>VWZG01012117.1:749027-794908 GCA_013396735.1 Grallaria varia
GCCGTCCAGGTTGGATCAACGGAATGGAGAACAGCACGCAAGCCAGCACTTCTGTCGAGAAAAGAAATCACCATTGGAGAAGTTACAAGTTGATTATTGACCCGGCTCTGAAAAAAGGACAGCACAAACTCTACCGTTACGATGGGCAACATTTCAGCATGCCTGTGAGTGGGGGGCCCCGGCTTTGCCTCATTGTGTCGTGTCTCCCCCCCAGCCCCGTCGGACCGGCCTTTGGGGGGGCTGCGGGTCCTGGCAATCCCCGCCGTGTGCCGGAGGGGGAGTCCGGGGGGGACACACGCACGGCCACCAAAGTTACCGCCACCTGACACTGTGTATTCAACTGTCAGGAGCCCCAACCTGCGGCGTTTTCCTGTGTTTCCAATCTGTGTGCATTTCCCAGCAGTATTGCAATTTGACACGTGTGTGTGTGTGTGTGTGTGTGTGTGTGTGTGTGCGCGCGCTTTCCTCTTCCCTTGAGACAGCCCGTGCTTCCTTGGGGTTTATTTTTTCTGTTATTTGTGTCTTAAATTTCAAGCCCTGTTATTGCTGTTTCTGTGTTTTCTCTCCTCCTCTTCCTCCTCCCAGAACTCGGGAATCGCTCCTGTGGATTGTGTCAGGGATCCCAGAATAGGGCGAATATGGACCAAAACTAAGGAGTTGGAGCTGTCTGTCCCCAAATTCAAGGTACTGCCCCGTGTTCTTGTTTATCTGGGAGTGAAGCCTCAGTTCCAAATAGTTTAACGGACCGTTTCAATGACAGTCATACTCCTATTAACACTGTTATTTAGCAAACTGTTTAACAATAATTCTCTTCTGTAAGGAGAAATCAATGCATCTGTCTTACGAGATCACTTGAAGGTGTTGGGGCTGGGGGATGGTGGAGGGGGGCTCTCCACTGCCAGTGCTGCTCAAAACACACCTTTGTGACCCAGAAAGGAGCCGATTCCAGTGAATGGCTGCAGCAGCAGAGCCTCTGCTCAGCTCTGAGGTTCATCCCAGAGCCTCCAGAGGTGGCTTTTTTTATCCCCCAAAGTTTGCGGGACGTTTTAACCCTCTCCCTGCCATGCCTTCCTTAGGCCCTCCCCCACTCTCGTTAAACAATGCCGATTATTTTTATCACTGCCCACCTTGTGCCCGTTTCCAGATTGATGAATTTTACGTGGGGCCAGTGCCTCCCAAGCAGGTCACCTTTGCCAAGCTGAACGACAACATCCGCGAAAACTTTTTGGCTGACATGTGCAAGAAATACGGCGAAGTGGAAGAGGTGGAGATTCTCTACAACCCCAAGAACAAGAAGCACCTGGGCATCGCCAAAGTCGTCTTTGCCACTGTCAAGGGTGCGCGGGAGGCTGTCCAGCACCTTCACAACACCTCCGTCATGGGCAACATCATCCACGTGGAGCTGGATACGAAAGGTGAGGGGGCACAGTCCGGCCTCCCGCGCTGGGGGGTGGCAGAGCCCCTGCCCGTGCCGTGCCCACCACAGGGGCTGCTGCACGGGGCAGGATCCTGGCGCTTCACAACACCGAGGGGAGCCGGCAGCGGGGCTGGTGTCTGGGGCCTGGGCGAGTCACGTGGAGCCAAATGTGTTGTCTGTTGCTAAGAGACAGCCCTGTAATTTGCAAAATGCTGCCATCCTGCCCGTCCCTGTCCCCGCTCGCTGCTCCCCCGTGTGCCCCCTCTCCCTGCCCCAGGCTGGCCCCTCTGGCCCACCTGCCAGGGCTGCCGCACCCCGTGGCACCTGCTTTTGGCAGCCTGGGGATTTTTGGGCCTGTCCCGGTGGCTCCTGGGCCCCGAGTGCCCCGGTGCTGTCCCCTGCGTGCCTGGCATTTCATTGAGCCGAGGGGCAGCGGCAGCAGCGGCAGCAGCAGAGTGCACACGCAGCACTCGCAGCACTCGCCGTGTGTGCCAGTGTGGAAGGGGCAGCCCAGCTCTTAAAGCGGCCGCAGCTCCTGCCCCGCTCCCCTCGGGAGCCCAGCAGAGCCTCTGCAGGGCTCAGGCCATCGTGTTCGCTGCCCCTTCCCTCTCCCCCGGGCTGGTCGGGGAGGGCTCCGCTGGAATGTGCCTGGATTTTGGGAAATGTCTCCAGCCGAGGTGGCGTGGATCAGTCGCAGCTCCAAAGGTGGCATTTCTGGCTCCAGACCGCCTCGCTGTGCTCCTGCTGGGGAAGAGGACACTGCTAATGGCATTGTCTTAAAAATGCTGTTGTTTTGGTTGTGCCTTAAGAGGTTCCAGCGGTTCAATGCAGGACCAGCGCAGCAGTCGGTGTGCCACATGTGATAGAGTAGAACAGGATGTTTAGTGACATTGCTGACCACTGTTAGGAGTAAAATCACAGTAGTGGTATAATATTTTCTATTGTGAGCTTGACCTTA
Source organism: Grallaria varia (assembly GCA_013396735.1). NCBI lineage: Eukaryota > Metazoa > Chordata > Aves > Passeriformes > Formicariidae > Grallaria > Grallaria varia. Next base: position 751,403 of record VWZG01012117.1, read on the forward strand.
CATGTGTGTACTTTGAAATTCTAGTGTCATTAATTTTTACAGACAGGCTACTTCCCCTGCTTTGAAATTTGAAGGTAAAAATCACATTTAAGAACAAATTAACCACTTACAGATTTAATAATGTAAGCTGAAGGTGGCTGGTAAGTGGTGGATGCCTTAATGAGAGTAATTTTAAACAAGCTGATTGTGCTATCTTCTTCCTTGTTCTCCCCCATTTATAAACTACTCTGCAAGTCGTGGCCAGGCAGCTGTTCCAGAAAGTTTGCAGCACATCAGGAAAATGAGGGGGAGGGGTTATGCTTCTGTTTCCTGGGAGAAAACACTGTTTTGTTTGCCAGCTTTATGCTTCTCATGTATTTCTTTCACACAGTTGCCTCTCTTTCATTGTAAAAGAGTAGGACTGTCAGTGTGCTATAATCTGTCAGAATCAAGTAAAAATGGAATTCCTAAAATAGCATTAGCAGGTTAGTACATACTTAAAATATGTATCTGTCGTTTTTAACACTTCTTTCTAGTATTCCAGTTTTTAAGAGAAGGAAAGGTTGGTTGAAAACCTTGTTTTTATGGTGTAGAAAAATAAATATTAGGAGTGAAAGTGTCATTTTTTATCTGCCTGGCATGAGCATAGGCCTGGGAGTCTGAAACTAATAAATCCACTCTCCTCATCTAAGACAGGCTTGTTTAAAGCAACTTCTTTGCCTCAGTTTATCCATTTATGGGCTGTGCACAATTAATAATTGCCTGTCTTAGAGGAATAGATAGGAATCTTTTCATATTCATAAACCTCTTTGAAACTGTAACTTTTCCTGCATTATATTTGGGATTCAGGAAGAATTATGAAACTTTGTAACAATTATGGTGTATTTTTCAAAACCAAATGAAAATAAGCCTAACAATTCTGTGTGCCTGGCATTGTAGTGTTATGTGTGGGTGGTGTGTGTTAATATTTCAAGCATATCTTTAAGCTCTTGCAGTGAAAAGACTTATTTTGTCACTACTTCAGTTGAACTAAAGCAGTTTCAGTAGTTGAAGATGGCTCAGGAGTTTTGTGAAATGAGATTTGATACCAGATAACCTCATCTGCAGCATTTCTTCAAGATAAATAAGTCTTTCAGTACACAGAATTGTGCTCAGGGCTGCTCTGCTTTTGGCCTGCATGGGGTGCTTCACAGGGAGTTTGGGGTTTGCACCTGTAGGATTTCTGCTGAAAGTGGTCCTGGTTTTGGGGAGGTACGGCCTGAATTCGTTTTCTGGGCTCAGGTGCTGGGTCTGTCCATTTTTCTTAGTCTTCTTTATCTTTCAGGACAAAATTGAGACAGTTTGAGGGGGTGATTCTGTTGCCTTTGAAGCTGATGATACTTTTCTTACAGACCGCGAAATAAGTAGAATTAAGTTTTTGTAGTAATGAAAAATTCAGTGTGAAGCAACTGGGTCTTTGTAGACTTTAGGAACGGAAAGGCTGAGGGTCAGTGACACTGTCTGGGATGGTTTGCATATCTGGCTTTATTCCTCGAAAGATGCCACAGAGTGCCCCTTAAATTAGGGGGGAAAAAAAGGATTACTCGGTGTCTTTTGGAGGGGCAGAATTACCGGGTTTGTCTCCATCATTGCCATGCCCTGTGTTTGCATTAGGAACAGGCAGGGTGTGCAGGGAGAGCCTTCTGAAGTGGCTCTGGGTGTTGGCAGAGGCTTCTCCCTTGGGTGAGAGTTTCGCTTCTCAAATCTGCGAGCTGTTTGCTTGGCACTGTGGAGAGGAGGGCACCGGCTGCGCTCCAGGAAGCCTGGGAAGGAGCAGGGCTGCCAAGCGGGCTGAGAGGAGGAAAAAGGATTTAGGAGCCTTCTTGGCTTGGCTGGAGAAGGGGGTGGCTGACTTCACTTGCCCTGCAGGTTATTTCGCAGTGATCGCTGGGGGCTCCGAGGGGACAGTCGCTCCCCTCTCACCTGGATGCTGTGGTGGCTGCATCGTGTGGGTGTCAAGGATGTGTGTTTTTGCACAGGTGATGTTATTTCTCTTTAATTGACTCTTGCATTGTGGTCTGTGCAGGTGAGACCCGCATGCGATTCTATGAACTGCTCGTTAATGGTCTTTGCACTCCTCAGACCCTCCCTGTAGGCACCGACCAGGACGTGTCCCCAACTGGCAGTGAAGCTCTCCAGGTGGGTGTGCTTCAATTCTGTTTTTCAAGAATGACTTTCTAGAAAACTCCAAACATTAGCTTTTAACACTTTTCATGTAGCTGCTTTTTTGGGTCTTGCCATAATTCCAGGGGATGTTGCTAATTCACATTTAAATAGAACTTGTTCAAAATGGCCATGGCAAATGTACCTCTGAAGCAGAGCATGTGGCTGATCTGGGTCTTCGTGGCACGGCGAGTGCTTTTTGTCTTTTCTGAGTGAAAAGTGCCTCCAAAACTGACCGAATGTGCCCTATTAGCATGAGAAATTCCTGCAGTTGGGACTGGATCAGATCTGTCCCTGGGAGGAGATTATTCCCTTGAAGTCAGGGGAATGATTTACAGTGGTACAGTTGGCCTGGTGTCTGTGGTGTGTAATCTCAGCGCTCACGGGCGTCAGCCTTGCTTAGAGGCTAAAAGGTGGAAGGGGACCCAGCTTCAATAGTGGCATCAGTTTTCCAGAATCTTAATTAGTCGCTGGAATCAGCTGTTAATAAAAGCAGTGGGCAGAGTTGCTGAGGGCTTCCAGGGGTCCCTGGATATTTAGGGCACAGTTCTCTACGTGGCTTCGTACCATTACCTGCCTCCCTGCGAACCCCACGGGGATGAGGGGGCGAGGGGGAAGGGAAGCCTGTTTGTGTGAAGCTGTCAGCCTCTTTGGCTTGTCTGAATGTACTTTGGCTGCTCATTGTGTCTTAAGAACCCACTTTAAGACATCAAATTTGAAAGAGGTTTGACAGGTGTTTTTTTTTTTCTGTACTTCTCTGCACTCTTAAAATGCCATGATTTCATTAATTCTGTGATCAGGTGTTCTCAGGACAGGTAAGAGCTGTACGTTGAACATGAACGTTCCATTGATCTGAAAAAATGAATTTCTCCTCCCACCAACCATTCCAACATCACCAAGGCAAAATCTCAGTATCTTTTTAATGAAGTCATAGAGAGGTTGGTTCTTCCTTACCTCCCAGCAAGGTGCTTTTAAAGGCAGGAGGGAGGCAGGTGATGATTTTGCTGGGAGCCCTGCTATGAGCAGGGCCTGGCTGCTCATTTCTGCTGGTTCCACATCTCAAATAAAAGTAGGCAGATTGGGTCTTACTCCTTTTTCGGGGTTAGCAGCAAGTTGATGGTATCCCCCAAAGCAGTCTCTGCTGTAATTATCTTTCAGATTGTTTCTCTAGATACTGGGTTCTTGTACTATATTGTTATCCTGAATTGATTTTTTCCCCCCAATTATCACCAAAATTATTGCTTTGTGGGTAATGTTGACTGTTTGCATCACATTTTTGACACTAGAATCCACCAACAAACTTGTTTGCTGTTGTATTTTAGTAAACTACTCTTGACATTTGCTTTCCCCTTCATGCAGAGCAGCAGAGACCTGACAGTGCTGCAGGCCATACACAAACCCCCCTGAAAAACAGTCCACAGCACCTCTACACCAAAGGTGCAGAGATGTGGATGTTGTCAAGAACCAACCACAAGCTTCCCGCTCCTTTCTGTGGGTTTTAGAACAGTTGAGGAAGAAAGTCCCCTGATGTCCGCAGTGCCCAGGGGGTCACACCAAGAGCAAGTGCACACCAGTGAGTGGGGGAGACGTGTGTGAGCACAGCAGGCAGGTGAGAGCTCAGCTTGAGTTTGGTGCTGGCGTGTTCCAAACAGGTCATTTTACAGCTCTCTGCGTGTCTGTGCTTGAGAGAGGAGCAGCCAGCCTGTAGCCTCACCAGTTCGCTGTCCTGGTGTGATTTTGGGGAGCTGGAGCTCAGTCCTGCCTCTCTGGCGACCAGGAGGATTCTCCCTGAGCTCCTGCTTTGCATTATGGAAAATTGATTCTGGAGCTGATGATTAGTGTGGCACTGTTATGACTCAGCAGAGTCTGAGTTGGAGCAGGGCTGCTCCCAGAAACCCCTGAAAGTGCCTGTGGAGTGAGTTGCAGAGCAGTTACTTGGCTGCTCCGTAGGTTTGTAGGGTTTCAGTTTCAAGTGCCATAATCAGTAGCTCTCTACCTGAGCATTTTCCTTTGGGAAGGGGTTTAAAATGGTGCTTTTGGCAGCTGAGAACTTTTAGTGCCTTTTAGAAGTGTAGCCTTGTCCTTTGTTGCAGGTGAATGTTTGGTAGAGGAGGTGGTGGGTGGGCTCTGCTGCACAGGTTTGGCTGGAGGGTGGCTGTTTGCTGCTTTGTGTGCCTTGATTTGTTCACAAAAAGGGATAAATTGGTGATTTCACATCTCAGAATTTCCCCCTTTTCTTTCCTATATGCAATTTAGACAAGCCTTGCGTAGTTGGTAGGAATTTGAACTCTTTCAGCTGGAAGTGCTGTGCAAGTCTCCTGCTCACCTGGTTTGCTCAAGTGTAGCTTATGGGGAAAACTGTTACATCTGCTTTCGTCTTCCTCCTCCTGCAGACAAGTTCCTCTTTGCTTGCCTGTTTCTTTTAAATCAAAGGGAACTCTTAATAGTGGATAATGGTTTGTGTTTTCAGGGATGCTGTAACCTATTTATTTTTTGGCCATGGAAATCAGTGTGAGCTCTTGGGTACTCAACTCCTCTGGAAAGCAACCGGCTTAGACAAATACCTCTGTAAAAGTGTGTGTTTAGGTGCTTTTCTCCGTTCTGTTTTTGCAGTTGACGGATTCCCTGAAGCGCCTGAAAGAGAGTAACCTTTCTTCCACGGGATCCTCTGTCACCCCGAACAGCAGCACGCCCTTCTCCCATGACACAGCCTATTCCAGCTGCCGGCAGGACACCCCCAACTCCTACAGCCAATTCACGCCCCAGTCCCAAGGAACACCTCACACCCCCCGGCTCGGGACGCCGTTTTCCCAGGATTCCACCTATTCCAGCCGTCAGACGACGCCCGTGTACCACTTTGGGCAGGACAGCGGGTACAAACCCAGGAGACACGAAACCAAATTTACGGATGCCTACAACCGTCGCCCGGGCCACCAACACCACTACGTGCACAACTCGGCCGCCGTGTTCCGAGGCACGGAGCACCAGTTCGGCGCCTACAAATCCCATCAGCAGGAGCCGGTTCAGTTCTCTCACACTCCTCCTCCCCTGAGCCACTCGAGTTCTTCGAGCTACAAATCTGCCTTCTCTCCCTACCAAGCACCAGCTGTATTCCCCCAGTCCGAGGAGCAGCAGTTCCCCCAAACTTCCCGGGAGACGGAGTACCGGCGACCCGCGCCCCCTCCCACCGACATGGTGGTGGAGAGCAGTGCTGCCCCTGGCATCGATTTTGTCCCAGTGAAGGAGAAACCGGAGGAGCCTCCGCCTCCCTTGCCCGACTCGAACTCTGCTCCTGAACCGAGCACGGCGTCCTTCTCTCAGACTCCAGAGAGGAGCGAGACCCCTGGCACCCCCACCATGGAGTCTGAGATGCAGCATAACAGTTTGGACTCGAGGATTGAGATGCTCTTAAAAGAGCAGAGAACAAAATTGCCCTTTCTTAACGAGCATGACTCGGATAACGAGATCCGAATGGAAGGTAGCCCCATTTCCTCCTCTTCTTCCCAGCTCTCCCCCATCCCAACGTATGGTTCGAACTCCCAGCCCGGTTTCAGGGGTCAGACGCCCTCCTCGCGCCCTTCCAGCACAGGCTTGGAGGACATCAGCCCAACGCCGTTACCTGACTCCGACGACGACGAGCCCATCCCTGGCACAGCCTCTCTGGGTCAGAACTCCCGGGGGACATCAGAGGCCAGCATGACTCCCATTGATCAGCTGAGCAGGACCTCCAAAATTGAGACCTCGGAGGCAAAAGAGATGGTGCCTGGTGACCGGACTCCAACGTCAGAAAAAATGGACGAGGTGAGTGAGCCCGAACTGAGTTAGGGAGCATCCTGATTGTCCCTGGAGTTGGACAGGGCAGGGAATTGCTCTTGTCTTTGTGTTGTCAGAGCACAAGGTTTCTGGTGGCTCTTTTGCTCAAGGCAGTTGGAAATGAGTTAGTCGTGACACAGAGTGATGGTCTTGATCAACTTGCCCGACCTCCAGCTTTCCTTGTTTATAATATCAGCCTGCTGCAATTTATGGCTTCAGGAGAGCTCAAGGACCGCTCAAGCCCCCAAAGTTTGGGCAGTGCTCATGCTGTGTGAACGTCCTGAGTGTTGACAGACACTTAAGCCACTAGAGGAGTTAATGGAGCACTGTCTGCCATCGCTGTGGTCCCCGGGCAGGGATGTGTATGTGGGCACGCTCTTGCTTAACGGGGCTTTCATGTTGCACTGGAGTATGGAGTGTATATATGGTGTTTGAAAGCTCTCCAGCTATTTCTGCCATCTGGTTCAGGCGGGAGACAGTTGCTGGGTTTTAATGCTCCCTTGGCTGGGTTGAAAGGGGGAGGTGGTTGACTTGTGGGGGATGTGCTCCACTGAGTCTTCCAATAATAGAGCCGAGCTTGCTGCCACTGCCGGGGCATTCGTGGCTGAAGGGGGAGCGGGAGCTGGACCGTGTGGAGTGGTGCCAGCAGACGGAGGAATTGGGTTGCATGGCCTGTCTGTTTGGGAGTTCTGTTGCAACAAATGGGACTCTCTCTGCGGCGCTGTGTCAGTGCTGTGTCAAGGAACAGTCGAAATACAGACCTTTGCAAATGCCAGACCCTTTCTCCTCGGCGTTTGTAATGGTCACGGCAAGCGAATGAAGCTGCTGTCGCTGGCGTGCGGGAACGCTGCGGTCGGGAGGGCTGGGCTTGTGTAAATGTCCCGAGCGTGGCGGGTCAATTTCATTTACTCGGGGAAGTTTGCCGGGGCTGAGCTGCCACAATGGGCCTGCCCCGGTGGTTTGCAGCTGGGAGGTGCTCGCCCGAGGCGCTGCTGCGGTGGAGGGGGCTGTGCGGGGTGCTGCGGTGGCAGTGGGCTGTGCGGGGTGCTGCGGTGGCAGTGGGGCTGTGCGGGGTGCTGCGGTGGCCGTGGGGCTGTGCGGGGTGCCGCAGAAGGTGGAGGTTGTGCCATTGTGCTCTATGTTTTCTTTGCAGAGTCCAAAGTCAGTCAAGACAATGTGCCCCTGTGAATCGAGCAGGATGTTCTCTGGCTTCAAGTCTCTGAAGGAAGATATGAAAGAAGACAAGTGGTCATTAGAAGAGGTGTAGTGAGAATATTTTAGATGCAACTGTTTACAGAACTTCACTAAGCCACCACAAAATATTAAAAGCAATTCTGAGCTCATACTGAGATCAACTTTTCAATGCTTATTCAACAAAGCATGTGTTTNGGGGTGCTGCGGTGGCCGTGGGGCTGTGCGGGGTGCTGGGGTGGCCGTGGGCTGTGCGGGGTGCTGCGGTGGGAGGGGGCTGTGCGGGGTGCTGCGGTGGCAGTGGGCTGTGCGGGGTGCTGCGGTGGGAGGGGGCTCTGCAGCGGTAACACGGCGCAGGGCTCGGTGCTACACGCTGAAAACAATGTGACCGCGCTGGGTATTTTGGGTTTTTTCTGCGTGCCTTTCCAAACCTGCTTGTCCTTGGAGTTGCCAGTTCAGCCTTTGAAACAATTCAGCTGCTTGAGTTCTCATTCATCATCCAGGCTGGCCCAGGCTCCCCTCTTGGGAGGCAAGTCCCTGGCCCGTGGGGCCTGATGATGTGTTAATTAGGAATGGAGTTTTGATTCCTTGAGCTCGGCCTGGCAGGCCTAGGAGGGGCTACTCTTGCTTTGCCTGGAAAACAATGAGGAAGGCATCCCTCGCTCCTCGCCTCTCTGGCTCCGTGGTTGTGTCCTCGCTCTCCTGGGTCACAGCCGGCTCTGGCTGTGTTGGGGACAGTGGGTGGGTGCCAGGGGGTCTGTGGGTCACAGCCGGCTCTGGCTGTGTTGGGGACAGTGGGTGGGTGCCAGGGGGTGTGTGGGTCGCAGCCGGCTCTGGCTGTGTTGGGTCGATGGGTGGGTGCCAGGGGGTCTGTGGGTCACAGCCGGCTCTGGCTGTGTTGGGTCGATGGGTGGGTGCCAGGGGGTCTGTGGGCTCGGGCACTGCTCTGCCCGGCACCGGGGCTGGCCTGGCTGGGCTGTTGCGGGTGGGCATGTGCGGCAGCAGCAGCAGCGTGCGGGCGGTGCAGCCCGTGCGAAGTCTTTGTTTCCCCTTAATGAGATGCTGGTGTCGGAAGTTCACATGGATGGTCTGCGATACAAAATGATGTGAATGCCTCGATCCTCTGCCGAAGCCGGGAGGGTGGTGGCAGTGTCTCCATGCAGGTCGTTGCTGCCTTATTTGTCTCCTGCCCCTCCCCGCCTCCAAAAAAGTTTGGTGTTTATTATCGGAGCTGTTTATTCAAACCTCCTCTTTGTTGCACATCACTCTAAGCTATTCTGCTGTGTTTGAAAAGTTGCCTGTGCCTTTCATTGCTCCTTGTGATGCACAAAAACCGATCTTCGTGTGTCTTTGCTTCCTTCCCCTGCCCTTCTCCCCCCCAGTCTTTTTGCCTTAGGAACAGGCTCTCCTGGCTTCTGCTGAAGGAGCAGAGCCCAACAGTGACTTAACATGGGCTGAAATCTGAGCTGCAGCTTTCCAGCTGAGTTAGAGAGGGGCATTGAGTCTGTCTAAGGGCTGGAAAGCTGAACCTCCGGCTTCAGCCTATTGTGATCCCACTATTGAACTCCAGTGCTGCAGAGTCCTCCAGCAACAGAGGGAAGGCAGGCCCGAGTATTTCCAGTGACTGTGTGGCTTGGGGAGCAGAGCAGGAATGACACATTAGTGTAGGGAGGGCTCATTAAGTGTCATAAGGAAGCAATAAAGGGCAGAGAGTTTGAACTTCTTATTTACTTCATATTTGGCTCTTCAGGGGTGGGAGCAGCCCCAGGCCAGCTCTCTTTAGGTGAGTGCTCTAGCTGAGAAAATCTCAGGATTCATAAGGAGGCCAGCAAAGTTGCAGGGAAACTTTTCCTGAGGACCTCGTCCCGTTTCCCATCAAACCAGCCCGACTTTTGCCAATGATTGCTAATGCAGTAACATCTGCTCTGTAGGTGCAGCGCTACCAAATCAGATCAGGCAAATTAACCCCCCCAGACTTGCCATAAGTAGAGGAGGTACAGCCCAGCCCCAGCAATTGCTCTGATTTGTCATGCAAGACCCCGGAGTTTGATTCCAAGATCCGGAATGAGACTCCTAAGGCAGAGTTTGGCAGGGAGTTTGGGTGTGGGAGAGGACGGGCTGTGCGTCTCTGTCTGCAGCACCTGCCCTGTGACTGAGGGCTGCAGGGCAAGTCCTGCTTAGCTCAGCCCAGGGACGAGGCTGAGGTGGGGACTGAGTGGGACATGGGCAGCATGAGGTGAGGGGAGGAAAGGGATCATTTCCAAACAGCACGACCTGCCAGCCAGGAGGACAAGGCACAGAGGGCTTTTTCAAGAAAGTAGAAGATGGCAAGGAAAGCAAACAGCTGATCTGCATTGTTGTATGAGGAAAATGTTTGAGGCTAGCAATGTTTAAACTTTCCTTCCTATGTGCTTGAGAAGATAAAAAGGAAAGATTTGTAATAATTTCTTTGCTGTTTCAGAAGTGCAAAGGTTAAGTACGTACAGTTTGACGTTTTGACATCCCATCTGAGCCAGGTCTTGTTTTGGCTTGGCTTGTGACAGGAAGAGGCCCTGCCTTTGTGCTGGGGAGGGTGACAGGATTGCAGCGAGTCACTTTCTTCTATATTGATGATTTCTTTCATGTTTCGGCTTACGGATGTATCAGTTTGTCTGCATAGCCAGTGTGTAATAGGGAGGCTGTGTGGTTGACAGTGGTGTTTTTCCAGATTCATAAGTACAAAAGTACTTTCTAATTGAGGGATTAGCAGTGTCCTGCCTTCCTGGTAGTTTGGCTAAGCACGGAGTTACTGTGGAGGGAGGGGCACCTTAAAAACGCCAAAGATCATCATAAAAATCAAGATCCTGAAACGTGAGTGAGGCGAGAGCAGTTCTGCTGTTTGCTGTGAATTTGAGCAAATGGGTTGGGCAGTGACCTGAAAGTCACACAGTGCACAGCAGTCCTGGAGACCCCAAAAGCCACTGCTGTCACCAGCTGTCCCCCAGCTGTTGAGAGTGCTTTTAGTGCCGGGCTGGGTGCTGAGGTGGCCACTGCAGGACAGTGTCAGCGTCCCTGTGACGAGCTGTGTGGGTGCTGCGGGTCCTCTCTCGGTTACCCAGGGAGAGTTTCTGAGCTGGGCTTACACACGAGGGGGGTCAGGCTCAGCCCTACAGCGAGCCCTGCTGAAGTCCCTGAGGTTCCATCTGGGCTCAGTTTGCACTTGGTGTTGAAGTATCTTTGTTTTCTTGTGTGGTCATGGCCAGAACTGGAAGAAATTCACGTTGAAGTGTCACATTGTCCCTCTGGAGCAGTAGCAGGATGTGATGACATTCTCCTTGAGCCCCTGCCTTGTGTCTTGTGTGGCTCCACAATGCTGCAGCCCCATCTAGACCGGGCAGTGTTTCAGTAGCTGGTAAATGATTCCCCTTCCCTGCAGGGCCACATCCGACCTTTAGTTGTCATGAACACTTGTGAGACAAAACGGTGCCCCGGTGCCATCGGGAGTGTCGATGCCCCTTGGAGCTGAGCTGGGCAGGAGCACATCTGTGCCTGCAGGAGGATGTTCTCCTCCTGGCCCCTGCTCCCAGCCCTGGGTTGTGTGGGTCAGAGGCAGTCCCACATTCCTGGGATCTCAGGGGTGGGTTACATGGAGCCTCCTGAAGATGAACCCAGTTGCTCTGGACGGAGGGATGTTTCTGGGCTGGATGGTGCAGAAGTGATTTATTCAAGGTAAATGCACATGAAGGTTGTGAAGGTAGAGCCCTGAGAGCCAGGGAACTTGATACCTTTGTTTCCACAGTAACTGTGCAAGAGCCCTTACGCCCATAAGTAGCTGTTATGTATGTATAATATATATGGGTACACCTGGGATCCAGCTTACAGCTGGAGTGGGAGTCATCATTCCTGGAGGGAGATGGGGGGGTAGATGTGGTGAATGGTTGCTCTGAATGTACTTTCTTAATTGAAGAAGGGAGAAAATCCTGAGAGCTGTGATTTATGCCCAGGCTCATAAACACTTTTTCAAATTTTCCTGCCTCCTGAGCTCTTGCGAATGCCATCGTGCCTGACAGAACTGGTTCCTAATGGAAACTCAAAAAATAGGTGGATGTTATGACCATGAATTTCCAGAAATGCAGCCAGCCAATGCCCAGGCAGCAGAGATTTGGATGACTGCTGTGGTTTCACATGTGAATTACACCAGCCATGCTAAACCTGTGAAATTAAAATGAGAGGGAACTGCTTAAGCTGCGGGTTCAGCTCTGCCCTCCCTGACCCACGCGCAGCAGCAGCGAGAAGCCACAGGGACTTCAGGGGATCTTGAGGAGTTTAAGCTTGTTCGGAAAAGAAAGGCAGCCCACAAATCCCTCAAAAGGTGATTTAAATGTGACAGCACACTGACACCGGCCCCCTTGAGAGCACGGAGTTCTGTTCAGCCCCTGTGTCCAGAGAAGGGAGCATGCAGGACTGCAGCCCTGCATCCCCCTGGGGATGCTCGGGGCTGAGGGCCAGTCCCCACCTAACCTGGCCAGGGTGAGAATGTCCAGGCTCCCGAAGCAGTGGAAGTGCAGGTTGGTGTTATCTTACTTTTTTTTTTCAGAGCTGGTACTGGAGGACCCCAGGCAGGGTCTGCTTCCTTGTACAGTGATTCATTAACCCCATGACAACCTGTAGCTCCCACAGAAATTTATACAAAGTAGAGAAGCCCATTGTGTTTGCTAAGTTTTCTCACTTTTGACTTTCTGTGTTTGGCTCTCGGACTGCTTGCAGAGTGGTTAACAGGGCAGAGGGCCTGGCCAGCCAAATGTGTTCAACATAGGAAGCAGCAGTTTTAAAGTCACTTTTTCAGAACAGGATTGCATAGGATTGTCCCAGTGTTCCTGGGGATGCGCCCACTCATACATGTCTGCTGTGGGAGGGGGGAAAACCTGAATGGAAAAATATCTGACTGTTTGTGGTTTGGTTTTTTTGGATACTTAGCAACTTCAGTAGATTGAGAGAACATGTCTCTTGTTGATAACAGAACTGGAAATGGTGAGATGCTCTGGAGTGTAACTGAAAAATAGAAAGCAGGCTGTGGTTGGGAGGCTGAGTGGTTCTTTTACTCTCACACCAGGCCAGGGCTTTGAGGCTTTTGCATTTTGCATACCTGATAGAAATGACATTGCTATTCCTTTTTATAAATCACTGTTGCTGACAATACTCTCACCACCACCTCAGTTTGTTCTGTTTTGCCACCGGTGACTTTGTGTGAATTTTCGGTTCCTGGTGGACTGGCTGTGTACACTTGAATTGCTCGTTGGTAGGCAGAGCACTGCTTATTTTGTGTTTGTGTAATCTGAAGATGCTCTGCTGCCCTGGAAACTTAGATCCAAATTACAGTGTTTAGCCACAGCAGATAGCTTATGGTGAAATAATGTCTGCAAATCTGAGCTCTGCAGACCATCCACGCTTAGAGAGCCCTTGGCATCTTCCTTTTGCTGCTTGCAGAGTTCTTCCTATTCTTCCCAGCACTGGGGTTTTAGCAGTGATGGTATTGAATGTTCAGATATCATAAATGCAGGCTGTGAAGCCTCACATTGAAGTGACACGTTTTCCTCGCAGTTTCTCCAACCCATTATCATTCCAGTTGTGTTTCGCACCTGATGGTTGTGAAAAGTGACCAAGGGAATGCAGGCAAGTTGCTGGATGGTGGCGGGTGTTGCAACATGCAGCGCCGCTGAGAGAACGTGCCAGTGTGTTAGGTAATCAGCAGAAATATTGAGAAGATAATTGCTGTTAACATATTGTGCTGGCAGCCGCCAGAACAGCCCTAATTTCTGGGTCTGGTTTTGAAGAAGCCGGAGCAGCCGCTGTGTTCTATATGTGTCTGTGTCTGCCACAGAGCACTGAGCAGACGAGCGCTTATTCAAATTTCTGCTGGCTGGTGCCTTTCCTGGAGTCCTCCAAATAGATGCAGTTCATCAGTAGAAATTTTTTTTTTTCCGTATTGCATCAATTTTGAGTCCTGTGACTTTGCCACCCCGCTTCTATTAGTTTTAGTTTTCTGCTTGGGGTCCTTGTTTGTACCTTCTGCATGCAGGGCGAAACTCAAACTGAAACTGGTGCGTTCGTTAACTCTGCGCATCACGGACCTGCCCACGAGGGCTCCTCTGACCCAGACGTGGTGCTGCTGTCTCAGGATTTATTGTGAAAGTGCAGTGCTTGCTTTTGGAAATGCCCATTCATCACGAGCACGAAAGATGGCTCGGATTTTGTGCTCCTGAAAACGAAGTATTGAAAAAAAAACCCAAAGGGGAACGAAAAGAGTCGAGGGGAAAAAAGAAGTATTTTAGAAGGGTTTGTATTTGCATAGCACTGAAACAAAGTCGGTGTCTGTGTTCACACGTTTCCAGCAGTGCAGATGGGCCTCGTGAGGTCAGGATGTATAAACACATAAAATAGCGAGACAGCAGATTGGAGTTTCTCATTTCTCTCCAGGCTGGAATAGGTGGAATAAGTTTGCCCCTCTGGCTGTTGCAAGAGTGTTGCTTCAGGAGGAGCCTGAGTAGAGGAAGTTGTTGGTGGCTTGGGCTCGGGCAATCGCCCTGTGCCCGGCGGGCACCGCGAGCCTGCGCGGCACGGCCGGGGGGAACCGAAACCCTCCACCACGGGGCCGGCAGGGCGGGCTGCAAAAGGGACAGGGAGCTGGAGCTCAACCTCCAGTTTGCCAGGGCTCGGGTGTTTGGGTTCTGGTGGTGTTTGGAGTGGCTGGCGGCTGTGCTGGGAGGCTGTGTTGGTGTGGAGCCGATAACGCGGTGCCAGGTGCAATTATCACACACCTTTGGCCAGCTCGCCTGTGTTCTGCCCAGGCTCTCTCCATATCAGGCTGTAAGTCAGGGGCATAGTTAAGAAAAAGGCTCTGAGGATGGTGAGGAGGGAAGAGGAGAAGCAAAGATGGTCTTGGCAAGGTCCAGTCCTTCTCCTCTTACCTCCTGGTCTGCACCTTCAGCCACTCAAGGTGGGATGTCCTCGGGCTCACACTGCCCAGATTTCCTGTGCCAAGGAGTGCCATGGCACGGAGCCTTCGGAGGGAGAGGGCTGAGGATGGTGAAGGGCGATGGGGTTTTGTTTTTCCTGGGCCCTTTGCTGGCCCGATCGAGGGATCAGATGTGTGCTGCTTTTGTGGGCGCTGTGGGGTGGGAGTTGTTCTCCTGCATCCAGATTTTTTTCCAGGAGGTCTGTGTTTCACACCGAGCAGAGAGAGTTCTGTGCTGTGTCCAGGTGGTGTGTCCTCCTGCAGCAGTGCAGGATTAACATGTGTTGCACACACCAGGGAGACATTCCCTTTGGAGCCTGGGGAGGGATTGCTGGAGTAGGCGGCTTTTTTCCAGGTTTCCCTTTTCCCAAAGGACCTTGTTATTTCTGGTGCCTTGTGTGTCCCAGGCAAAACAAAATATATCCATTTCAGGTGATCGCAGTTGTTTGGTGGAAGCAGGAGCTGGTGTGATGTTGGCACGTGGCTCTGGGGACTGTTTCCCAGTCCAGTCCTTGTTGCTAAGCAGTTGCCAAATGTGGCATTTTGGTTGGCAGATGTGGCCGAGAGTTTCCAGTGCAGATAATTGAAATATTGTCTTTGAAGGATGCAGATAAATGTGAGCAACTGTTATCATGGCATTACAAGCATTCTGTTATTGTCAGGGAGAAAGAAACACTTGGAAAATATGAAAATCCTTCGTACTGCATTGAATCATTCACATTACAGTAAAACATAAAAGGCAGTCCACCGGTGGAATGTGTGCCATGGAGATGTGCAGGAAGCATGCACTTGGACAAGGGAATCTCAGTAAATGTATTTACTTGTTGAAACAGTGTTAGGTGGGACGTATATTCCCAAATAACCTCAGGAATGTGTTAACAGCAGATGGTTTTGCAGACCTGAGGGCTGTTCCAGGCCAGTGAGAGGCGGGCAGGTGGGGTGGGGTTGGTGGCAAGGGGCAGCCTGGCCCCAGCAGAGCCCTGTTGGAGGATGGTGTCCTGATGCTGGGATTGCTTTTAGATTCCCTGGGGGTTGGCGTTGTGCCGGGGGCAGCCAGCCTGGCTGTGAGGCACCAGAAGTGTCCTGTGATCCCTGCAGGGTTGGATGCTCGGGCTTGAGCTTGAGGGAGCCTTGGGGCATGACTTTGCCTTGGCCCATGGCTGGGGGCACACGTGCTGCAGTCGGGGAAGTGGCTCTTGGCACGGCAGCCGTGGGGGCACAGCCCTTTGGGGGACCCTGGGTGGCTTTTGCAGCCCAGCTCAGTGGGTTGTGGGGGTCACAGAGAGGGGAGGCAGGTGGGGGAGACGTCAGGAACTGCACTGTGGGTTTGGGTCAACTGCTGAGCAGTCGGTGCAGCTCCCACATGGCTTCTGGTTTTGCTCTGAGAGAGTTTACATGGAACAGACTCAACGTCCAAGGGGAGCTTTAGATAGTACCGTGCCTTAAAAAAAATCCCAAACTCAGAAGGGCTGCTCTGAAGGAGTCTGGCTTCGGCTTGGAATGGGACTTACGTGAGGACTGGATGTTACTGTAAGTGAATTTGGACCTAAATGTACCAGCTGGATTGTAAGGAGGATGAACGTTGGCCTCTTGTTATGACCCAGTTTTTGCAGTATTTTTACTGTTGCAACTGAGCTCTGGTGTCAAGGGCATTGCACAATGCAGTTATTCTAGTGAGGCATGACCTTAGGATCACGTCCAGGGAGATGTCTTGATGGTGGTGTGTGCTCTGGTGCCTCCAAAGGTGCTGAGCCCAAACTGTCCTAAGTAATAATCTATTGGTTGCAAAGCACCAAGCCAGCTGTTCCTGCACAACTGCTTTAAAAATAAAAAGAGGCCTGTGCCTTCCAGCTGGTCGCCTGGATCAGGGGAGCAGGGCATGGAATGCACGAGCACAGAGCTGTGTTTGGCTGCTTTTGTGCTTTTCTCACAACTGCTTCACGTAACTCTTTAAATGAGTAACTCGCCTTTTCGAGCCTTCATATGTAACTTCAAACTAATGAACCAACCTAATGGGAAAGCTGCTTTAAAAATTGCAAGTGAGAGCTGTGTGCCTGAGAGGGGTTTCGATGTGTCTGCTCGGGTGGGGGCTGCAGAGGTGCTGTCCTGCCCTGTGCTTCTGCAGGGCTTGGTGCTCACCTCGAGTGTTTTAGCCAAGCTCTTCAAAGCAGGTATTAAGGAAGTGAGTAAAATAAGTGTCACCAGCATGGGGAGGAGGCCTCAAAGAGCCTGGGGGCTGGAGTGGTGGCTCTGAGGAGCAGAACGTGGCTCACCTGTCCCTGGCTGCACCAAAGGGCTCTCTCTGCCCGTGCACGTGCAGCCCTTTCACTTGGGCAGTCACCCGCGGGAGAGCTTGATGACAGCCCTGCTGCAAGGGGGAGCAGGAGAGCCTTTGGAGCTCGTCCTGAGCCAGCGAGGAAAAGGCCCGTCCATCTTTATCTTCCCTGGGCTGTCTGTCTGGGGTTATTCCCTCTGGGTTCCTGGGGGTCCCTCAGTGGGGTCAGAGCAGCATCAGAAGCTCCCTCAGGGCCAGGCTGTCCGTGCTGGTGCTCCCCTGGGCTCCCTCTCTGCCCGTGCCCAGCAGACCAGCAGTGACCTTGCCCAGTGGGTGCTGGTGGACCCCTCTGCCACAACCATCTCCTCCATTCGCCAGCCCCAGGTGGTGTCCATGGAGGTCCAGCTCAGTTGTGGTCTGGCTGCAAAGTGTTTCCGTGTGTTTGCTTAAACCTCCTGCCTGCTAATGGGGGGGCAGGTGGGGAAAGCAGCAGGCTTCACCTCTCCTCTCTTTGTTGGCATGTTTTGTGCCTGCACAAATGGCAGTGGGAATGCAGCCCAGCCTTAGAATGGTTGCAGTGACACGATTTATTTTGCATATGTGGGGACAGTTTAATAGTAAAAGTTTGGTATCTTCTAAAAGACCATGAAAAAACGTCATCTACTGCACAGGGCTTGTTTTTGTTGAGGCATCAGTCAGCAGTTGGCAGCCACAAGGGTTATGTTTCCATCACCTGAGAGGAATGGTATGGGGAAAAAGTTGCCTTTCCCTCACTGAGCAGGTTTTGGACAGGGGCAGCTTGAAGGTGTTTCTGGCTGGATATTGCTCTAGGCTTCGACTTAGAAAAAAGGAAGGTTTTTAATGTTTTAATTAATATGTTAGGTTCCTCAGCTGATGTGCCTGATTGCCTCCTCTCTGGCTGCACTTAGTTAAATGTGAATACAGGAAGAGAAGGAAAATCTGAGGAGGAAATCAAGCAGTGAAAAATTCGAGATGCCTCCAGAGAGAAGAGAAATGTTACCAAAGGGGAAGTGTTTCTTGCTGGCCTCACCCTTACTTTTGAGGAAGGACTCCTCTACTCAGCTGCTGGAAATAGGCTCCTCGAAGTGAAGTGTCTCCTGTGGTCTAGCTGGGTTTTAAAGCATCTACGACACTTTGCTGGGAAGGACTTGTTAGGCTGGCGTTGTAATGCCCACAAAATGAGGAGCCTGCTAAGCTCATTAGGGTGCCAGTCATCGTTTGTGGTCACTGCTGCCAAGGGCTCAGCCTGGCCATGGCCAACGTTGGGGTCTCCTGAGCCTCTGTTCCCAGAAATGAGGGTTTGTGCCTTTCTCGCCCTCTGTGACCATGTCCCAGAGACCTGCAGCACTCACATCACCTCCAGTGAGTGGGGGCCTCATCCAAAGGGGTCTTTTTGTCTCTCAGGATCACCAGGGCTGGCTGAAGCTGCTTCTCTGCAGCAGTTTTCCTGGGAATTTCAGCAACACAGCCCATGTCCCACTGTCCTGTCCGGGAGGATGGTGGTCGTTGTCTCCAGAAAAGAAAGCCACAGGTCTTCTTGTTTGAAACCATACTGTGCAACCACCGTGTCTGCAGTCAGGATGATCACAAGGTCCTGAAGGCCTTACTGGCAGCGTGGTCCCTCTTTGGAGCTTCCTTGTTTCTTTTCCAGCAGCTGGTCCTGGGCTGGAGAGGAGCTGCTGGGAGGAGAGTAAGTGCTGAGTCTGTGTGACCTTGCAGGCCAGCAGTGCAGGGCTCAAGAAATCTCCCCAAAAGTGTTCAGGAAAGGGAAAGGTTCACATAAAAATCAGGACTTTTAACTCTTTCCCCTTGCTTGTTGCACACTTTTTGGAGAGTAAAGCTGTGTGTGTTTGGAGAGGGCTCTTCTGGGCTGCCTCCAGCAGGTGTGGGCTCCCGGGATTTCTTGCAGGTGCCAAACCCAGTGGTGCCCTTTGCTTCCCAGCCACATGGCCACATCAGCACTGAAATTCAGGGCAGGAGTCGCTCAGGCTCTTGGGAAGGTGAGGGAGAAGCCGGGCTGGTGCTTTGGGATGCCTCTCGAGCAGGAAGGCAGGTGACTGAGCTGCTGCCCTGGGATATCCTGGTGGCACCTGGATCTGCAGAGAGCAGAGGGGCCTTAAAGGATGGCACTGGTGAATGAGCTGACAGAAACTCTTCTTTTCTTTGTTTTGTTTGCCCGTTGCCCTTCAAGGCCCCCATGCCTTCATTTCTGCCCTCCCTTCAGAGGGGACTCAGCGTTGCACAGGGTGTGTTGTGGACGTGCAGGTCTTGCAAGTGAAACCGCTGTTGGTACTAACACTGAAAGGCAGAAGGAACTGAGCAGGGCCCTGAAAATGCTGCCATAACTGTGACAGCCACGTGATTTCAGATACTCAGGGGTGTAGTAATACCACATAGAAGGGGAAGAGTGTCAAACTGGCCTAGTTCTGCTGATTAGAACTTGTTTAAATACAGTGTATGTACAACCTATTCTTCAACAGGCTGCTATCAGCTGAAAAGCTAGACTGTTTTCCAAGCTTATCTGCTTTCTTATCACCTTCTTGGTAGCAAGATCTGACTTCATGGCTCTGTTTGACCTAAGGTTTCAGAATGAGGGTGAGGTCAGGGGGTGGCATGTGAGCTCCTGCCTGGCACTGGACTCTGAGGTATCTGTGTACTCTGCACATGCAGTTATTGCAGGGCTTTTCTGACTTACGGGTGGACTCTGATCTAATGTTGCCAGTTCCCTTTACCTTTGATTGCTCTGTAGAAATGTGGGTGCCTTTCTGCACACCAACGTGAGGAGCAAGACAGAGCGTCGCAGGGTCATTTGGGAAACGAGGTCTCTGGTATACAGTGTGATTTCTCCTAAATTCCCTGCTTTTCTTTGCATCTTGAGGAAAGGAGGTGCTGCCTCAAGCTCTTCATCTTTTGTGTGTGGACAGACCTTAGAATAAAATCTGTGGATAATGGCTGAGGTGGCAGAAAATGACAGGGAAGCCCATTGCATGCTTACCACGGCCTTTCTCTTTTTCAGGGAGGCTGTTCAGTTCCTCTGTTGGATTTGGCTGGGTTGTTCCCAGGACTCTGCATCACTGAACCCGGTGTCTGAAAAGGGCTTTACCTGGGTAAAGCCAGTCTGGCTGTATAAAAGTCTTTGGGAGAAGCAGAGAACATTCCCTGACTAATTTATCTGTAGGGGGTATTTTCTTGCCACTCTCCCATCCTTTTATGCATGACTTGGCTTCCCAGCCAACTGAAGCCTTTGAAGTTAGATTGCAAATAGCTCTTCAGCTATCCCTTCCCCCCTTTTAAAATAGGGAAACCAGCACAACCATTGCTGTGGAAAGAACCTGCCTTGTTACATGGCTCCCCAATGTTAACACCCCCCCTCTTTTCCTCCTTCCTTTTCCCTACCTCCTCCTCCCTCCCCATAAAGAAACCCTTTTTTTCCCTCCTTAATAAGATCTACTTAAGACTTGAGGGAAAAGGCCACAGCTCCACGAGATGGTAAATCCAATTTTAGGGTGTTTCATTTGTGATGAAAAACCCAGTGGCCACATGAGGCAGCCCCTGAATTGGCACCCGCTCGCCCTGCCAGTTCGGATTTGGTCACACAGTGCAGAAGGGGGGGACTGTCCAGCCTCGCCCCGCGGCACACACGGGCTGCCCGGGCATCCTGAGCCCTCCTGGGGGTCACCGTGTCCCCATCTGTGCCCTCAGTGCGTTTTGGGATCCCCCCGTTGGACATTGGGGTCGCCCCAGGTCCGTGTGCTCGGTGGGTCTGCAGGCTTCCATTTGAAGGTGGGCCCAAAGGATGTGGGGTTGGCCTGGCCCCGCTGACTCTACTGGAGAGTCTCCAGTGCGTGGGAAGCCCAGGGGCAATGCCTGCCTTCTCCAAATGTCCCTTCTTTGGTGGCCTTGCCGACGGGAACGGCGTAACCCCACCACGCGGCGGGAGGTTTGCAGGTCAGAGCCTCCCTCCCCTTCTGGAAGGGAGCAAGACCTTGGCCATCCCTGCTGTGGAGGGCAGGGCACTGGCCAACAGAGAGAGCATGGCCCTCTTTGCCAGTTCATCTCTTCAGGCCTTCTGCTGAGGCAGGTCTGGCAGTTGTTCTCCCACTGGCTTAATTCCTGGCTCACAGAGTTGCTGTCCTAGGAATTCAGGTTGAAAACTGAACCACGGTGCTGTCTTGCCGAGAGAATGAGTTTTTGGAAGTACTGAACGGTGGTTGGGTCTTCTCAACCTTGAGTCTGATCACGTTTCTCAAGATGTTTTGTTTCTGGATCAGTGAAGATCTGGTTACCTCTGACCACCGGTCGCCCTGCATGGGCTTCCCATCCCTGTCCTCTTTGCTTCACCTACAATTGTCTGTCCTTCCCTGGACTGCTTGCTGAATGAAAGACATTTTTAGCCTCATGGAAATGCGTAGGAGCTGCTAAGAGGGTGTTTCTTACTCCAGGATCTGTTTCCACTTCTGGAAGGAAGAATCCATGCGTCGTTTCCTACAGTCACTGCAGCTTCTATGTCT
Organism: Grallaria varia; assembly: GCA_013396735.1. Classification (NCBI taxonomy): domain Eukaryota; kingdom Metazoa; phylum Chordata; class Aves; order Passeriformes; family Formicariidae; genus Grallaria; species Grallaria varia. The sequence goes on from VWZG01012117.1 coordinate 772,389, forward strand.
GGGCAAGTAAAACCAGCCTGAACCCCTCCTGTTCAGTCATTGCATTCATTTTCTCCTATTTTTCATGTTTGGTTGGTGTGGACCATGTCATGCCCTGTGCCACATCAGGGGCCCTTGGGAAATACTGATTTAAGCTGCTGCTCCGTTCCTTTCCGTGGGCACAGTAATGTTATTCCACTGTCCTGCAGGGAAACAGGATAATCCTCTCTGGAGTCTGAAGTGTGGAGACCCATCTCAGCTGCTCTGTGCCCACGAGGGCCTGCAGGAAGCTGGTGCTGTGGATTTGCATGAGTGTGGATGCTGTCTTGGCACTCCAGCCCATCCTAGAGGAGTCATTTTAGCCCGTTTTGTCGCCTTAATTCACTAGATTTTCTGATGGTGGCACGGACTGTTGGGCAGCCTTCCAGCTCTCCTGCTGTCCTTCAAACACAAGTCAATTTACTTCTGGTCCTGGTGTCAGGAAATGCTGGAAGTGAGTGAGGAGACCTTTTTCCTTGGTGAACATCTCCCCTCTCAAGAGCCCTTCCTGCTGTACAGTGAAAGCCCAGCTGAGTTCCTTCCAAATCCCAACCCTTGGCATCTCCTTACCTGCGGGACGGTCTAATTAGGGACCAGCAACCTGAGGCAGCACATTGTGAGACACAAACAAGTGTCCTGGTGACAGTTCCTCACCCCTGTCCCCCTCTTCTGGGACTGACAGAGACTTCTGGGGGATTCTCCCTGTATCCTTCTGTGGTTTGAGGCATTGACTCAAAGTTCCCTCTCAGCTTTGGAAGCAAAAGTGAGTGGTGTGAGTGGGGCTGGTGTTTACAGTGCTGTTTGTTTACAGTGAGCACCTGGATATTATTGTCACTGGTTCTACTCGTTGGGCAGCCCTTGAGGTGTGGGCAGGATTGTCTGTGCCAAAGAAGTGCTGCAAGTGAGTCCCAGGCCAAAAGACAGCCCGAGCCAGCCCAGTGCGTGTGTCAGGTGGGACGACGTTGTTGTCGTGGAGAGCTTGAATTCTCTTTTTCAAGAAGGGAGGGGTACTTTGGCAATTGGTAATAGGGAAACCAGAACACCCAAGTAATGTCTCTCCTGCAAGACTCCCTGCTCCATTCCAGCCTTTTTGGTGCCCCTTTTTGTGGGACACAGTGTTGAGTCCATTGCTCTGATCCGTGTGTTTGCAGCCATTGCCTGTGAGTTAATTTCCAAAGTGCTGTATAAATATATGACTATATAAAAACCTTGCAGTCTTCTGTTCTGCAGACAGAAATACATGTTGCTGGAGATATTTATAACCACTGATTTGTAATATGTAAATCTTTCCATTTGCCTCTTACTGAGCTGGGCATTTTATTACAGTGCAAACACATCTGAGAGCTGTCTTGTCCCAATTAAAAGCTGCTGTGGTTGCCATTGGGGGCTCTGGCAGCAGCAGGAGGATGGGAGCTCTCTGGGCTGCCCAGAGGAGGTGGAAAGACCTGACTAATGAATGGGGAGGAGGCAGTGACCCACCTTCAGTGCCAGTCCAGGTGGTGGGGGGCTGGCAACACGAGCCACAGGGGTGCCGGTGCCAGCACAGTTACCTGGGCAGCTTTGGAGCTCGCCCAGGAGGGTGCAGGCAGCACGTTGCTCTGTGTTTGTGTTGCTGCTGTAGCTGAACTGCTGGCAAACCACCTCAAGCATCCCTGCCCTCTTCTCCTCCACCTCTGCAGCCCCAGCGAAGCACTGCCCGTGTGCGTGTCCCTTCCGAGGCAGAGCTGTAATTACGGTCAGCAGGGTGAGAACACTTGTGCTCCTTGCAAAGGCGGTGCCAGCTCTGCCTTGTTCATGCCTGGCAGCACGAGGAGTGAGTGCCCACCTCGGTCCCTCTGCCCAGTGCTGCTGTCCCAGCCAGCCAAGAGGGCAGTTCAGTGCCACGGCCCCTCTTTGCCTGCTCTGCCCAGGACGTGTGCAGCCTGCCAGCTGAAAGCAGATTAAAGAGGAATAAAGCAATGCTCTCCGTAGCCCTTGCTGAGCTGGTGGATTTTTGGGCAGCGAGAGTTGTTTGCTGTGTTATCAGAGTGAATGGTGATTATTTGGGCCAAGCTTCAATGGGCTTGTGTTTTTTTGAAGGAGTTCTTAATTGAAATTGTGTCTTTGAGGAGGAGTCGCAGGTGGCTGGTCGGTGTCCTCAGGCTTCTTCTTTGTTCTGGTTGGTGGCATAAGAAATGTGTCAAGTTTGAAACATCTTGTTCTCTTTAAGGGATCTGGGAAGAGAGAGTTGTTTGTTACTGGAATATCTGCTCCCAGAAATCAAGGCAGTAGTGCCATTTCCCTTGTCCAATGCAGAACACGGGCAGTGAGGAGCCCGGTGTGAGGCAGCTGGAGTTGGGGAATAGGGAGCTGGAGGGACCTGGGCTCTATCCTTGATGCTATTAGTGACTTGGTATATGACCCTGTTTGGTCATTTGTCCACTCTGGAGGCTTTTCTTTCCCTGCTTTTTGCTAAGAATAAAGGGTGAGACTTGATCACTTGGAAATTGTTTCAACCCTTAGATGGGCTCAGTCCAAAACCAAGGGATGACTATTTAACCGGGTTATGAAAACTCGTTGTCCAAGAGTCGCTTCAGATTTTAGTTCTAGCTTTATTGAAAACCATCCAAGCTACTGCCCTTGTCCTGTGCTGGAGGCCACTGATCCTGCATTTCCTTGTTTTGATGCACCAGAGCTCAGCCAGGCAGTGTCAGAGCAGTTGTCACCCTGCCTCAAAGATAAGTGACTTGGTACCCAGCAGAATGTTTACGTGATGGTATTCAAAATGTGTTCTGAAGTTTGTAGTAAATTCTTTATTAGGTGACCTTTTAAAAGGAAATGGAAGCATGTGAAGCCCCTGTGCCTGTAGCAGAGGTGCCGAGGAGTGCCTGTGATGAAGGTACACATGCAAATATTAGGATGTAGTTTCTTTTTTCTGCAGGTGTGAACATCTGCTTGCAAAATGGGTCTGGCTCTGAGGGGAGATCAATCCCCTGCATTCAGTGGCTATACCCTGTCACTGTGCAGGCTGGTCCAGGAGTGGCATCCCAGGATGTTCCCTCATTTAATTCAAGAGGCTCTGCACACAGTGCTGGTGTTAAAGGTGGCAATTAACATTTTGGGTGAACAGTGAATGAGGCCATTTATAACCAGTTATGCTGACATGAATCTCTCCCAACAAATTTGCATCATTAGAACACCTTTGGAAAAATGTGTCATGCATATAATTAAATACCTGTTTTGCTAACTCTTAATTTAATTAAGGCAAAGCAAAGATGGCAGCACAAATTAATTTAGCTGGAAATGACTTTTCTCTCAGTGGGCTGAAGGAGGTTTTCTGGTGGCATTGGACCAGATGACCTCAGAAACAGGCAGGTGAACTCCAGGGCTGATTGACACAGTTTCTTTGACAGCGATGGCCATGACGTCCTCATGGCAGTACGTGTGTCATCCATGGGCTCACCTTTTTCTGCTTGTGAGAGCAAAGAAGGAGCCCGGCTAGAAGGGGGTTTCTTTGAAAGGACAACGTAGCTACTTTTGAACTCGACCCTGAGAGGTATTCAGTAGTAACCACAGTAAATCCAGATTCACAGGGGTGAATGAAAAGAAATTCGTGTAACAGAAGATGTTTCTATGTCTCCCCTTGGTTTTTCTGTCTGTACCTTGATCTCTTTCACTTGGTGCCTGTGCTTTCCCCCCTTAGATGTGACTTTCCTGTAACTGCTCATCCGCTTTAAATATTGATTCCTCTTAACTTTCTTTAAAGACTTCCTTGTAGATGATCTTTTGGTTTGACCTCTTTCCTAGCCTTGTGATTCTTCCCCCACCCCACCACCCCATGCCATTTCTGATCCTTTTCTCCCTGTCACTTTCTCTCTTTCTCTCTCCCTTTCCCTCTTGCTTGGGATAAAACTGGAGCACAGACTGTGCAGGTGCAGGTGAGTTGTCAGCCCAGCCCTGCAGGAAGCAGAGAATCTGGTGGTGGACCCAGCTGAGCACCAGAAGAATTTAAAACAAAAAACCTTTCAGTTTTCCAAACGTGCTGGTTTTTGCCTCAGCAGTCCTTGTTTCAGCTTAAGTAAAAATGAATGCCTGTATTACTGAAGGAAGCTCTGTGCCCTGTGCGTGGAATCCTGCCCGTCCTGCCACCTCTCTGCAGTTTCAGAGGTGGCTTTTCCTTCGTGGTATTTCCTTTGAGAGGGAAAACCAGCCCCGTTTATCGGGCAGGATTCGTTGGTGCCCAGCGTGGGGCTGGGAGTGGGCTCGGGGTGATGGGCACGGGGGACTCTCTGAGATGGGCTCGGGGCTGCTGATGCTCCGGGAAGGGAGGGTGGGTTGGCCTGGGAGGTGCTTTGGGGCTGGTGCCGGGTGCTCCCCATGGCCCAGTGAGAGCTGTGACCCACTGGTGTTGGGTGGCTCTGGGAGGGGGCAGGTCCTGCACAAGGGACTGGGGAGAATTTGTGGCTTGGCACTGCCTGGTGCTGGTGCTCCCCCGAGGCTTCATGAGGTGACTTTTCTCCATCCCCCATCAGAGGAGATGACTGTGAATTTGAGGCTGATCTTGTCTGCCTTTGGTAGCCTGAACACTCCTGTCTTTCTGTTCAATGCCGACCTTTAGCATCATCCAGCTTTTGGAATTACAGCCAGTGCTTTTGCCAGGGCCTTTTGTATTCACTTCCTGAAGAAGGGGGTCTGTTTCACAGGAAACTTGTTTCCACCTACCCCAGTCATCCTGGCTCTTCCTTCCCTCCTTTCCCTGGAGCTGCAGTGGCTGAGACTGCAGAAAGCCCTTTCATTCCCCGGCGTGGGATGCGACCGCACCGGAGCGGCTGGGACAGGGCGCGGGGGGCGAGACCCACGGGAGGGGTTGGCCAGGGGTGGGCACCCCGAGGACGTGGCACGCCGGGCTTTGGGGACACCGAGGAGCAGTGGGCTGTCATTCCTACTTCATTTTTCAGCTGGTCATTTCGGGGTTGACAAAACAGCCCTTGGAGCCCTCCCTGCACGTAAAGATGCGCCGAAGTGACTCTGTGGCTCGGTGTCCCCATTAGCAGGGGGTCTGTAGCACCCACTGGGGGTGAGTGGCGTGTCCTTGCTGGGCATTTTCTGAGCACTGAACCCACCAGTGGCTCTTTGGGGATGCCCCACACCTTGCTGAGGCTCTGGGCTGGTGCTGCAGCAGAGGAATGCGGGCAAGGCAGGCATGGAGAGGGGATTTGCACAGCTGCTGCTGCTGCTGTGAGTGCTGGGCTCAGCCTGCTCTCTGGTGGTGGCTGCTGGAGCAGAGATGACCTTTGATAAAACATGAAGCTTTGGCATGATTTGGAGAGTTGTGGTTGCTCAGCTTCACCCAATGGCAGTTCACAGCAGAGCCAACTTGGCTGCTCTTGCTTTTGTTGCTCTGCCCCAGTGCCAGATTCACAGGTTGGACCCCAAATCATGGCAGCTTCGGGGAGACACCTGCCAACAGAGCCTGAGAGAGCTGAAGAAGTGTTTGGACAATGCTCTCAGGCACACAGTGTGACCTTTGGGGTGTCCTGTGCAGGGCCAGGAGTTGGACTCGGTGATCCTCGTGGGTCCTGCTCCAGCTCAGCATTTTCTGTGATTCTGTAAAGGCTGCTTCCCCAGCAGCTCCTCCCAGAACTTCCAGGTTCTCCAGTGCCTGCTACTGCCCCTTCCACTCAGACTGGGGAGACTGGTAGGAGGGCAGACAGAAGAGGCACCTACTGGCACGGAACGTGGAGGAAATAATTAATAACTTTGGGATCTACAGTCAAATTTGGCTGAAAGCAGCCAGCAGGTTCCAAACCTCTTGCCAGGGCTGTGCCAGACAGAGGCACTCGCAGACCACTCGATAGTGATCTCCTCCCAGCTGGGCTGGGCTGGAGCCTGCAGCTCCCAGGGCAGGTGGGAGCGCTCTGGGGACACCAGGATGGTCCTCCCCGAGATCAGCAATGCGAGAAATATCTTTCCTGGGACCGTGTCCTGTCTGGTGTCATCACTCTCGCAGGAGATCAGCTCCCTTGGTGTCTCCTGGGTGACCTGTCAGTGTGTGGATGTGTCCTCCAGCAGTGCTGAGTTGCTGTGTTTCTGATCAGGGTTTGTTGTAGCAGTGCCTGAGGGGTGGGACAATCGTGCACGTGGATTCTTGGTGCTGGAGACACCTTGAGGACTGAAGTGCCTGTAGGACACAGCATGTAGGTGTGACCATGTTGGGTTCCCGAGCCTTTTCTGCCTTACAAGACCTGGTCAGACAGCTTTGAGACTTCAGAGCAAGCAGGAACCCTCTGTTTTAATCCAGTTTCCATCCCTTTGGGGAAGGAGGTGGGACATAGTTTTAGCATTTTCTATACCTCTTGTGGCTAGTAAGCAATCCTTTTGCGCCAAAATACAACATATGCTATGTCTTTGAATCCCAGCATTTATGACTTTGATGTTTAAAAGTAGTTTAACAAGGTTTGGGGCTCTTTTTTCCCCATGTGAATTGCTGTGGTCTAGTCAAGAAAGCTTTTAGTAACAGGAACCGTGTGGAAGTATTGTCTTCCCACAATTAGAGGTTAAGAGTTGACAGCAAATGAGCCAGGGATTATAACTGAAAAACAGGGTAATTCTTTGTGCATGGAGAGACTAAGGAATAAAACCTCATGGTGTAATGCACCTGTCAGTATTAGATGCGAATGAGAGATAATGTGTCTTGCAGTGAAAGACATTTGGGCTGTGTGTGTTTCGCTGGGCATGGGAGCAATTCCTCCTCTTCCACAGAGGCTGAGGGTTTGTTCAGTTGGTACCGATGCTCTTTTGGGCAGCTTTTACCTCGCTGGTTCCTGAGGTCTGACACGGGAGAAAAAAGCTTTAATAGGCCCCAGCTGCTGGGGGGGGGCTGTCTGTTCAGAGCATTGCTGGCTCTCCCCCATTCCCAGTTAAAACATGTGCTAAACTTGGCTTTGGTTTGCGGCAGCCCCGCGCTGTGGCGTTCAGCGTGGAAGGAGCAGGAACGCGTGGAAGGAACAGGAACGCGTGGAAGGAGCGGGAACACCTGGAAGGAACAGGAATGCGCCGCTCACCTTTCCTCTCTCCTTTGTTGCAGGGTCAGCATTCCTCAGGGGAGGACATGGAGATCTCCGACGACGAAACCAACCCCGCGCCCATCACCAGCGCCGAATGTGCCAAAACCATCGTGGTGAACTCCTCCGTCAGCAACTCAGCCGTGATGGCCCCGTCGATTCCGCCGCTGCCACCGCCGGGCTTCCCTCCTCTCCCTCCTCCTCCTCCTCCTCCTCCCCAGCCCGGCTTCCCGCTGCCGCCGCCGCTGCCGCCGCCGCCTCCCCCCACGCACCCCGCGGTCACCGTGCCCCCGCCGCCGCTGCCGGCGCCTCCCGGGGTGCCCCCGCCGCACATCCTGCCTCCGCTGCCGCCCTTCCACCCCGGCATGTTCCCCGTCATGCAGGTGGACATGATCAGCGTCCTGGGCAACCAGTGGGGGGGCATGCCCATGTCCTTCCAGATGCAGACGCAGATGCTGAGCCGCATGATGCAGGCGCAGAACACGTACCAGTACCCGCCGTTCATGGCGGGCCGGATGCAGTTCGTGAACCTCCCTCCCTACCGCCCCTTCTCCATGGGGGCCGCGCTGGGGCGTGGGCAGCAGTGGCCGCCGCTGCCCAAGTTTGACCCCTCGGTGCCACCCCCGGGTTACGAGCCCAAGAAGGAGGACCCCCACAAAGCCACCGTGGATGGAGTCCTGCTGGTCATAGTGAAGGAGCTGAAGGCCATCATGAAAAGGGACCTGAACCGCAAGATGGTCGAAGTGGTGGCGTTTCGGGCGTTCGACGACTGGTGGGACAAGAAGGAGCGTCTGGCCAAGGTAGGCTTTCCTGTCCTCTCTGCTGGATCCTGGGGAGAGCTCTCCTTGGCCCCTGTGGCCAGGGCATGGCTCAGCAGGGGTCTGGAACTGACTTAAAATACCCCACTACCCTAAATTGTCATGGTAACTAAAACAGAAGAAAAAAAGTGAAGCTGTGCAGTGGCTTTGCTGTGAGAAACCCCATGGCTCGAGGCTGCTGAAATCAAATGGGAGACGCACGTGTCCCTGTCCCTCTCCTGGCTCTGAGCCTGCCCGTGGGGCTGCTCTGTGTGCTGGGGGAGCTGCACCAGGCTCAGCCTGCAGGTACCTGCAAGGTGCTCAGTCACTGCAGGCACCTGCCTGGGGACAGCTCAGCACCTGGGTGTTGAGCCTGGCTGATTTCCACGGTGTCACTCTGTGTGCGCAGGCATTTCGTGGTGCTTTGCCATCAGAACCTGCATGGGCTGGGAATTTTAGCCCTTCCTGGTCACTGCTGGAGGTGCCCCGATTCAGAGTCACCTCTGAACGGGTGTGGAGCTGTGTCTGCTGACCCAGGAGTGCACTGCTGCTCCAGCCCACGCCGTCCCACCCATCCAACGTGGGCCTGAGCAAGGAGGGTTTAGTTCCCAGTGCTGTCCCTCCGCTTTGGGGTGGGTCTCCTCCTCGTCCCCTCGGGTCACCTGGCAGTGCCACAGGCTGGGTGCCTCCTGAGTGTCACCAGAGCCCCGTGGTGCCTGTGTGCGGGCTGTCCCTTCTGGAGGGAGCCTGCCTGCTCCTGGTAAAGGTGGAGCCACAGGATGAAGCTGGCTGCTCCTGCAGGCAGAGCTCGTACCCACGGGAGAGTCCATCCCACAGTGTTCCTGTCAGGAAGGCCTTAGAGAACGGTGATGGGGCTGCTCTCACAACTCAAAATCCAGGGTTATTCTCTTCCCCTCACCTGCTTTCCCTTTTCTCATTGCAGTATTTCCCGGGCCTGGAAAATTTAGCAGATTGGGGTTTTTTTGGTGGTGGTCTGGGGCACAAGCTGAAGTTCAGCTCCAAATGACTGAAATCAGATGCCAGAGGAGTGTCTGAAACCACCAAGTGGCCGTTTTGTGTTCCCCACTTAGCGTGGTGGGATCTGTGGGTATTTCCAGCTCTCCCACCTCCCCAGTGCATGCACACAGCAGCAATTAACTCCAAAGCTGAGCACTGGCCAAATACGTGAGGAGTTCCAGGGCTTAGCGGAGAAAACAGCTTTGCATGAATCATCCGATCCCTTCTCACCCAGTTTGAGGGGTACCTCTGCCAGTGAGCAGCTCTGTGATCTAATGCGTGGTGAATTTGTCACTACCAAAAAAAAAACCCCAACCCCTGACACTACAGAAAGGTTCGTGCGAGCCTCAAAATCACCATTACAGCGGATTATTGTAAAAATAACAACAAACCAAGCCACGACCTGCAGATGGATCTTGTGTCTCAGCTGCCAGTTTTCAGAGCAGTGTCTTCACCACGTGCTTTTGTGAACCAGTTGCGTGTTAACTCTGGTGCCTGGGAGAGCTCCCTGCCTTTCTGGGGACGTTGGCAATGCTGCTGCTGCTGCTGCTCAGCAGCTGGGTTATGACAGTGCAATTTGCTGTGGCTCAGAGCTGGCTGGTGTGACGTGCAGTGAGAAACCCCAGCCCTCCCCTGGCTGATGCTCTGAGCTTTTCCTCCTGCCAGCCGGCGTGTGCTGGTGGTTCTGGAGGCCCCTCTGGAGTTTCCAGGGCAATGAGGGAAACAGATCCTGCAAAAAGCAGCGACTGAAACACTGAAGAAATTGTTTGCCACCAGACACGCTCAGTGAAGAAGCAGAAGCAGAAGCAGGGCAAGGCAGATCTTCAGGCTCTTTTGCACCCCAAGCTTTGGGTGGATTCGGCATGTTCTTCCCTCCCCTGGAATGTGGAACCCACTTTGGGAAGGGAAGTTGGCTGTACCACAGCAGCTCACCCTGGTCCTTGCCACGGGGCACGTTGGATGCGAGCAGTGCAATTGGAAATAGGAAATTGCTGCATGGAAAGCCACGTGTGCTCTCTGTCCAGGGGCAGAGATGCCAGAACCGTTTCTGCCCCGGGGCACTGCCTGCAAAGGCTCCTGCCAGCCTACAGGTTCCTGCTGCGTGCAGGGAAACCTCACGGATTGCAGAGCCTCCTTGCTGTGGGATCCCTATGGGGCAGGATTCTGCCTTAAGCTGCCAACTTTTGCAGGAGACAAAATTGGGTGCACGCTGTGCCTTCCTGTTGCTGTGTGTGTGTGAGGATGAGCCCGCTGGGCTCCTCGGTGCCAGCTGGAGGTCAGTGCCTCGCACGCTTTGCCATCTCACCCCTTTTGGCTGCTGTATTCCAGCCCAGGGGGCAGCTGAGGGACTGCCAGGAGCAATCCTGCCGCAGGCAAAGGGTGGGAAGGCTCAGGGATGGGGCAGGAGGGGGAATGTATGGGATGCAAACTGTGAGGGAGCTCATTCCACGCACCTTGTAGGATGCTTTAAGCAGAGTGCCAGGAATATCCAGTCATCCCTGGGCACGGTGTGCTGCCCCTTGGACTCTCTGCTTGCTATTCCCGTGGGTCTTGTCCCTTCTCAGCAGGAGAGCTGAGCTGGTGCTGCCCCTTCAGTGACTGCAGCCCCTTCCAGCACAGCAGCTGTGTCAGTGTGCGAGGGGACCCAGCCTGTTAGAAGGTGCTGGGCCATGGGCTGATGCAAACGAGTGTTGCCTCCAGCGGCCTTTCCTTGGGAAGAGGTGGCAGAGCGTGACGTGCCACCATGTGTGACACTCCCCACAGCTGCAGGGGCCTCAATTCCTGCTCTTCCTTCACGCCTCAACTCCAGGGAAACGGGATTAGTTGAGGCTCTGTGTCCAGTGACTGAATTTTGGAGACCCTTAGGTGTTTCACCTAAATATTTTGATTTTCCTGTTCTCCAGGACTGGAGCCTTCTGACAGGTCTGATGAGCTTGGGCTGTGGTTGCTGAGGAAACACCGGGATGTGTGTGATTTTTTGAGGCGCTGTATTTTTGCCTCACCCTCAAAAGAAGGAAGGTGTTCCCCCACTGGGAGGTCTGGAGTTGCTTTCAGCCGTGTGGGTTATCCAAGGCAGGTGAATAACACAGCAGGACGCTTGGCTAAAGCACCCTGGAGCTGTTTGTAGGCGGTGTGTGTGCAGCTCTGTTTCCTTTCGAGTGCGTGTGGCCACGTGGGGCACCTTCGGATGCCCTCGGAGGACCTGCTGCCTGGGCAAGGCAGTGTTATTGCCCAAACCACAACTGTCCAAATGGCTTCCAGGGTCGGTGTCCTTCCCAGGACACTTCCCCTCTCACGTGTGCTTTCTGTGTTGCAGGCATCTCTCACTCCGGTGAAGTCTGGCGGAGAAGTGGAGGAGAAACCAAAGCCGAAGGATCGGATCGCTTCCTGTCTTTTGGAGAACTGGAACAAAGGGGAGGGCCTGGGATACGAGGCCATTGGCTTGGGCATTGGGCTGCGAGGGGCCATCCGACTGCCATCCTTCAAGGTGAGGCCAAAACACGGGCATCCTTCTGCTGGCAGTGCCCAGCAGAGCCTCACGAGCACAGACCTCGCCGGGTTTGTGCCCCAGAGCCCTCAGGGTGGTCACTCTGCTCTGTCCTCGCTCAGGGAATTGCTTCTGCCATCCCTGGAACCCACCAGGACCAGGGCAAGGACCCTCTGGCCCGGCCTTGTTTCTCATCCTCCTCTGGTGTGAACTGTGTGCAGAGGGTTGCCCTGCTCTGCCCGGCACATGGACCTTTGGCCGGGTTTAGGGCACAGCAGTCCAGCCTGGTGTTAAACAGGCCCTGATGTCTGTAGTGCTTTGCCCAGTCATTGCTCTGCTCGGAGCGTGGGGCACTTTGGCAGCCAAGACTCACCCGGGGCTGGTTAAACTCCATCTCCTGTGGGTTTGCAGGATGAGACTGGCAGGCACAGGGTCACTTCTTTGAAAGGGCTTTTACATGAAAAATTAGGAGTATCTTAAAAAAAAAGTGTGGGGTGGGAGAGGATAGAGGGCTTCCCTGAAATTAGGATTTGGAATGCACAGAAGGTGCAAGTAAAGATTTGGGATGAGAGACTCTGGAGTCTTTATTTAGAAAAAATCTTGCTTTGAGGTTCTTTAAGGTGCCTTAGGCTTAGGCTCTCTTTCTGTTCTGCAACATCTCAGACACACGGATTTGTCAAGAGTTTTCTGTGTCATCCTCCAAGTACCTGGTGCTGACATGCCCCATGCTGGTACCCAGAGTGTTTTGATGCAAATTGAAGGGGTAGAATTTCATTCACAGTGAAATTCCCTTTGCAAGTGAATAAAGGAATCAAGAGCTGGGAAGTGGCCCTTGGTTTCTGAGTGTAAGTGACCGTGGCAAAGAAGTGGCAATTTGCTTAAGAAGTTGATTTCTGCTGTTCCTAAACTTTCAGAAATGCTAATTGTGCCCTTTGTTCAGGTGAAAAGAAAGGAGCCACCTGAAGCTGCCTCAGCAGGGGATCAGAAGAGAATCCGGCCTTCTACTTCTGTGGATGATGAAGATGAAGGTTTGCAAAGCACATTTGTGTGAAACAAGAGCAGATGCCAAACCCACCCAAGCTGAATCCCTTTAAACTTCCCAGCAGTGTCCTGGCTGGCAGTGAAAGCCCGAGCCGGGGGTGGGGGGGGCTGAGCCAAACGTGCTCCTCACACGGCTCTGAGAGCCAGGAGGGGGTTCAGCCTCCTCAAATTCACGGGTGCCAAATTTAAGACCCACATTTTAAGAATAACTTGTGGCCCATTTCAGCTCTGCTGGGCCCCAGGAGAGGGGGCTCAGGTGGGTTCCTGGGCTGGTCGAGGACATGGTCACACGTGACAGTGTGCTCTGCGTTTGATTTTAAAGGAGAACAAAGGGATTTGCCAGAAAAATCCATCTGAAAATATGGTAACATTATTTCCTGTAACCAGGGGAGGGGAGAGAGAAGACAAAGCTTTGGAATCCCCTTCGTTTTGCATAAAAACAGGGATTCAAGTTAAAGTCGATTCAGACTAACAACGGGTTCGAAGCCAAAGTACAGGAGCAGAGTTTTGTAAAACACTTAAATAAGCCCAGAAGGGTTAAATTCAGGTCTCCTGTCCTGACACTGGTGGGGCAGTGTGTCCTGGCTGCTCCATGGGCAGTGTGTCCTGGCTGCTCCATGGGCAGTGTCCCCTGGCTGCTCCAGGGCAGTGTCCCCTGGCTGCTCCATGGGCAGTGTCCCCTGGCTGCTCCAGGGCAGTGTCCCCTGGCTGCTCAGCCTGGAGCGTGGCCGTTCTGGCCACCCACCTTTTGCCATCAGCACTCTGCACCCTTGCACTGTGACATCAGGGAGTCCCTGCAAGCCTGGGGACTCTCAGGCCACATGCCCCAGACTTCCACCTTCCCAAAGAAAAAGGTTCCTTTGGGGAGTTTACTCTTTCCCTCCCTTGGGATGAGTTTGGTAGCAATTTCCATTGTTGTTTTTGCTCCTCAGAGTCGGAAAGGGACAGGGATGCTTCTGACACAACATCTGACCTGTCGAAGAAGGACGGAGAGGCAGTGGGGCTGAGGAGGCGACCAGCAAGGCCACTGGAGCTGGACAGCGAGGGAGAAGAGGGAGATGAGACATCAGGGAAGGAGGAAGAGTCCTCCTCGGAGAAGGAGGAGGAGCACGAAGAGGAGAGAGGCTTGGTGAAGGCAACACCTGGCAAGGTGTGTTGGCTTGTGACTGCACTGTTGTTGCTGTCTGTCACTAAAAGGGGTCCTGGCAGTGCCAGATGCCAAAGGTCCCTTCTCAGGAGATGAGTTGGGGTCTGTCCTCAGGGAGCCTCTGTAAGGTCCTTCCCTCTTCAGGTTCTCTGACCAGCCTCTCTGGGAGTCACTGGTGGCTGCTCCAGTGACAGCCAGGTCAGAGTCAGGCTCTGTTCATTTCTGGCAATGCTTTCTTGCAAAGGAGGAAGAGGATGATGATGAGGATGAAGATGACGAGGATGAAGATGACGAGGATGAAGACGAGGAGGAGGAGACAGGCATAGACACAAGTGACAAGGAGGAGGAGCAGGACTCCGAGGAGGGTAAGCAGTGCCAGTGGAAGCAGCGGGTGTCCCCTCTGGGTCAGTTGTGCTCTCCCTTCTGCTCTTGGGAGCTGATTTTGCAGCTTGTGCACCTCCTTTCACCCACGGCAGTTCTGTACAAGATGTAACAGGTATTTTTAATTGTTTCCTGTGAGGCTTCCACCATCCCTCAGTCTGTGGGTCCCTTTGCAGTTGCTCCCCAGCCCCTGAGTGATCTCAGCCCAGCCTGGCAGCAGGGCAGAGGTCTTAGAACCTTGTTTTATGAAACATGAGTGGCTGGGAGGAGAAGGGACCAGATTCCAAACAAGGGTAGTTTGGCCACTAAAAACTTTCTGTCCTATCAGTCAGTTCCTGCTCTGGAAGGTGGTAGTTTGTACTTTTTAAATCTGTGTGTAAAGGCATTGGAAAATCTTAGTAAAAGATACCCTCCACGAGGACAAGGTGCCAGGCAGCAGTGCTGGTGGAGCTGCCTGTTGGGGGGTGATTGTTGCAAACATCCCAGGGCAGGATTGATAAATCTCTGTGAAAATAAACGAGCTGGGAGGCCACTCCTTCAAACCCACCCGCTGCTGGTGGTGCTGTTTCCATGCCCTTACAGCGTGGAAGGGGTGTTTGCCCCTCATTGTTTAAGTCACAAAGTACAACTGGTGGCGATTTGTTCTCCTTGTAGATGTAGCAAGTCCCTCGTCTTCCAAGGCTGAAGTTGAATCGTCCGATGAAAGTGAGGACTCCTCGGAATTCGAGTCAAGTTCAGACTCAGATGATGAGGATGAGGATGATGAGGAGGACGAAGATGAGGAAGAGGAAGAGGAGGAAGAGGTGGCTGAAGATCAAGACAGAGAAGCCATGGTTGCTGAGGCAGAGCATGAACCTGCTGCCCATGAGATTCCTGATGATGAGAGGGAGACTATCTTGGAGCTGTATCCTGTGGATGACTACATGGATGCCACGGGCTTGGGACTCGCCGAGCCAGCTCTGGCAGTGAAAGATGAGGGCCATGAAGAGATCAAGGCAGGGGAAAGTGAGTGTGTCCAGGTCCCAGGGGCATCTCTGGCTGCTGAAACTCTGAAACACTTGGTTATGGAAAGAGACCAGGAGACAAAACTTGCTGTCTCTCCCATCTGTAGGCCAGGTATGCCCTCCCATGTGCTTTGGCACTTTTGGCCACATTTCCAAGTAAATCTCACGGTGTCCAATACGAGTGGGTCTGTATTTCCATTATTCTCTTCCTTCCTCCTGGCTCGAGGCTGGGATTATCTGTACAGGGAAAGAGGTCTGTGCTGCACTTGCCTTCCTAGTAAGGAGCTTTACATGAGCCATCTGCTACTAAAAATACGGGGGTTGCTGTGTCCAGAATCTTCCCCTGGGCCAGTTCAGTGTCCCACAGGAACAGTTGTCATCATCTGAGGGTGACTGATCGGGTGGTGTGGTGGCCGAAGCTCAAGATAGAAAAGCCATGGCTGCTAAAACAGAACAGGAATCTGTGCTTACTGTGCCACTACTGGCTTTTTTTTTTGGTTGTTGTTTTAATCTCAGAACTGTTTGTGACTAGGAAGCTGTGTGGGGCAGGTGAGTGGAGTCTCACAGTTCTGTCTGGTTCCTAATATTATTTGTGGGGTTTTTCCCACTTATTCCTTTTAAAGGAGCGATGCTCCCTGCTTTTCTGGAAGAAGGAAATTGACTTCATTCAGTTGTATTTAACCCAAGGAAATTGGAAACCTTTTGCTAGAACAGGAGTGAGGTGCATAAAGCTTGGCAGGGAGAGCACATGTAGTGTGCTTGGGCAGCACTGGTGTGAGGACTGGGCAGGGGTTTGCCCCTTGGAGAGCTGGAAACCCAGACCCTGCACAGGCCATCACTCCTTGGCTGCCCTGAAATCTGGCAGCCATAAAGAGGTAAAATGTTCATCTGGGCAGGGCAAAGAAGAACGGGTTTTGCCCTAAGCCTTTCTAGAGTAGCTCAGTGCACAGCAAGGACATAAACTGGGGAACGCCTGCACTGGGGCACCCTGACAGGTGGAATGAGCTTTCCAGGTAAGCTTTGGGAACGAGCTCCAACTGCCACATTCTTCTTGAGCAGCCCAGACCCTTCGGAGAAGGGCTCAGACCCTTCTCCAGCCACTCTCTGGTTCATTCAGCACAAATGGGGAATTCTTCCCTTCCACCTCTCCAGGCGTTTTCGCCTCCTGTTGCTCTCCCACTTGAAAACATTATTTTGAGCTGCCTAACAAGATTCACTGTTGATTCCTTTTGGACCTGGCCCTAAGTGGGTAAATAAACTCCAGACAAACGAGGCTGCTGCAGGGAGAGCAGCATATAAATTGCCTCATTGGTACCATCCGAATGTCTCCTCATTCCCTACAAGGGCTTCCCGTTTCCTTCATGGGTTCTTCAAGAGTGTTCTGCTCCTCCCTTCCCCACTCCCTCCATGGAGGGCTGAGGGTGCTCCTTGGCCTTGCAGGAGTTCACCTTCCCACGTTAGAAAAGCTGATGGCTCGGGGCTCCAAGAGCTCTCCGTCAGAGTCCTCGCCCCACAATCTGCTGGTTCTTTTGATATCTGTACAAAAGGTTGTCAGGGATTTTGAGAGCAGAAAACCTTCACTCTGGTCTGTGTTGTAGCTAATCCTCAAATTAATAGTGTGGGTTTTTTATGGTCCATTAGGAATGTCTGTGGTGGCGTCTAATTACTCTACACTCTGCGCCTCCAAAACGTAAAGCCTTGGAGTTTTTAAGCCTCCCGGTGGAATTGAGCTGCTCTCTAATTGTGGCGTCTTAAACGTGCCTTTACTGGCAAGTGGAGGCAAAGCTCCTGATTCTCCTCTCTTTTGCCCTTTCAGAGGAAGAGCCTGAACCCACTTCCATGCTGGAGCCGGAGGTGCAGGAAGGTCCAAAGGCCCAACCTCAAGATGAGGAGGCGACGACGCTCTGCATCTCCACCCCAGCGGGAGCCTTCGGGGAACCTCTGCCCAACAAGAGCAGCTTCTTTGGCCAGGCCGAGGACGGCGGCCCCGAGGGTGGCGCCAAGGCCAAGCTGCCCCCGGCGGGGGACGAGGACGAGCGGCTGCCCCGCACGCCGGGGCGGGAGGGCCCGATGCTCCCGGACACTGACCCTCTTCTGCTTCCAGCCCACAAGGTGCCATCCTCCGTGCTTCCCTTGCCATCCACTCCCGGGAAGGAGGAATCCTTAGTCCCGCCGGAAAAGTTCCCCGAACAATTATTGACGACCAAAACGTCCGTGGAAGAGGAGATTCCGAGGACTCCCGGGAGGGACATTGTGGCCAAGTCCTCACACCCCCTTGCGAAGTCGCAGAGCACGGACACCGTGCCAGCCACGCCGGGAAGTGATGCTCCTCTCACGGGCAGCAGCCTCACCCTCAGTTCCCCTCAGGTCCCAGGGAGCCCCTTTTCCTACCCATCCCAATCCCCTGGCATCAACAGTGGCATTCCTCGGACTCCTGGCAGGGATTTCAATTTCACGCCCACGTTCCCAGAGGCTGGTGCTACCATTCCTTGCCTTCTGTCTGGCAAGAAGCAGTCGGAGGATGAGCTGGACGAGAAACCCTTCAAAGAGCCCCTTGGTGCTTCCCTCACCATTGGCATGAACAGTGTTCCTTCCCCCATCCCCTTTGCCAGCCCCCCGCAGGCGGATTTCCACATGGACATGGGTTTGCCGCCCGACGAGCCGATACCCGGAGCAACCCTGCCATGCATGCACGGAGATGGAAGGATGCCCCTTGAGGAATGCAAGGCAGAAGTCAAATCTGGTTTGCTCTCCCCAGAAGTGCCCCCTGGGGCTTCTGTTCTTCCTCCCCCCCCACCACCTTCCGTTCTTCCCAAACGGAGGCCGGGCCGGCCGAGGCGGTCGCCGCCCTCTGTGCCCCCCTTGGATGTGTACTTGGGCAAACCCATAGAGCCTCCTCCTGTGCCAGTGGCCTTGGTGGAAGGCGCTGTGGGCAAAGAGCTCTTGAGTGGACATCCCGATGCCTACTATGGACTGAAAGACCCCGAAGCCATCACCCTGGACTTCAGGAATGACGGTTTCCACGACAAAATAGCAGCCGAGACAGTCGCGGAGAAACTGCCGTTCAAGGAGCTGGAGAACCAGTGGAACGAAGACTTCAAGGAGGAGGAAGCCAAACCTAAAAGACAGTGGCGAAGGCAGAAGAAAACATCCGAGGACCTCCCAGTGATCCCTTCCCCAGAGTATTCCCCGCCCCGGCCCCAGTTCAGGCCACGCTCCGAGTTTGAGGAGATGACCATTTTGTATGACATCTGGAACGGGGGCATTGACGAGGAGGACATCAAGTTCATGTGCATCACCTACGACCGCCTCTTGCAGCAGGACAATGGCATGGACTGGCTCAACGACACCCTGTGGGTGTTCCATCCTTATATCCTTTCTCGGCGTCGCACGGCGCCCGTGAGGTGCACAAGGTGGTCGCTGGTAGGACTTGAGGTGCAAAAGACCAAGTTTGTTGGTGGGAGAAGCTTGTGAGAATAGCAAAGGGAACCTCAGGGGGTTTATCCTGCGAAGGCACAGTACAAAAATACTGCAGAAGGGGCTGTTGCTGCTGCACGGTCAGGCTGGGACTGCAGGGACGGTCTGGAGGCACCTCTGCTGGGGAGCTTCATTCCTGGCTGGAAAAGCTTTCCTTCCTAGCTGGAAAAGCTTCTGTCTGCACATAACCAGACTCTTTTTCCAGCTTGCCTGTGGAATTTCTAGTCTGCACCTACAGAGCTTTAATTTGGGGCTAAAACTTGCTGTAAAAATAATCTCACCATCTGTGCCCAGAACTAGTGGGTTTAGCAGCTTTAACTTGATTTGGGTTTGAAATAGTGACAAAATTCAGTTTCTAAGTGGCACGGCAGGGCCGGACAGGGCCCCAGGATGGCTGGGGAATGTGCTGCTGGTGCTGCAGCGAGGGGCACTTGTTGCACCACTGGTGCTGGTGGGGCAGGTCTGGCCCCCTGCCCGCCCTCCCTGCCCGGGGTCTGATAACCAGCAGTAGGGACTGTAGCTTTGGACCTCTGGGGGCATTTTTGAGACACACAGGCTGTCTCAGCACAAGGCTCTCTGTGTGTGCAGCCACCAGGAGTGATCTCCAGAGCAGAGCCTAAAGGGCTGTCCCCAAACCCTCAGAATGTTCCAGGACTGCTCTTTAGGAAGGTATACGTGTTTGTGTTTTGAAGAAGACAAACACCACCACCTTGTGTGTTGCTGGAGGTTGCGTGGAGCTCAAATTTCTCCTCCCTTGCACCCTGCAAGACAGGAAAGCCAAACCAAAAAAGCCAAACGGCTTTTTTTTCTCAGTGGTGACTAACAATGGCCAGAGTGAACACACTGACAGTCTGTTTCCCTCCTGATAAGGGTTATTGCAACAGTAAAGTGACAGCCACTTTTGGAGCGTTTTAAAACTCACCTGCAGCCAGTTCTGCTTCATCCTCTGCCACACTGGGCTAGGTGTGGAAGGCCCTGCAGGTTCACCTGCTCTGCTGCAAACTCACACCTCTGGTTTCCAGCCCATCACCTCTTGCTTTTTATGGTCCCTCTGCTTCCATTTGCTGCTGTTAAGGGTGTGTTTTCCCTCACAGGGAGCATTTTTGGGTCAGTCTCGCTCGTTGTAGGCTTCCTGGCTGTTATTTTTGGGGTGAGCTGGCAGTGGTTTTGCTCCACGGTCCTTCCAGAAGCCAAAGCCCTGAAGGTGCCTTCAAACCTGAAGGCTTGAAACACGTGCCCTTTTCCCTGAGGGTCTGAAGGAGCTGATTTACTGAGGTGTCTCCAAGCCCTCTGTGCTGAGGAGCATGTCCTGTCCCTCTGTCCTGGGGAGCATGTCCTGTCCCTCTGTCTTGAGGAGCATCTCCTGTCCCTCTGTGCTGAGGAGCATCTCCTACCCCTCTGTGCTGAGGAGCATCTCCTGTCCCTCTGTGCTGCTCCTGGCCCTGCTTGGAGGGAAGTGTTGCTGCTCTGGTGTCCTCAGGGAGGTCCTGGAGGCAGAATGAAAGCGACTCCCTCAAACCAGAGGGATTGTACACCCAGCTGCCACCTGGGTGTGCGGCGGGTGCTGCAGGGAGATCCTTTCTCAAACAGCTTTCTCTTGACAGCTCAACCTTTACAAGTTAAATTTTCCATTATTTCTCTTCTTTAGTTTCCCAAGGTGTGTGACTAAGAAGGGAAGAGGCTTCTTGGTTTTCCTGTAGCCGTGGGAGCTCCAGGGATGGTTTTTCACTTTGTATTTTTCAGTAGTGTTGTTGCTTTTTGCAAACCCCCAGAACCTTCCTCATTTCCCAAGCTCCCCGTGTTAGCTCCGTGTGAGTGTGGCGAGTTCGGTGTGATATCCAGCTCTGGCCAGGTTGCTCCTTGACCTCTTCCCACCTACCAGCTTTTCTACCCCCAAGAAGAAGAAGCGGGACGATGGGATGCGGGAGCACGTGACGGGCTGTGCTCGCAGTGAAGGCTATTACAAAATCGACAAGAAGGACAAACTCAAATACCTCAACAACAGCCGAGCGTTCGCAGAGGAGCCTCCAGCTGACACCCAGGTGAGGGATGCTCTGCCAGGTGCCAGCTGGGGATGGTGTTTGGCTTTATCCAGTGGGTGCTTCCTGCCTTTTGGCCAGGAGGGAGGGGAAGCTGCCGTGCCTGTGTCAGGCTGATCATCCGGGAGCTGCACGGGAGGTGTCGGGGTTTGATGTCACCTGCTCTGTGGGGACGTGTTGCAGCACCAAGGGTTGTTCCCGGGGGGCCTGCAGGGGGCTGGGTCAGCCTTGCTCACCCGTGTGTCCTCGCAGGGTATGAGCATCCCTGCCCAACCTCATGCTTCCACCCGGGCTGGTTCCGAGAGGCGGTCAGAGCAGCGGAGGCTCCTCTCCTCCTTCACTGGGAGCTGTGACAGTGACCTGCTCAAGTTCAACCAGCTCAAGGTAAAGTCACTCCGTGCTGCAGGTTCTGCACCCGGGCACAGCCTTTCCCTTGCTGTGCTGTGGCTCATTCAGGGGTGGGGTTTTTGGGGTGTTTTCTTCCCACAGTTCCGGAAGAAAAAACTAAAATTCTGCAAGAGCCACATTCACGACTGGGGCCTTTTTGCCATGGAGCCCATTGCAGCTGATGAGATGGTGATCGAGTACGTGGGTCAGAACATCAGGCAGGTGAGCTGGGCCGTGGGGGAGGCCTGAGCCAAAAGCCAGCCTGGAAAGAAGTGCATTCCAGGGGGGGTTGGAGCCCTGTCCTGGGGGGGGTCAGCACGTTGGTGCATGGCTCGGGGGCACAGGGGTGGGATCTTCAACAGCCCGTGAAAGCTAAGCACCGAGGAGGATCCTTCTCAAGAAGCCCACCCCCAGGTGTGTTGCCAGTCAGGTCAGCCTTTCCTTGGGGTCACAGAAGTAGCTGCTGCCCAGCACTGGGCCGGTGCAGTGGCTGCTCACGGGTCACTCCTGTCCCCACCCTGGCACGGGGTGTCCTGCAGGTCATCGCGGACATGCGTGAGAAGCGATACGAGGACGAGGGCATCGGCAGCAGTTACATGTTCAGGGTGGACCACGACACCATCATCGACGCCACCAAGTGCGGAAACTTCGCCAGGTTCATCAACCACAGCTGCAATGTGAGTGTCGTGTCCCTGCACGTGGCACTGCCTGGGGACACTGGTGACCCAGGGTGGGGGTCCTCATCTGGGGCTGTGCCCAGAGGTGGCAGGGGGCTCACGGGGTTGTGATTGAATGGCCGTGAGCTGCAGCAGGTCAGAGCAGGGTCTGAAGAGGCATAAAGGGTTTGGAGAGACCTGAGAAATGCAACACGCAGAGACAGAGCACTCAGCGTCCTCCTGCCCCTGCTGGACACTGAGCAAGCAGCTCTGACAAGTATTTCTTAAAACATACCAAATTTTGGCACTGTTATTCTGTGGGAACAGTCTCCTCTGGTGTCCACTTAGGAAAAGCATTGCCCACCTCGGCAGGCAGAGAGGCTGCTTTGCCCTCTGCTCCGTGCTGCAGCCTGCCCTCAGACTGGGCTGCCTGGCCAAATTGTTGAGCTCTGAGCTGCTCTTAACCTGGGGCAGATTTGGTGGGGCATCATCCAGGCTGTTTGGCTCCACAGACGACCAGAACGTGGGTATTTTGGAGCAGCACAGGGAGGGCTGCTCTCTTCTCTGGCTTCACGCCTCCCTCTCCAGGCTTGCCCTGGGTCCAGCCTCTGGAAGCGTGGTCGAGGCTGTCAAGGGAAAGGGCTGCCCTCTTTTATTTGAGCTTGGAATATTTGGGTGGAGGCTGGGAAGCCGTGGCCATCAGGAACCTAAGCCACTGCCTGCTCTGTCACCCTTGCAGCCAAATTGTTACGCTAAAGTGATCACGGTGGAGTCCCAGAAGAAGATCGTCATCTACTCCAAGCAGCACATCAACGTGAACGAGGAGATCACCTACGACTACAAGTTTCCCATTGAGGATGTAAAAATCCCGTGTCTCTGTGGCTCTGAGAACTGCAGGGGAACCCTGAACTGAACTCAAGGTTCCTCGTCACACTTGCACCTTCGGCCATGTCAAAATTGTGGTAACCAGGTGTGGTTGCACTTTGCCAAAAAAAAAAAGAGGAAAAAAGAAAAAAAAAAAAAAA
>VWZG01012117.1:795962-809296 GCA_013396735.1 Grallaria varia
ATCCACCCTGTGCCCAGGATGGTCTGTCCTGTGCCCAGGATGGGCTGGCCCGTGCCCAGGGTGGGCTGTCCCGTGCCCAGGATGGGGCTGTCCCGTGCCCAGGATGGGGCTGTCCCGTGCCCAGGATGGGGCTGTCCCGTGCCCAGGATGGGGCTGTCCCGTGCCCAGGATGGGGCTGTCCCGTGCCCAGGATGGGGCTGTCCCGTGCCCAGGATGGGGCTGTCCCGTGCCCAGGATGGGGCTGTCCCGTGCCCAGGATGGGGCTGTCCCGTGCCCAGGATGGGTCTGTCCCGTGCCCAGGAGAGGCTGGGGCTGAGCCTCGGGGGATGATGGCTCAGCTGCAGAGATGCTGCCCTGCTCGTACAGCCACGTGGGCGGTGGGATTGTCCCCCTGGAGGTGGGGGACAGGCCGGTGTGTGTCTCCCGTGTGTTTGCCCCCCTTTCACCTGCGTTTCCCTGCCCTCCCGGTGTCCGGGGGGGTGTTTGCGCTGTCCTTGGGCGCGGGGGATCCTCTGTGATAGGAGCAGGCTGTGCTGTGCCGCTCTCCTCCCTCTGTTACTCAGTAACTTGGCCTGGGGGGGGTCCTGTCCCTCCAGAAAATCCTGGCAAAGTGTCCCTGGGAGCAATCCTGTCCCCCCACCTGTGGTGTGGAAGTGGAAGCTTCTCCAAGCGGGGAAGGCGCGTCTTGAGTCGATTTCTGGGCGTATTTTGTCCTTGTAGATGTGCTGAGGTGAGGGTGGCAGTTCTTCCAGGGCTTCCGTTTAGAAATGGGGCAGAACCACCAAAGAAACAGTTCTTTGGGTGTGATCTGGAGAAGTCACACGGCCGTGCAGGTGTGGACAGGATCAGTTCCCCAACTGGCATTGAATTTCTCCCGCGTTAGGAGTAGAGATTGGTTGTACTAAACCCTTTTTAATTGGCTTAGAAGGGGAAGTTGCAATGTGATGATGAAACGGGAAGATTATCTGCATAACTAAACATCTTCTCCCCACAGAACAAATTGCCCACCTGTTTTCTTGTAGCCTTTCAAACCTCCTCGAGCAGAGGTTACAGCCTTGCATAAGAGGTTCCTGGAAGCTTTTCCAGCTGTTCCATGGAATTGCCAGGCCTGCACTGCCGAGTGGAGCTTGTAGGGTAGGTTAGACCTCTGCATCTGAATTCCTTCTGCAGACAAAAGGCCTGAAAGAGCAGGAGCAGCTCCAGGCTCCTTTAACACCTCCTGTATTCCTGGCTGGGGGCGAGCAGGTTGTCAGTAAGGTGGGACAGTCCACGGTCTCGTCTCTGCTTTTGCTTTTGTTTGGTTTGGTTTTGTTGTCTCCCCCCTTCTTTACAAATCTCTCCAGCAACTGGGCTTTGGTGGCCCAGAACCTGAAATGGTGAGAAGCACAACTAGTTCTGTCACTGGCTGTTGGCTGTGACTGCAGGGCTGGCACTTTGGGGGTTAAACCACCTGCTCAGTTTAGTTGATTTCTTTCTTGAATGAGGTTCACCTTGTTGTGTTGATGCTCCAGTTGGCATCTCTACAGCTTGGCCTTTGACTCTGAAAGCTTTGGGAATGCCCAGAAGTTTCCTGTGGCTCAGAAGTGAAGCTCCTGTGTGTGGCATCTTGGCCTTCTCCCTCTCTGGTCCAACCAGTGCATCCCCAGTGGATTTGGGGGGTGAGGACACCCTGAATGGCCCGGCCCCAAGACCCTGATGGCAGTTCTGTGTTTCCCAGCATGTCTGTGTGCTCTGGGTGGGATTAGCCCCTGCAGTTTGCCTTAATCTGTGGAGAGGAAGGCGGGGAGGAAGGTCACAGTCACCTCCAGGACCTTCACTGCATTTTTAGGAGCACCAAAGGGATTTGGGTGCCAAAGAACACCTGAATCACTGGGGTCCTTCTGAAACTGCCTGTAATCCATTCCTTTTTAGGCTTGCAGACAAATAATGTGAGTTTTTGGAGGAGTTGAGCTCCCAGTAGTTCCCCAGGAAGAAAGAGAGCAGTGGGACCCATAGCACTTCTGAAAAACCATGTTGCTCTGGTCTCAAAGCCAAACCTGAGGCTTCTCTTCTCTTCCCCGTAAACCTTGGCTTGCAGAGTCCTACCTGGGAGCTCTGCCTCCCACTGGGAAGCTGCCCCGACCCCAAAGCACATCGTTTCATGGTGAGGCTCCAAGTGTGGGGCAGCGACTGCCGTGGGTGCCCGTGGGTGCCCTGGCCCCGCGGGGTCTCCTCGTGCCAGGCTGTGGGTTGGGAAGGCAGCCCCTGGAGGTGCCCCTCGGCCCTCGGGGTGCTTTGGCTCGTCCTTAGCCAGGGCTGGGGTGAGAGCAGGGCAGGTGGTGCCCACCCGGCCGCGGGCACAGCCCCCATGGAAGGGGGCACCGAAGGGAATCCTCCCCAGCACGTGCTGCTCACGCTGGGCTTGGTCCCCAACAAACCTCTGCCCGCTTTATTGGCACTGAAATTGTCACCTAAGCCGGTGGCCAGGGGGACGGGGACGGTGTCCCTGCCAAGTGCCACCTGGCCCGGGGAGGTCTCCCGGGGGGACAGGGAGTTGTGGAAAGAGCGGAGCCCTTTGGTTTGTGCCAGCGCGGGGTCGGGGTTGGCACCCCTGGGCCGTGCCCGGCGCCCCCCCGGCGGTGCCAGCCTGGCCCCGGAGCTGCCCCGTGGCCCCGGCAGGGCTCCCCCTGCCCTTGGGTATTGCATGGAGAGCAGCTTCTTTCTACAAGGAAAAAAGAACCCCCGACATTTTTTTAAACTCCAACAAATGATACAGTAGTTTGAGTTCCGGTTTTCGTGACCTTTTTCAGGGATCATTTCAGTGCATTTCTGTATAAAATAAAAACCTAAGGAAAAAAAAAGGATTTTGAAGTATAAAAAAAAACAAACCGCATCCTCTGTACATAGGCAAACTCAAGAATCTTCTCTTCAAACACTGTTTCTTGTAGAAACATGTTGAAATTTTTTTGCTGATTTCTTTGTACTTCAAGAGCATGTAAATAGTTTATTAAAAGTGACTATTGTAATTTGGAGTTCTTTTTAAACAGATTCCAGCTCTAAACCGTGTCGAGATGGGGACGAAGAAGGACTGAGTATAGCGAAGGAGCTGGTGGCATTTACAGCTTGTGTCAAGCTTTGTATAATGTAAATTTCTGTATAAATGTGAGGGTTTTTTGTCAAATAAATAGATGACATTAGAAGCATTAAGAAACTGAAGACAAAAAATTGCCAAGTCAAGGCTTCTTCTTTCCCCCCTCCCTCAGTCTGAAACCTAATGTGCAAAATCTATTTATTTCAAGCGAGGAAATGTGTACAGTCTAATAGACACCCTAAAATGTATTTAAGCGAGTTTGCAACTGGATTTTTTCAGTTTAATATTTGTTTTGTTTTTATGAGTTTCCTCTTTAATTGCCGCTGTAGGATTTGTCCAAGTGGAAAGCAACACATCGAGACGGACACTCTAAAACGACGGGGCAGTTTAAAAAGTGGAAGAACACCCAGCTCCCAATCCTTGCAGTTTTCTGGTTCTTCTGATTCCCAGCGTGGAAATCGAAGGCCGCCTTTAAAAGTAGGCTGGTCAAATGGTTTGCAATAAATGGCAAAAAATAAAATACCGTCTTTTTTTTTTTAAGTTCCTTCAAAAGCAAGCAAACAAACAAACAACTCTGCTTTGAAGATTTAGGATCTCTGCTTTTTCTTTCGTTAAGCAAATTTTTGAATTTAGGGATGTTTTGTGCATATAGAATCTGTCACCAGTATGTATCTTGTTTTGAAGAAAGTGTTTTTGTTGTGGATGTGTCATGCTGTATATATTTGTTCATATTTTTGTGAATTGAATACTATGTACCATTGTATTATAGTAACTTTTATAAAGCAAACCATAAATATACTGACTTTTCTTACAGAAAAATTATGTTGTGCTTAATATATAGCCAGAGCAGCTTTTTGCTCTTAGACCTGTCTTGGGAACTGTCAGAACTCAAGGAGGCAGATCCAGAACAAGAACAGTGTGAAGAACTGATCTGCAGCAAAGTTGACTGAAAATATTAATTCTGGTGAATGGGAAACAAGTTTAAGCAACATTCTATTGCATGAAAAAATATGTGAGTTATTCAAGTCTACAAACATGAAGAAAAACGCCCCAGTATTAACAACCCTGGAGAGCTGCAGCACAACCCCCTGCCAGGAGCCCCAAACATGTCCCACCTCAGGCCAGGTGAGCTGTCCCTGCTCCAACGCCTTGGAGTTCTCGGAGTTCATATCCTTCTTTTATTTATTTCCTTTTTTTAAACTTCATGAGGGCAAAAGCCCCTCACCACGAAGCAAGGTGTTAGTGATGCTGTAAGGCTGATGGGACCAGAGGTTTCTTTCTTTTTAAATCAGTTTATTCAGCGTGCCAGGAGTGGCTGATGGGGGAGGAAATGGAAGAGACAGGACAGGGCTGGGGCTGTGGGTGACATCCCAGCTCAGCTCAGGGGTTCCATGGGTCACCACAGGGCAGGACTTGGCATGGAAGGGCATGGATTGGGATGGTGGAAGGGCGTGGATTGGGGTGGTGGAAGGGCAGGGATTGGGGTGGTGGAAGGGCGTGGATTGGGGTGGTGGAAGGGCGTGGATTGGGATGGAAGGGCAGGGATTGGGGTGGTGGAAGGGCAGGGATTGGGATGGTGGAAGGGCAGGGATTGGGATGGAAGGGCAGGGATTGGGGTGGTGGAAGGGCAGGGATTGGGATGGTGGAAGGGCGGGGATTGGGATGGAAGGGCAGGGATTGGGGTGGTGGAAGGGCAGGGATTGGGATGGTGGAAGGGCAGGGATTGGGATGGAAGGGCAGGGATTGGGGTGGTGGAAGGGCAGGGATTGGGATGGTGGAAGGACTCGTGTCCAGGGAGCCCACCCTGAGCCAAGGGCTCGCCAGGGGGTTTGGCTTCCCGGAGTTTGAGCGGCTCCCACGCTGGGAAACGGGGAGCAGGAGAGCTTTGGAAGGAGGATGTGCAGCAGGGCAGACCTGCAGAGCCCGGGATGCTCCTCAGCAGCTCCAGAGTGAGGTTTGGGGCTCCGTGGGGATGTCCCACCTGCAGCTCCTGGGAAGGAGGACAGAGGGGCCGCAGCCCCACCCGTGGGCTCCCCAGGGTGTGTCACAGAAGGGTTGGCTTGTGACAGGGAGGGAAGTCCCCGTGCAAGAGGCAGTGATGACACCAGAGCGATGCCCGGAGGGCACTTTGCACATGGGGCAGAGGAGCTGAGCCAAGGAATGGCTGCCAGTGCAGCAACTGCTGCCTCAAACATGGGATAAACCCCAACCCCTCATTAATTCAGGAATTTGCAGGTATTAGAGCAAGTCTGTTGCCTTGGGAAGGCTGAAATGTGTAAATGAGATTAATTCTCATTCCAGAGTGTTGTAGCTACCCTAAAACAGTATTTATTTTCCAAATTTAAGATTGAATCTAAAAGCAATTAAAACAAAATCTTACAAAAGGAGATGCACAAAAAGGCAGCCACTTCTGTGCCTTCCCAGCTTCCCACAAAGCTAAAATTAAACCTTTGGACAGACTAAATCTGAGCCCTCCCAGTTGTTTCTTCTGTCTCCCTCCATAGCTGAGTGTCTTCAGCACGTGCCTTAAACCTGCCCTTTGTTTAGAATTCGATGGCTTGGATCAGATTAAGCTGCTTTTTAAGAGTGTGTTTGCTATTCCCACGCCCCGTGTCCCAGGGAGTCACCGGAGGGCAGTGCCAGGGTGGGGTCGGCGTTGGGTCCTTTTACGTGTCCAACTTGGCAGTGGCTTCCCTGGGTTTCTGACACTGAAGTCTGGGCTGTTTACCAAACCCTCTGCCGGTCCCCAGTTTGTTTGGGAACCAGCTCGTGGAGGGCAGCACTTCCCCACGCCCCCTACATGTGCTTGGTGTCCCCGTTGGGCTCCAGGATGGTCAGGTTGCCCCTGGCATCTTGATCCATCTCTATCGCTTCAAACAGAGACTTGAAATTCCCGGCGCCGAATCCCTGCGGAGACAACGGTGTTCCAGGGCAGGGGGTTTGGAACCAGCCCCCCGGGGAAAGAGCAGCTCTGAGAGCTGGCTGGGGATGGGGTTTGATGGCCCCGAGAGCACTGTGAGAGCCTCAGACCCACCTGGTGGTTATGCCTCTGGATCACCTCCAGGAAGACCGTGGGTCTGTCTTGAACTGGTTTGGTGAAGATCTGGAGCAAGTAGCCTTTCTCATCAAAATCCACCAAGATTTTCAGTTCCTGGAGGAAAGAAACAGGACAGCAACTCACAGATCCACAGAGGAGCGAAGGGGTCTCCCTGTGTCACTCGTGTCCCTGCAGAACCCTTTCAGGACCAAGTCCACCCCTGGGCAGACCTTCTCCCTTGGGGTTGCTCTGACTCACCGCCAGCTTGTCAATGTTCTCCTTCACTTTGATTTTGGCAGTTTTGAGCCTCTCCCGCAGCACCTGGTAGTAGCTGGAGGGCACGTCCATGAACTGCATGCCCCGCTGCTTCAGGTTGGTGATCTGCAAGGCACGGGAGGCCCAGCGTGGGTCACTCTGGGCGGGGATTGTGCCAGGGGCATGTCCTGGGACAGGCAGCGTTTGGAGCCAGGTCCTTTCCCATGTTTTTAGTCAGGCTCATCATCTCACTTTGGGCATCGGGAAGGTCCAAAATGCCCTCTCCAGGCAGCACAGAGAGCTGACCAAAAGATGCTTCCTTCATCCCACCCTGACCCCCGGCAGCTCTGGAGGCCCTTTGGTCTGGAGAGGAGCCCAAAGGCAGGTGCAGGGACTCGCTGGCCAGTTAATCCTGGTTGTAGAACAACCACGGCACAAAGCCTGACCTCCCTGCCCGTGCCCTCACGCCCCGGCGGGTCATAGTCCACCCCTGCCCTGTGACAGGGACCGTGCCTGGAGCTGCTGGGGCAGGACAGGCTGGGCCAGGGGGCTGCTGGGGGGCACTCACTGCCGAGATGATGTCGGAGGTGTTGAGGGCGATGTGCTGCACTCCGGCCCCTCCGTAGTAGTCGACGTATTCCTGCAGGGAAAAGGTTTTAATGACATTTTAATGATGGCGCAGCAGCAACTGCAAAGGGCTGGGTGCAGGCTTCAAAAAACAGGCAAAATCAGCTCAGAGCACCATGAAAGGACAGAAGGACACTGTTGATGAGATCGGGGTGATCCAGCTCTTCCCGGTGGCTCCCTCAGGGCTTGGCAGAGCCAGGATTGCTTTCCAGCAGCCACCTTAGCACAATAGATCTGCTCCAGCTCTGAATCACCGACCCTTTGTCCCTTTTCCTTCACCAAAGCCCTGCTGGAGGTGGAGGCAGCCTCACAGACCAACCACCAGCCTCTGCTCACCTGAATCTGGGATTTCTTCTTGCCAGGTGCTGGCTCGTTGATGGGCATCTTAATGGTCTCCTCATAGTTGGTGACCACGATGGAGCGCAGGGCACTGAACTCAGTGTGCAGCTGCTTGTCATCCACTGACCAGAAGCGGTGGAAGAGCAGGTTCTTCTGGTACCTGCCCAGGCCACAAAGGGCACAATCAACCCCTTGCCCCATCCCCACACTAACGAAGCTCTGCTCTGGCTTAATTGGCCTCAGCCCCCACTACGGGAAGTGGTAGGACCAGCAGAGAGGTGCTGCCGCTCCATCCCACCTCCCACCAACCCTCCTACTCTTACCAGTCCGCCACTGGGACCATCTGGAGGTCAGGCTGGTTCCCCACGACGTGGTCAACAAAGCTGAGCTTGCCACTCGGTCTGTGGGGGAAGCCAGGGTGGGTTGGGGGGGTCTCAGCCCAGCTCAGGGACACCCCAGAGCATGAGGGGCTCCAGAGCAGGGTGGTGGGGACCTGGCCAGCTCCTTGGTGAGACGTCCCACCAGGATATGGTGGCAAAGAGCAAGGCAGGACCCTCTGGAAAGTACTCACAGCTTGGGCAGCAGGGGGTCCTTGAAGAGGGGCGCTTGGTACCCTGGTAGGAACAGGCCGTTGTAGTTGAGCTTCTCTATCAAGGTGTGGGTGGTGTCCCCGTACTGCAAGGGGGGAGAGCGGTGGGGTGGTGGCCTCGTTTATTTGGGACCTCCCAGGTCCCGCCTGCTCCATGGACCCCCCTCTGCCCTGGCACTTACCGTCTGGATCACCGCGAACTTCACCTTCCCGAATTTGTCCTGCTCCACCCAGGGCTCCTTCACCACCACGGCTCCACGCTCCTTGGCTTTCTGGGCAGAAGGAGGGACACCCCTCCTGCCTCAGCTCCCTGGGCAGGGGGGACACGTCCCCAGGCCCTCCCCGGTTCCAGGGGGCTGCGTGGGAGCAGGTGGAGGGGCTGCCTTGCCTGCACGATGAAGTCACAGTCCTCCACCTCGAAGGCGACGTCCTTCACCCCGTCGCCGTGTTTCACCAGGTGCTCGCCCATCTCTGCCCGGGGCAAGGACAGCCACAGGGTGAGCAGAGCTGCTCTGCCCCCTCCCGGGCCATTTCCCACCCCCGGCCCCCCCAGGACACCTACCCTCATTCCCTGGGTTGAGAGCGGATGAGAGAACAAAGATGATCTGGTGAGGAAGGGGAGGAGAGGTGAGGATGGAGCTGCAGTTTGGAGGCTGAGGCACTGCACGGGGTGGGTTCCACGGGGCAAACGGGGTTTGGCAGCACCCACTTGTGTGACGCCACCACATCTGCCCCTGCCCTGGCAGTGGCACCTCTGCAGGTGTCGCAGCCCCCTTACCTTGTCCTGCTTGATGACATGTGACACCACCTCCCTGCTGCCGGTCTCCAGCCCCCGGTACGCCAGCTCCTCGAACCCCAGCTTGTTGCAGTAGTAGGATGCAGCCTGTGGGCAGGTGAGAGTCACCTTGGGGTGAAGCCGTGGCACTGGTGGCCCCCGGTTCCCATGGGGTAACCTCCAGTTTCCACAGGGCCCCCCCTGCTTCCTACAGGGCGGTGCCAACAGCCCGCGGGGCACATCAACCACAGCGTGTGCAGGTCACACGTGTGTGTGTCGGTGTGTCTGTGTGTGTCTATGTGTGTCTCCGTGTGTGTGTGTCTGTGTGTGTCTCCGTGTGTGTGTCTCTGTGTGTGTGCAGGAACATCCCAGCTCCTCTGCTTCCCTCCAGCAGCCCCAGGGGCACAAGCTGAGGCAAGAAAGTGCCCACACTGAGGAAAAAACCACCCTAAGTCAGTGGGAAGTGCTGCCTCCTCTTGCACCCAGCGCCAACCCAACCAGGGGCCACCACCGAGCAGGAAACCTTTCTGCCCATCTCCTCTTCTGCAGGGTCGGCTGAAACGCAGCTCAGGTTTGAAGCAGAGGGATTTTTGCCCCTCCACGGGGCCAGACAGCTCCGTGGGCACCGGTGCCCACGGCCACGTGTGCTGGTTTGCACATCCCAGGCCCTGCCTGGCACGGCCCCCGCAGCCGCCCCTCGCCTTGCGCAAGGGTCACCAAGGCCAGCGGCCGGTGGGGACAGGCAGGGAGCCAGGGCCAGGCTTTGGGACATCCCAAGGGGCTGCCGGGATGAACCACCCCCCCGGCAGCCAATGCCCGGCGGGGCAGGTGCCCACGGCCCCCCGTGCCCGGCAGCCACAGCCTCTCACCTGCTTGGCATTGCCGACCCAGAAGGTGATGGAGTGGAAGTGGATGAAGCGGCCTCGCGAGGGCTGAAAGGGAGGGCAAACAGGGCTGAGGGCGGCCGCGCTCCAGATGTTCCCACAGCGGCCGCCCCCGTGGGCTGCCCACCCGCCAACCTCGCCGGGCGAAAGGGCAGCTCTGCCCCCCGACCTCGGACACGGCCACCAGCACCAGGACAGGTCCCCTCAGCTCTGCCCCCCAACCCTGGACATGGCCACCAGCACCAGGACAGGTCCCCTCAGCTCTGCTCCCCGAGCTCGGACATGGCCACCAGCACCAGGACAGGTCCCCTCAGCTCTGTCCCCAACCTTGGACACAGCCACCAGCACCAGGACAGGTCCCCTCAGCTCTGCCCCCCGAGCTCGGACATGGCCACCAGCACCAGGACAGGTCCCCTCAGCTCTGTCCCCAAGCTCTGACATGGCCACCAGCACCAGGACAGGTCCCCTCAGCTCTGTCCCCACCACTCCCACCCGGCCACGATGGGCACCGGTGGCTGGAAGCGCTTTAGAGGGGAAAAAGGTGGTGGAAAGGTGCAGCACTGGGAAATAAATGTTACATGGAAAGAGGATCCTGCTTAAGGTTTGATTTGACTGGGAAATACCCGATTTCCAATTTGTCACCCTCCTCCCAGAAGGAACCCACAAAAATATCAATTTTTCCTACTGATTTCCAACGAGGAGCTTGTGTGGCCCAGCCAGAGCAGTTTTCCTTTAGGTACCACCAGGTGAGCAAGGGGTAAGCAGTGGGTGGTTCTGGCACTAACCCAGCGGGCAGGACGGGGGCATGACTGGGCTCTTACCTTTTCCCCCTTGTCTGTGTAAGTGGTCTGCAAGAGAACCAGAAAAGAGAGACGTTACCGGGGCAGCTGAATTCAAAGGTCGGCGAGCGAGGGCCAGCCCTGCTGCCCCGTGTCCAGCGGCCTCCAAACAAAAAGTCCCAGTCCGAGCAGAGATTAAAGCCCCCGGGACGCCCCGAGCCCCGAATGCTGCAGTGACCCCCGTGCGCCGCCCTCACCATGTCTGTGCCCCGGCGATGCGACAGCGGCAACGGGAGCGGGGCCGGCGGGGCATTTAACGGAGCGGGGCCGGGGAGGGCCCTCCTCGGCTCCACCTTCTGCCCCCGCCGACACGGGCAGCGGTTCGGGGTGGGATGGAGCCCTCCGGGGCCGTGGGGACACACCGGCCCGGGCACAGCCGCGTGTGCCACCCTGGCCACGGCACAGCCGCGTGTGCCACCCTGGCCACGGCACAGCCGGCTCGGCATGGAGGGGGCGGGTGTGAGAGGGTGGGGTGTGCAAGTGTGGGTGTGCAAGGGTGGGTGTGAGAGTGTGGGGTGTGCGAGGGTGGGTGTGCGAAGGTGGGTGTGCGAGGGTAGGTGTGCAAGGAGGTGGGTGTGCACAGGTGTGGGTGTGCAGGGCTGTGGGTGTGCAGGGGTGTAGATGTGCACAGATGTAGGTGTGCACAGGTGTAGGTGTGCAGGGCTATGGGTGTGCACAGGTGTAGGTGTGCACAGGTGTAGGTGTGCAAGACTATGGGTGTGCACAGGTGTAGGTGTGCACAGGTGTAGGTGTGCAAGGCTATGGGTGTGCACAGGTGTAGGTGTGCACAGGTATAGGTGTGCAAGGCTATGGGTGTGCACAGGTGTAGGTGTGCACAGGTGTAGGTGTGCAAGGCTATGGGTGTGCACAGGTGTAGGTGTGCACAGGTGTAGGTGTGCAAGGCTATGGGTGTGCACAGGTGTAGGTGTGCACAGGTGTGGGTGTGCAGGGCTGTGGGTGTGCAGGGGTGTAGATGTGCACAGATGTAGGTGTGCACAGGTGTAGGTGTGCAAGGCTATGGGTGTGCACAGGTGTAGGTGTGCAGCACATGAGGCTGTGCCGCCCCCGCAGCCAAACCTGCTGCCCCCGTGGGTGCTGGGGCCAGGGTGGGTGACGCAACCACAGCAGCACATCCCCTGCCCCCCTCCCCGCCCCTGGGGACATTCACCCCTTCGCAGGGACGTGTCACCCTGGCCAGCGTTGGGCCAGGACAGCCTGCAGAGTCCAGCTGTGTGCGGTGCCTGGGCACAGGGGCGTGTGGTGCCACCTTCATCTCCGGTGACCCTGTGGTGCCAGGGACCCCAAAATGTGGGAGCAGCAGAGGAGGGGACAGGAGGTGGCCCTGCTGGGGGACACTGGTGTACAAACACCCACTGCTGGGAGTGGTGGCAACCAGGGCCGCCAGTGGGGCCGGGGGGGGAACAGGGGGGGCTTGGGTGGGTGCCTGTGGCACCGAGGACAGGTGTGGGGTCTGGTGGTGTGGCTGTCCCTGATGCCACACTCCCAGGGATGTGGATGCCATGCACCACCCTGGAGGTGAGCTGGGACACCAGCCAGAGAGGGGCTGGCACAGGGGACAGGGTCACAGCGTGGCACCACCACAGCCGTGTAACTGTGGCACTGACACTGCCGGGCCACCACACGGCGCCTTCAGAGCTGTGCCATCCCAGGTCATTGCCACTGCTGTGCCACCACACAGCACCCCTAGAGCTGTGCCACCCAGTGCTGGTGACAGTGCTGTGTCACCCCGTGTCACCCCATGTCACCATGAGGGCTGTGTACTCCAGTGACAGTGCCACTGCTGTGCCATCCCATGTCATCCCTTGTGTACCCCAGTGCTGGTGCCACCGTGGTGCCACCCATGTCACCCCAGAGCTGTGTAACGCAGTGCTGGTGACACTGCTGTGCCACCTGTATGTCACCCCTTGTGTACAGCAGTGACAGTGACACCCCATGTCACCCCCATGTCACCACCACTGCAGTGCCACCCCATGTCACCCCTTGTGCACAGCAGTGACAGTGCCACTGCAGTGCCACCCCATGTCACCCCTTGCGCACAGCAGTGACAGTGACACTGCACTGCCACCCCATGTCACCCGCCATGTACAGCAGTGACAGTGACACTGCAGTGCCACCCCATGTCACTCCTTGTGCACAGCAGTGACAGTGACACTGCACTGCCACCCCATGTCACTCCTTGTGCACAGCAGTGACAGTGACACTGCAGTGCCACCCCATGTCACCCACCATGTACAGCAGTGACAGTGACACTGCACTGCCACCCCATGTCACCCGCCATGTACAGCAGTGACAGTGACACTGCAGTGCCACCCCATGTCACCCCTTGTGCACAGCAGTGACAGTGACACTGCAGTGCCACCCCATGTCACTCCTTGTGCACAGCAGTGACAGCGACACTGCAGCGCTCTCCCACGTCACCCTTTGCGCCACCTCCTCTGGCCCCGTCCCCGCCCATGGGCGTGTCCTGGTTAAACCCCGCCCCCTGTTTGTCTCAGTCCTGGGCGTGTCCCGTTTTAGCCCCGGCCCTCCGGTTAAGCCCCACCCCGTTTTGTCTCCGCCCCTCCGGTTAGGCCCCGCCCCTCCGCCGCCTTCCCCGCGCCCCGGCGGCCATGGCGGAGCGCGCGGTGTCGGTGAGCGCCGTGCAGGAGCTGGTGCGCAGGAAGGACGATATCGAGGCGCAGATCAGGGCCTGCTACGAGCTGCTGGAGCGGGTCGGTGCGGGGGCCCGGCCGGGCGGCGGGGCGGGCAGCGCTCCCGGCCCCATCGCGGCCCCATCCCGGTCCCATCCCGGCCCCATCCCGGCCCCATCCCGGCCCCATCCCGGCCCCATGCCGGTCCCATCCCGGCCCCATCCCCGGCCCCATCCCGGCCCCATCCCGGCCCCATCCCAATCCCATC
>VWZG01012117.1:810300-836133 GCA_013396735.1 Grallaria varia
CCCATCCCAACCCCATCCAACCCCATCCCAACCCCATCCAACCCCATCCCAACCCCATCCAACCCCATCCCAACCCCATCCAACCCATCCCAACCCCATCCCAACCCCGTGCCGGCCCCATCCTGATCCCAGCCCATTCCACCCTGCTCTTCCCTGGCAGCAAAAGGGTGTTGGGATGCACGAGCCGCTGGTGGACGCCGAGGGTTTCCCCCGCAGTGACATCGACCTGTACCAAGTGCGCACCGCGAGGCACAACATCATCTGTGAGCGGGGCCGGGAGAGCGGGATGGGCTGGGATGGGCCGGGAGTGCGGGAGGTGTGCGGGGATGCGGGATGTGTGTGGGAATCCGGGATGTGCCAGAATCCAGGAGGGTGCCCACAGGCCCCTGCAAACCCCCCAAAATAACAGGGACACCCTTTAGTTCTCTCCAACCCCTGCACCTCCAGCCCTTGCCTTGTAATTCCTCAAAATTGCCCTCACTGAGCCTGTTTCCCAGTGGATCATTCCCCATTTCCCAGCAGGTCTCCCTGTTTCCCAGTGGATCACTCCCTCTTTCCCAGTGGTTTCTCTCCCTGTTTCCCAGTGGGTCTCTCCCTGTTTCCCAGTGGTTTCTCTCCCTGTTTCCCAGTGGATCTCTCCCTGTTTCCCACTGGTTTCTCTCCCCTTTTCCCAGTGGTTTCTCTCCCTGTTTCCCACTGGTTTCTCTCCCCTTTTCCCACTGGTTTCTCTCCCTTTTTCCCAGTGGATCTCTCCCTGTTTCCCACTGGTTTCTCTCCCCTTTTCCCAGTGGTTTCTCTCCCTGTTTCCCACTGGTTTCTCTCCCCTTTTCCCACTGGTTTCTCTCCCCTTTTCCCAGTGGATCTCTCCCTGTTTCCCACTGGTTTCTCTCCCTGTTTCCCAGTGGTTTCTCTCCCTGTTTCCCAGTGGTTTCTCTCCCTGTTTCCCAGTGGATCTCTCCCTGTTTCCCACTTGTTTCTCTCCCCTTTTCCCAGTGGTTTCTCTCCCTGTTTCCCAGTGGTTTCTCTCCCTTTTTCCCACTGGGTTCTCTCCCCTTTTCCCAGTGGATCTCTCCCTGTTTCCCACTGGTTTCTCTCCCTGTTTCCCAGTGGTTTCTCTCCCTGTTTCCCAGTGGTTTCTCTCCCCTTTTCCCACTGGTTTCTCTCCCCTTTTCCCAGTGGATCTCTCCCTGTTTCCCACTGGTTTCTCTCCCTGTTTCCCACTGGTTTCTCTCCCTGTTTCCCAGTGGTTTCTCTCCCTGTTTCCCACTGGTTTCTCTCCCTGTTTCCCAGAGGTTTCTCTCCCCTTTTCCCAGCGTGTCCTCTCCCTTCTGGGAGCCTCCAGGCTGGCTGAGTCAGTCACCCCTTTGCCCACGTGCTGCTGTGGCAGCAGCCCCAGGCTCTGCCCGTGCTGTGGGGCCCGCTGGGGTCTGTGTGACACAGCCAGACTGTCCTGGGCTGTTCAGAGTGACCACGGGGTGAGGAACAGCCGGGCAGGTGTTGGATCCCGTGCCCTGTCCCTGCGGAGGGCTTTGCTCTCCCCACATAACGTAACAGCAGGGAGTGGCTTCATGGCAAGGCAACCTCAGCTGCCTGTGGGTTCTTGGGGGCCATGGGACTCCCAGCCCTGTTTACCAGAATGCGGTGGGTGGATTTCTGCTGATAAACATCTGCGGGGCTGGCAGGAGGTGCCAGCAGATAGGGCAGCAGAGGTTCTGCTGAGCTCAGGCTGCCAGGCCAGCCCGGCAGCGGGGCTGGGAGCCCGTGGGTGACTCCCCGGGTGCTCACGGTGTCACCCGCAGGTCTGCAGAACGACCACAAGGCCCTGATGAAGCAGGTGGAGGAGGCTCTGCACCAGCTGCACGCTCGGGAGAAGGAGAAGCAGGCGAGGGACGAGGCTGAGGCCTTGGCTGAGGCCCAGAGCCAGAGCCAGGCCCTGCCCCAGCCCTTTGCCAGAGTGAACGCCGTCAGCCCGGGCTCCCCGGCCAGCGCCTCGGTAGGCTGGGCACAGCTCCCAGGGGCTCTCTGTGGAGCCAGAGGGAAAGCACAGCTCGTGCCTTTATCTGGCTCTCGTTCATCAGTGGGAATAAGCCGGAGGGTTGGTTAGGGTGTCCCCCCGTTTTTGGTCACAGTGGCTCTACAGGAATGAGGTGCATGGTGGCACCACGCAGCTCATGCCACGCCTCATTGTAGCCTCAGTGTTTCCCTTCCCATCGAACAGGACAGAGGAATGAGTTCTTCCCTCTTCCTATGGACACGGGGAGGGTGTGATGCAGTTCGGGTGTCTCCGTGGTGGGAAGTGTCGTAGCAGTGCTCTGTGGAGGGTGATGCTCCTGTGTCATTCCCTGCCTGTGGAGAATGCAGGTGCTCATCTCTCTTCTGTCTCTGTCCAGGGACTTCAGGTGGATGACGAGATCGTGGAGTTTGGTTCTGTCAACGCCAACAACTTCCAGAGCCTGCAGAACATTGCCACGGTGGTGCAGCACAGCGAGGGGGTGAGCTCCTTTCTGCTGGGGCTGCATTCTCTGCCTCTCTCTGTCAGGCCACAGCGTTTTCCATGGGGATCTCTGGGATCATCATTTCCACATCAGAAACGGTGTCAGATTCAGCCTGTGCTGTCTCAGCCTTGTTCTCTCACAGCACTGAGCTGATTGCTGGTGGGTGGGAGAGCTGAGAGCTGTGTGCCCTTGGCCGTGGCATTGCTGTGCCAGCCTCGTGCAGTGGCCAGAGGATCTGCCACAGCCACTGAGGGCTGTAGAGAGGAAGGGAGAGATTCCCCAGAGATATCTCCACACAGAACACGCTCTTCTTTCAGCTGCAGCCACGGGAACAGGAGTGGGTGCTGCTGCAGAACAGCTCCCTGGGCCTGATGTTGTGGCACTTCAGTAAAAGAAGGACGAGGAGAATTGACTCGCTGACAGAAAATTGAAGGGTTTTTTTTTTAATTTTTAACGTTTCTGCTGCCTTTCAGAGACCCCTGAGCGTGACTGTGATCCGTGGTGGCAGAAGGGTGCACGTGGGGCTGACTCCAAAGCGCTGGGCTGGGAAGGGCCTCCTGGGGTGAGCTGATGTTTCACTTCCTAGGGGGGATGAGGCTTTCAGCAGCTCAGAGCACGTTTCCTGAGCAGGGCCAGCTCTGGGCTCTGCCCTCGGGGGGTCACTGCCCACCGTGACAGACTGGGAGGCCTTGCATGGGAATACAGGGAGTTGGGTTCCATCAAACATGAGCACAGGGAGGAAGGTCTCCAGGGACTAGTTTGCCTGGTAGAGGAAACGATTGGAGGAGGGTTGTGGTGGCTCTGATTCATCCCACGTCAGATCTCCTGTTTGAGAACTCATATTTTAATGTTTCATTCTATTCTTTTTCAGCTGCAATATCATTCCTTTGCAAAGATGACCACTGCTTGGAGAACAATAAAGCTGAAGCTTGTGCCTGCTTTCTGGACTCTGATCTGGTTTGAGAACTTCCCTACGTGTTGTTGCTGTGACCTCTGCTCCCGGAGCCTGAAGGGTTCTGGCAGAGCAGGGCCTGCCAGAAATTCAGAATTGCACTGCTTGTCAATGCAGAGTTGCAAGATGTGACTTTTCATCTCTTCCACCTTGTAGCAATTTAGAATAAGGCTCCAGGGAGACCCAAATCTCACTTGACAGAGGCACTAAAGAGCTTGAAATGCTCTTATGTGGTGATAACAGAACATTCTCTTTTTTTCCCCTCGTAAAATTCCTCACTGAACATCTTGTAATACGTTCTAAAAGCTTCTGGAGCACTTTTTGGTGCCTGTCATAGTAGATTACAGGCAAGAAATAAGCAAGTTTGATATTTTATCTTCTCCATGTAACCACAATTTTTAAAGTCACTGAACATACCAAAAGGAATTTGGAATGCCAAATTATTCTAAGTCACTGAGATCAGGAATAGGGGTTATAATTCTACTTTTGTTTACTTTCAGTAGTTCATGTGGTTATGATAGAAGTGCTTCCAATTTGGCCAATTTGCCTTTTTTAAAAAATTTTTTCTATTTATTTGTGGGAGTTAGTTTTGGAGTGTTGTCCTGGCTGGAATTGGGACAGGGTTTACCTCTCTGTGCCTCCCATTCTCCTCTCCATGGGGAGGGTGGGGAGTGAGTGAGTGGTGCTTGGCCTGGGGTATTTTCAGTGGGAACACTAAATTGGGGAATACCATTCCTAACCCACAACAGGGGTATAGACTGTTTGAGGGGATTTCAGGGATCGCTGGTGTGTTTGAAGCTTGCTTCCAGTTGAACTTCAAAATACCCTCCCAAAACAATAAAACTGAATATTGCCTCTCTCTGTTCTCCTTGAAGTTATTGTTTGGGGCAGAGTTGGGGGGGTCAAATGCAAACCTGCACAGACCCAGAATCACGAACCCTGACCTTCCAGAGCTGCAGCCCAGGTGGGGTGAAAGTGCTGCAATAGTGCATCATAAACAGGCCGTGGCATAAGGAACACATCACACCTAAGGAGCAATTTTGTAATAAATAACCAGACCTGACACAGACTGAAAAGGTGGACTATTCGAAGTGGAATAAAAGCAAGCTTTGTGCACCGCAGACGGCTGCCTCCTTCCACCTGGCAGAGAGGGGCTGTTGTGGTGGTGCATCCCCCTTACCCAGCGAGGGCCAAGGACCAACATCTGCTTTGGTAAGGACCAACATCTGCTTTGGTAAGGACCAAATCCTGCTCCTGAAGCTGATGGTGCCGGGGAGGGGTTGGAGCAGCCTCTCCAGGTCGAGGAGATAGTGGGAGCTGATAACAAAAGTCCTTTCAGCTCCCAGCAGGATGCCAGGCTCTCGCTGGGCAGAAGGAAAAACAAATTAAGTTTAGAAATTGTTATTATTTGAGCTTAACAGCAAGGTTGGGCCAACAGCTGGGAGCACTTGGAGCGGATTGTCTGGGGCGTGAAGCCAGAGCTTGGCGTGGTCCGTGGGATCGGGGTCAGCTGTGCAAGTGCCATCCTGGCAGAGCTGGGGGTGCCTGCTCTGGGTTTGACGCTGCTTTTCCTGCTCAGAGGAGCCGCCGGGGCAGAGCCACCTACACCTCCTTGGGGGGTTCTGGGCTGAGGATCCCTCATCCCTGGGCAGGGCGAGGGTTTGGTCCCGAAGGGCTCCGGCGATGCCAGGAGGGGCTTTGTCACAGCCACGAGGGGGATTTAGGCAGGGACAGTGCTAAGTGTGCCCCCACTCCAGGTCCCTGCTTTGGGTGGGGGATCAGTGTCGCCTGTCCCTGGGTGCTGGGTGGGGTGAGGAGGGTCTCCCGTCCCTACCCTGCCCATCCAGCCCCTTTCCCCGGTGGTCCCGGGGGGGATGAGGAGGGTCTCCCTTTCCTGCCCATCCAGCCCCTTCCCTATGCAGCCGGTGGGGATGAGGAGGGTCCCCCATCTGTCCCCACCCAGCCCCTCTCCCCGGTGGTCCCGGGGGGGATGAGGAGGGTCCTCCATCTCTCCCCATCCAGCCCCTCTCCCGGCCGTTCCCGGTGGTCCCGGGGGGGATGAGGAGGGTCTCCCCTCCAGCCCCGGTTGCCGGTGCCGCCGCTGGCGCCGCCGGTGCCGCCGTTGCCTGGGAACGGCGCTCGGAGCCGGAGGGACGCGGCGATCGCTGTGCCGGTGAGCGGGGGGGTCCCGGGCCCGGAGGGGGCTTGGGAAGGGCTCTGTGTGACCCCGGTGGGACCCGCGGCGTNCCCTGCCCCTCTCCCGGCCGTTCCCGGTGGTCCCGGGGGGGATGAGGAGGGTCTCCCCTCCAGCCCCGGTTGCCGGTGCCGCCGCGGGCGCCGCCGGTGCCGCCGTTGCCTGGGAACGGCGCTCGGAGCCGGAGGGACGCGGCGATCGCTGTGCCGGTGAGCGGGGGGGGTCCCGGGCCCGGAGGGGGCTTGGGAAGGGCTCTGTGTGACCCCGGTGGGACCCGCGGCGTCCCCGAGCGGTTATTCCCGAGCTCCCCGTCCCGGGAACGAGGGAGGGTTTTCCCGGGGTCCCTTCCCGCTCCCGTGGGAGTTTCCTGCGCCCGCGGCTTCGGCGTTGGCTCCAGCGCAGAGCCGCGAAGCCGGAGATGAAGCAGGGGCTGTCCGTGGGCACTGGCCCAAAAGCGCATCCCAAGGGAAATGCCCATGCCCGGGGCGGGAGCGTGGGCTGGAATAGCCGGGGCTGTGCTCGGTGGGAGTGTTGTCGGGGCCGCAAAGGGGCTCTGGGGCCCGTTGCCCACCCTGCCAGGCGCCCTCTCCTCCCGCTGTGCCCGGTGCCAGGCGGCGCCGCAGCCAGACCCGGCGGGAGCGGGAGCATCCCAGAGCATCTCCGCATCCCAGGACCTGGAAGGCGGAGAAGGAGCCGGTGGATGTTTCGTGGGAAGTTACACCGGAGGAACTCACCGAGGGAAGAGCAGGAATGAGCAGCGAGCGCGAGGAGATGAGGCAGGACGGACAGACGGCTGGGCAGGTGAGGGCAGTGCCAAGGGCGAGTCCTGCAGAGCCCCCGGCCCCAGGACAGGGTCTCCCGGGTGGGAATTGTCCCGAGACACCCACGGGCCGTGGGGAGGCAGCACCGCCGCGTAGTCACAGTCCTACCATCAATATTGGCTGCCCGGAGCCGCCCGGGCAAGAGGGACGGCGGCTCCGCCCGTGCCCGGAGAGATGTCATTTCGTCTCCCTGGGAACAAGAGAGGTCCGTGCCCTGCAGGAGGGATGGCCAGGGGAAATCCAATAGGCCAGTGGGGAGAGTGGTGTGGATCCCAAGGACAAGATTAAGGACTCAGGAACCCCTGATGGGGCTGCTGCGAGCCCTGAGCCCCCAGGGCTGGTCAATGCAGGAACTGACAGGCTGGGGAGACACTCAGGAAGGTGCTGCTGGGATTTGCAGCTTCTCCTTCTGTCTGCTCAGCGGGCAGCACGGCTGGCACTGCTGCAGAGCCCTTCACAGCCACCTCAGCCCCGGCTCCGGGACCCCAATTCCCCCGGGTTTAACCTCAATTTGCCATTGCTCCCTCTCCAACCCATGCCCTGGTGCAGCAATCAGTAACCATGGCTGGGGGATAGTCTGGAGGTGGTCCTGTGAACTCTGTCCTTCCTGATGTCCCACAGGTTGGTTTTGGAGGAAAACCTGAGCATTTTAGGCCAGGTGACAGGAGCTGCCTGAGGAGGTTCTGATGGGAGGCACAGGGTGCTGAGGAGGTGCAAAGAGAGCAAGGTTAGATGTGCAGAAAGAGAAGCAGCTGTTGGGAAACTTTCCATGGCATTTCCCCCCCGGTACAACTTCATAGGCAGTTTGGAGGGGACCAGGGAAGTGTCTTGATATTGGCACCTGCCCTGAGAGTGATGTATGTTGGGTCTGAGACTTGCTGGAGTTCAGTCCCCAGCCAGAGCAGCACCCACTAAAATCTCTCTCCCTTTCCAAGGATCCCCTTGCTGCTGCCAAGGAGAAGGAAGGACGACCAGAGGATGCTGGTGCAGACATACCATTATGTCCCCCATCAACTCCTTCAAGGGTGGAGCTCCAGGACCCCCTGCCCAGCACCTGGACTGGGAGCCAGGATGCCCTGTGTGAAGACACTGCTATGACATCAAGTGTGAAGGGTGCTGGACCCCCTGATCCACCCCCAGCACCGTCTGAGCCCAAGGGGGACATTTCCAGCCCTCACTCAGGCTGCAGGGAGCAGGACACCCAGTGTGATGGCTCTGCCAGCCAGGTGTGGGAAGCCACGCCAGGGATGCTGTTCCAGAAGGACAGGGACAGCAGCCCTCACCCCCTTGTGAGTACCAACAGGTGCTCCTGCCCTGCACTCTTCCATCACCCCAGAGACTTTTTGTGGCTTTTCTGTCCTGGTTTCTAAGAGCCAGGAAATGCCTGTTCCCCACAGAACCTGTCCTGGGTGTTTGGCTACAACAGCAGCCTGGCCGTGCACAGCCTGATGGACGGGGAGGACCAGGTGCTCCTGTACGTCTCCTCCCACACCGTGGTCATCCACGACGTCCTGGGGAACAGGCAGTACCACCTGCAGGTCTGGCACTCAGCCCACGTGCTCCCCTCTTCCCCAACTCTCTCCCTCCACCTCTTTTCACCCATAACTCTGCCCATG
This sequence comes from Grallaria varia, assembly GCA_013396735.1. NCBI lineage: Eukaryota > Metazoa > Chordata > Aves > Passeriformes > Formicariidae > Grallaria > Grallaria varia. The sequence continues at coordinate 818,379 of VWZG01012117.1, forward strand.
CAAAGGGGTGTGTTGGTTTGCCCCCACACCTTTGTGGCTCCCAACACGTGGGGGTGGAAGGTGCTTGGTGTGGGGTTGCAGCAGCGACCTGGTGAGCAGAGCAGCCTGGAGAATGCTCTGAACAGCCCCGGGTCTGGAGCCTCCAGGGCACTTTGCTCCTTCCCTTTTCCAGGGCCATGCAAATGTCATTTCTTGCCTGTGCGTGAGCGAAGACAAGCGCTGGGTTGCGACTGCTGACCGAGGGCCGGACGCTCTGATCATCATCTGGGACTCCTTCTCTGGGTGAGCTCCCAGGAACCTCCTCCTTGGAAACCCCTGGTGTCCAGTAAATCCCTTAGGACTGACTCCAGCCTCAGCTGAGAGTGAAATGGGAGAACACAGGGACGGCCTGAAGCAGCAAAGGAGCCAAAACCAAACTGTGGTCCTTGTCCTCGTATCACCCACATCCACAGCACACTGAGACAGGGCTGAGCTCCCCCAGAATAAGCACATCACGTCTCCAAGCTGTAGTGTTTTCTTTTAAAAAAATCCCTGGTGAGTTGTTTCCCAGCACCACTTGCTTGGCAGGAAGGGATGGAGGGGACACTGAGGACCAGCCACGGCTGCTCCCGCGGCCCCACCGGTGTCTGTCACCTGCCTGCCTCCCTCCCTACACACAGACCAGGGTGGGCTTTGCCACAGGCACTGCCAGGTGGCTGCCCTGAGCCCCCTGTGCTGGCTGGGCCCCCAGGAGGTGTTTGCTCCCCAGGGTACCAGTTCGCACCATCTTCGAGAGCCACCCCGGGGACTGGGTCTGTGCTATTGCCATTTCCCACGATGCGAAGTATCTGGTGACCATCAGTGCTGGTGCAGTGCAGGTAAAGGGAGTATCTCCTCTTTCCCAGCTTTCCAGGATAGAGCCCTGGGGGTTTTTCCCAATGCAGCACAGGGGAGGGAGGAATTTGGGTGGGAAGAGAGGCAGAGTGGGTTTGCAGAGTGATGGCTTGTTTTTGCTGAGCCATTAGAAGACAGACCTGGATTTCATTAAAGTAACTGCTGTGGAGTTGAGAAAATGCATCTTAATTTGGGATAAAAGCTTCTGACTTCATCACTTTCATTGGAGCAATTTGTAGCATTATGTCCTGAAATTAATCTCTCTGCTGCCAGGCCCTGCTGGGTTTTACCCTGCTCCAGTCTCTTATGCCCTGCAGCAGGGGGGGAAAGGGGGTTCATGTGGCTCCCCCAAGCTCTCTGAAAGCCATGTGTGTCGTTTGGGCTTTTCTTCCCTCCTCTCCCAGAGAGTTTGTGTCTGGAGGTGGACTTTGCCTGCAGAGAAACCCCTGTGCAGCACGGAGCTGAGGCCTGAGTTTGGGTACCAGGTGAGTGACTGTGGCCAAGAGGGGCTGAACTGGGCAGCCCCATCCTCACCTGCTCCTGCCCAGTGTGGGGCTGCTGCTGGATACTGGCTGGAGATGGGAGGGAGGATCACAGCCCATCCCTTGTGCTCCCTGGAGCAGTGGAGTGTCCCTGGGGGGTTATCCCTGGTGCCCGACAGGCACAGGGTGCACAGGGGCCCCTGGGGGTGTCCCCCACCACAGCCTGGCCCCTGGGGTGTCCCCCCCGCCAGGAGGGAGCACAGGGAACCCGGCCTCTGTTCTCAGTTCAGTGCAGGTGCTGAAGTGGGTTTTGGATAAAAGCAGCTGTTTTGCACAGAAGAATAAGCTGAAAGCGTCGCCCAGCTTGGTGCTAATGCAATTCTCACTTTTGAATTTCAGGATTATGTCATTTTTAACCCTCAAGATCCCCATGAGTTTGTCAGCAACAGCAAAACCCAGGTGATATTTTACCTGTGGGTAAGTGAGGACATCAGCAGTCGTGTTTCTGGTGGCAGAAAGGAGGGGATGGAGGACACACTGGCCAAACAGCATGGGCTGTGGGGCCACGTCTGCCCATGTCCCAGAACCCTTGTCCTGGATGTGTTCTTCTCTTTCCCCAGGACGATGCTGGTTTGCAGTATGGGACACCGTTCCTGAGCAATCAGGTGAGCCCAGGGGGACCCCAGCATGTCACCCTCTTGGCTTTCCTCCTGGCAGCAGCTCTGACCCTTCCCATCCCCTTAACCAAAAACAGTGGCCGTGCCCCCAGCCTGTCCCCATCGGTGTCCTGAAGGGACAAGCCAGGGTTGGCTGAGCTGAGGTTTAGATGAGCCACTGCACCTTCTCCTGGGGCTCTTGTCCCTGATGGTGCTGCCGTGGGACAGGGAGGGAATGTCCCAAGAGGACCCAGCAGAGATGTCTCTGCCTGGGGAGGGCAGAGCCACTGCTCGGGATGAACATGTGGCCTCACCACTCTCCCCGCAGACCTTCAAGAGCGTGGTGGGAAAGTTCAGCCAGTCGGTTTTCCATTTTAACAACTCCCAAGCTCTGACGGGCACCTCGACTGGGAAGCTGGTGGTGTGGGATGCTGTGGATCCCCGGAGGCCCCCCGAGGAGCAGCAGGTCAGGCCTCTGGGAATGATAGCCACCAAAATAGTGCCGATGCAGAAGGAGAGTCTCACCGTGCTCCAGGTGTTGGACAGGTAATGGGGAGGCTGTTTCCAGGAGCTGGAGGTGCAGTCCTTGGGTATCCCAGCCACAGGAGTGGCAGAGATAATGTTGATGAACTACAGCCAAGAGTCTGAAGTCACTTGGCAGCGTGTGAGGACCAGGAAAACTCTGGAGGAAAGTGCTGCTGGTTTAGGAGTCATTTTCCAGCAATGGATTTGGCTGGCGGGGAAAATAAAGTTGAAAAGTCGTGGTGATGTGATGCCAGCTCAGGCACTGGCTCAGCCTCCTGGCCGTCACCGGCAGAGGGAGCAGACAGCCACCAAACGCTGCGACAGCACAGGAGACAGGGCAGGGTCACAGCCCTGGGGACACGGCAGGGACAGGGCAGGGTCACTGGTTTCTGCACAGCCCTGGCCTTTCCCCCGCCCCTCTGTGCAGGGCTCTGCTCGCATGCTTGTGCTGAGAAATGGGGAAGGTAAATCCTTCTGCCTAAGGAATATCTGGGAGTTGTTAGTAGGAGTGTTGACAGTGACTCTCCCTTCCTTGCAGCTGCATCGTAACAGGTGATGTGAAAGGGCACGTGAAGTTCTATGATGGCAAGCTGCGGTTCCTCAGCCTTTACAGCCCCAGCAAAGCAGGTCCCATTCGCTCCCTCTCCTTCTCCACAACCCTCCGTGATCCTCCTGATGCCTCTCCAGCCACAAGCCAGCCCTTCCTCACCAGGTGAGTGCCTCCCTACAAACACTTTTACTCCTCTTCTCCTTTGCATTTGGGGTATTTGCCTCACCTGCCTGTCAGAAAGAAGCAAGGGGGTCTCTCCTGGGCATCCCCTCCCTGCCTGCAGACCCCAGGCACCTCTCAGCAGCTGCCGAACTCCAGGTGGGCTCCAGCACTCCCTAAATTCTGCACTTGACGTGGTGCCTCGGCACAGACACGGCATCAGCGCTGGCAGGGTGCTGATCAGCTCCTCTGTCACGTACCCGGCACACCAGGCAGTGCTAATGCCGAGCCCCCAGCTCTCACTGGGCCCCTTAATCCCCCCTCAGACCCCTCCCATGGATGGCTATATCCAGTTGGATTTCATCATGGCTTGGCAAGCTAATCAGGGCAGTGGCACCAGCGCTGGGCTGCACCACCTCAACTCAGGAGCCTGGGATGGCCCAGCCTGGTCACCAGCCCCTCTCTGCCCCTCTGTGTGATGTAGCTGTGCCTGGGGATTTATGGGGAGCCTGCAGGCCAGATGAAGCTGTTGCGTGGCTCCATCCAGCCTGCAAACCATATGTCTGTCACTCCTGTTAAGGCTCTCCTGGCAACGTCTGTTCTTAGCCACACGTGTTTCCCAAAGAGCCATGTGGGATGGATTCCTCTCCAGCCTGGAGCAGTGCCCTGGGGAACGCTTTGCTTTCCCTGCCTCTGTTGTCTCATCCCTCCTCCTGGGTTGCTGCTGCAGCTCCTGCCACTTGCAGCTGCTCTGGGCAGCTCAAAAGGCAGAAAATCAGAAGGGAAACCTTGAGCCTGCTCATCTCAGCAGGCTGGTGGGATTGGGAATGGCTGGAGAGCCCAGCCAGAGGCACACAAGAGGCACGGAGTCCACCAGTGCCTGGGGCAGATGTGCATGAACTGATGGTGTCATGGGCCAGCTGGCAAAGGGACTGCGTTTCCCCACTCATGCAGACACACGTCTGTCTGTGCAATTCCAGGATCCAGCCTGGAGAAGACTCCAAGGAGACCTTATAGCACCTTCCAGTATCTCAACATCTTCAAGAGAGCTGGGGAGGGGCTTTGGACGAGGGCATGAAGTGACAGGACAATGGGAGAATGGTTTAATTGACAGAGGGCAGGGTTAGATGGGATATAAGAGAGAAAATCCTCATTGTGAGGTGGTGAGGCCCTGGCACAGGTTGTCCAGAGAAGCTGTGGAAGCCCCATCTCTCAAAGTGTCCAAGGCCAGGTTGGACAGGGCTTGGAGCAGCCTGGTCTAGTGGAAGATGTCCCTGCTGATGGCAGGGTTTATGGGATGGGATGAGCTTTAAGGTCCCTTTGTACCCAAACCAGTCTGGGATTTCCGTGCAGTCATCTCTTATTCCTTTAGCTGGGTCCAAACCCTCAGACGTCAGCCAGACTGAAACCACACGTTTGTGCATTATTATTCAGTTATCTGCTTCACACATGCCCAGTGACAGACCCTCTCTGCTGCGCTCAGGGAGCAGACAGGAACTGCCCCGTCTGCGACGCGGCACCAAAGCCATTCTCTGACCCTGTCGGTGGCAGCACAGCCAACACTGAGCCACTGACAGGGGTGGCATGGGCATGTGAAAAGGCTATTCAGAGCATCTTCAATTGCTCGTTTGTCTGTCTCACACACCAGCAACTTGCAAACAGCAAAAGCTCCCCAGATGTCATTCATCTTCTGGCTTGCCTAGCCAAGTAGAAAATGGACCTGGCTCCAGTGTCTTCCTGTGGCCATTCCCCAGGTCATGAATACAAAGTGCCACCTGCCTTCCAGGTCAAGGAGCGTTTGCATATTGCATATCACAAAATATAAGTGATCGTCCAGCCAAGTTGCAAAAAGGGACTGATTTGTAACGTAGCTTGGAGGGACATGAGCCAGCGAGTCTGATTCATCAAATTCTGTTTCTCTCACGCTAAACAGGAACTTTATCCTTTCAACCTCTGATGCAACCGTGTTCCATGTTGCAACAGACAGCACAGACTATGAAAAAGTCCTGGAAGAGGCGAAGCAAGCCGTGAGTGCCGTCGCCTGTCACCCGCAGGAGACGCTGGTGGCTGTGGGCAGTCACTGTGGGCTGCTGAAGGTGTGGGACTACCAGCACACCCAGTACCTGGCTAGCAGGATATTCCCCAAGACCAGCATCCAGTGCTTATCCTACGACCCCAAAGGTACCCCGGCCCTGTGACCTCCCCGTGTGCCAAGCACTGGGTTTCCCTGCGGTGCCCTGAGAGTTCCCTGGCGTGTTTTCCAGGTCATTTTCTGGCTGCTGGTTTTACTGACGGGAGCGTTCACGTCCTCGATGCGATTTCCCTTCAGTCCAGCTGCCAGGAGTTCCAGTTCTCGCAGGGTGCCGTGACTTGCATCAGCTTCTCGCACAATTCCGAGTACCTCGCCACGGCTGTAAGCTTGTTTTTTCCACTGGGTGATTTACAGGCTCTGCTCCTGGGGCAGCTTTGGGAGGGACTGGGAATTGCCGCCCATCCTGCGAGACACGGAGGGCTGTTCCTCCCCGGGGCTTTCGTGACTCTGAAATGCTTTTCCTGGCGCAAAGAGTCACTCTGTAAAAACGTCACCCGTCCCAGCTGCTCCGCAGAGCCGCTGCTGGCAGAGTCCCATCACTAAGTTTAGAGACAAGCCTTAGCTCTGCATCTGTCTGTAGGAAGGGCTGGAGCAGGGATTTCTTCCTGGCTACTCCCTCCATCACTTGTCTTGGTGTTGAGGCAGCGTTGAAGCAGTTCAGGGCAGAGCTTGTAGAAACTGGTGATGATGATCTGTACAAAGAAAAGATTCCCCTTTCCTGCACATGTGCCAGGACACAGCAGTGGGAAGCATCTTCCTTGTGATTTCTGGGGAGTCACAGAACTTGATTTGCTGGCACTCTGTGTGAGCATGGCAGGGAGTGGCTCAGATGTTCCAGCCAGGCTGAGAACTGCTGCAGTGCTGCCCTTGGGAGCAACTGCCCAAATCTGTCTGGCCCAGTGTTTTGTCCTGGCTGTCACTCTAAACCTCCCCGTGGGACTCCAAAGGGGCCAAACTAAGCCTGGAGAGGACACACGGAGCCAGCACTGCCAGTCAGTGGGATGCACGTGGGGATTGTGGCTCGTTGACCTTTGTGCTGTCATTGCAGGATGAGAAATACTCAGTAACTGTTTACAAGAGAGTCCTGCACAATGGGCACAGGTGCTGGGAACACCTGGCAGGGCTGGACTCCCACTACAAACCCATCAGGAGCATCCTCTTTGGAGTCCAGTCAGACGGCAACAAGCCCAGGCTCCTGAGCCTCGGGGAGGACCGGCAGCTGGTGGGTGCATGGGGAAGTCTAATGGGCAGTGAAGATTTGTGGTTAAAGTGCGGGGTCTGGACAAGGACATCAAGGGAGACTCCATGACTGGTTGTGTGTCTCTCAGCCCTCTCCCCACCACCTCCACTGCTGAAAGTTGTTCTCAGCCTGGTCTCGGGGTTGAGGCTCTGCTACTGCGGGTTTTCTCCAAGAGACGCTGCATCCAGTTAATCCACAAGGTCCTGGGTGCTGGCAGACCACAGCAGAGTCGCTGTGTTCCCTTGCCTTCCCTCCAGGTTGAATACGACCTGAGCAGCAGCATCAAGGACCACCTGGTGGTGACGCAGAGGGTCCAGGTGGAGCAGAGTGCAGTGCCCCTGTGCCTGGCCTGGTACCCACAGCTCAGTACCGAGGCCTTTATCCTCACTGCCAACAACTGCTACAAAATGAAGCTCCTCCACACGACGACCAAAATGTGCAGGTAGAGGTTTGTTTCAGACCTACAACGTCCTGACTCAGTGTTCTCCTCGGTCTAAGGACCACCCCACTCCCACCCACGAGCATGTGTTTGTCCATCCGTGATGCAGACCCTGGGATGGTTCTTGGGCCCGCAGGTCACCCGTGTCCACTCTGCTGTTCACTAACATGTCATCTAGTAAGGCTGTGGCTGCAGGTGGGTCTTGATCTGCTCAGCATGCTGGACTTGAGATGCAGCAGTTCAACATCCGGTAGAGACAGAAGTCCAGACGAGCAAAGCACAATAATGCCTGGGCACTGAATTAATTTCTGAGCCCCAGTGTGGTCCCTCCTAGCAGGGGACCCCATCTTATCCTGTTGTCTCAGCTGATAGTGCAAAGCCTTTTTATCCCCTACACCTCCCATGTCTACCCCTCCTTCTGCACAGCAGCTGTTCAGAGAGGAAAATGTTCTGTGAGCCCTAGAATGGGTAAATACATTGGTTGCCTTTAGAAAGACCCTTTTGGGTCCAACCTATGGCTCCCCATTGGAGAAGATACAAATCCTCCCCACAACAAGCCCTGCGGACCCCAAGCAGCACTACCTGGTGTACATCACAAAGGACAAGGTACGGAGCCCCTCCTGCCCCAGCTGTACAAGGGACCCCCTTTTGCAGGACTGGTGGTGCTCCAGGAATTTCACTGGAGATGAAACCATGTGTGGGCTGGTCCTGCCTGAGAGCTGAGCGAGCTTCTGGGAGGAGGAGGCAGCACTGCCCCAGTGGGACCTCCCGTGGGACCCCTAGCCCTCCCAGACTCCCTCTTGCCTTACAGGTGGGCTTGCAGATTTTGCCTGTTGATGGCAACCCCCACAAGTCCTCAGCCTTCATTTGCCACCCGGATGGTGCCTCTGACCTCTCCAGCTCCTACGATGGACGTTATGTCTTCACAGCGGGAGGGAACGACTGCACTGTTATGAAATGGAAGGTCAACCTGACGTGAGTGTGACAGGAAGGAGAGAGGAGTCTTGTTATGGCTTTCCACAGCTGCTTGGTCAACACAGCCGAAGCAAACGCTCCTCAGCATTTACACTGAGAAGGGGCCTTTTGTCCCATTTTTGTCCCAGGTCTCTGTGTCCAGAAGACACCTGGCCCAACACTGAGTTCATTAACAGCTTATTATCAGTTCAGCATGGTGGGCACGATGGGCACGTGTCATGCTGGGGATGGTGGCACAGCAGTGGGGTCAGCCCACATTGTGTAATGGCCTGTTGGGTCCCAAGCAGCAGTGTGGGGTGGCAGCTGAAGCAGGAGGGACAGATTTTTGGGGCCATAGCACCTCTAAAGTATTTCAGTATGGGAAATGGAATCCAAATGGTAAGAAGTCGGGCAGAGGATTCTGTGGTCCTTGTGAGGTCCTGGGAGACTGTCAGGGTTAGGCCAGGACTAGAGAGAGGAGAGGCACTGACTGCAGGAGGAGCACACAGGGTGACTGCTGATACGAAAGTGTCTGCTCGCCAAATGGGAGATAGGCATTTGCTAGGAAATCCTCCCTGCATTTGAAGACTGGATTTAGGACAAGCCACCTTAATCCTATAAAGCTTTGCTTACATGAATAAACGGGCAGCAGTAAATGGGGTGGCTGGAAGAGTAAAGGCAGCTTTAACAAATGAGGATCTCCAGGCTCTGGCCTGGGGCATCCCTGATGAACCCTGCCAGGTTTATTCCACCCTTCTCTGCAAGTTTCCCCTGGCCAGCTCCCTCAGCAGCGGTGCCAGACATGTGCTCCCATGTGGCAGCAAAGGCAGGGTATATATTTTGGTTTCTTTGCACAACAAGGACCAAAGCTGCACATTGCAATACCCATGCAGGGCAGAGGGCTCCCCTCTGTGCCCAGGAGATACTTGTGGACGTAGAAGGGGAGCTGAGAACGAGAGGAAAACTCCAGGATGGCACGGAGTGACTTCACACTTCAGGGACTGGAAAGGCCGCTTAGTCCATGGCAGAGCTGGCATAGTGTGCCATGGTCTCTGCCACTCTGTGCTGGTTTGGTTTCTTTAAATCCTGCACATCACAGAGCACATCTCCTGCTTTCTGGCAAATCAGCCCCATGGGAACTGGCTTTTCTCTCTCTCTCTCCCGTGTTTGCCTTTTGGTGTGCACCTGTGAATCCCTCACCTTCCTGGGAAAAAGGCTTTGTGGTTGAGACACGTGCTGGTCCTGCATCAAACACTTCTTGCAGGTACCACTCGCTCTGAGGAAAGCTCAGGGGGTGCTGAGCCAGTTCATCTTCATGTGCCAGAACAAAGGAAACCCGGGTGGGAAAGCAATGGGTTTATTTATTTTCTTTTCCACTTTGTGTGCCTTAAGCAGTCGGGGGTCAGGATAAGTGACATTTTAAGGAAGGCAATAGAATATAAATGATCCTTCTTTATAATGGTTGGCCAGAGTCCAGGCAACATTGAATTTCTATGTAATTTGTTTTTGGAGCGAAGTTCTTGATGAGCTAATTATCATTTTATTGCTGCTTCTGGCATCTTGTGCATCTCCTCTGTGTTTAATACCCAGAAAACTTAATTATGGAAAAATCATGAAGCTTGCAAAAAAACCCCAGTGGAAGCAGCGGTGAAGGCGCGTGTGAGAGCTGCAGCCTTGCTGCCAGGCGTGGGGCATTGTGTGGCAATGCCACGCCACGACTGCACTTCCAGGCTTGGTTTCTTTTTTCGTCTGCACAAGCCAAAGAGATCCTTTTGGCTCCAACTGCCTATGAAATTGAAACAAAGAGGTGGCTACTGAGGCGCTTTCAGTTTAATGCCGACTGCACCTGCGACACCGCCACAGCTCAGGAAGTGGAGTAATGGATTGCACTGAGTTAGTGGGGAAAAATGTGTTAGATCAAGGAACAGGGAGCTTGGGTTTGTGCGGTTTATTGCAAACACCAAGCCCCAGACTTCTCTGCATGTTCAAAATGCTGATCTAGCTAATTCATCTCCCTCAATGTCTCTATAAGGAAGCAGAAAAGCTAAATGCCAGACACCAAGTTCAAGTCCATGGAAAAGCTCCTGGCTCCCAGCCCTGTACTCATTCCACTAAACAAGAGGACCATTCAGTAATAATTAATTCCCACACTGTGCTATTGTATGTAAAACCTGGGCATGAAATATGCTGTAGAAGTGCAGCTGATGATAAAATAGCACATAGTTCAAGGCAGTGCTTTTCTTCCCTGAATTTTGAGGCACGGGGGTTTTATTTATTGAAAGTGTCTGTGAACAATGACTAGAAAGGGAACTGTGAAAGCTCTTCTCACGTGAACCCTTCCTGTACCTTTTCTCCTTCTTTTCATCCAGTGCCTTGGATGCTGCTGCTTTCCTGGGTGGGGAGGACATGATCCCATTCTACAACCTCCTGGACGGTGGCAGGGAAGGCGAATTCTTCAGGGTAATTATGCTCACCGTGAACACTGTCTGGCCACATCTGGTTGGAGTTTGAGTCATTTATACAGGCCTGACATTCCTTTATATTTTGTTCAGCTCGCCTTTCACAGCAGTCTCGTTGATATGCCTGTTAGTAAACCCTAAAAGGAGCCTTATCTTCCATGCCTGTTGGTAACTGAACTTCACAGTGTTCGTTTGAATCCCTGGCAGGAACTGGAAGACTATTTTTACTATGCACAGCTGCTCAGCCAAGGTGTCGAAACACTGGAGGACAGACAGGTGTCAACGCACATTCCCTTGGAGCAAATTCCTTCTGTCATGAGAGCCATAGGATTTTATCCATCAGAGGAAGAGGTTGGTCTGTTGTTTATATTGTTGTTATGAAAAGAAAAATGTGCAAGACTGATTGCATTCACCAAGTGTCCTGAGGGCCAGACTCTGACCATTGCCATGCTGAATGGCTCTGGGGTATATTTGGTGGTTTTGCATCAATACAGTGGTGGTCAGAATCTGGCAACAAATTCCTCAAAAAGTAATGATTCCTTGCTAGCAAGCTGGGCAACTGCAGGGGCTGTGCAAACCTGGAGCCTGATGGTTCAGAAAGTGTTCAACAAAGACAGCCTCTGGGTCTTCTGGAGGCTGGGGGTCTGCCAACACTGCAGAGGTGCGTTTCTTCAGAAGGTTAAAGTAGAGGAATGAATCTTGCTTTGGCTCCCAAGGGCAGCAGCATCTAACTTCCAAAGTCCATGGGTGAAGTGTTTTGGTTTCTCTGTGACTTCTCCTGGTTGCTGAGCAGGATGTGGTTGGGTCCTTCCAGGTCGGATGGAGACTCAATCAGAGTGCCCTATGAGTAACCAGTGTGAGTGACAATGTCCAGCTCAGTGCACTCATTGGGGTATGGACAGAGCCTCTCTTTCTTGTTCTGCCTGGGACTGATAAAAATTATTTTAGATGGAGACAGCAGCCTTTATTGCCACAGAATGTTAAGCTCTTTCATAAACTGATAAAACTCTGAAGAAGCTCTCTCTGAGGCTGTCTTTCAGGTTGCAATAACAGAGCTTCCTATTAAATATTTCTCAAAAGCTTTTTAGCTTCAAATTTAACAGCAGACAGAGACAACTGATTTAATAAGGGTGCTGCTTCTTCCCCTTTTGTGGCTGTTTCTCCGAGGCAGTTTGTATTGTATACAAACCTCGTTTGTAATGTGTAACCTGACAAAAGGGTAATTAAAGCACACACACAAAAAAATTACTGAATGTGATGCAAGGGGATTTGAATAACGGCCTCTTTGCACCAGCCACAGCCCGTCACGGCAGGAGGGCTCTCCCGAGGGACATGGTGCATCACTGAGCTCCCTTGTCTTTCTGCGGGGGAGGTTGTTCATCTCTGCCATGGCACAGGAACCCACAGGCTGCTGAAGTGGTGCTGCGAGTCAGTGCCACCCCATCTGCCCAGGAATGCTCTGCCAGGAGAGCCAGCAGATGGGAGGCAGGACCTTTGCCACAGCCACCATCTAACAGACATGCTTTGGAGCCCCCCCAACCAGCAAATGCTTGTCTGAGCTGGGGCCACTTTGCCCTCGTGTCAAGCTGTGGTGTTATCCCTTCATAATGTGTTAGATCTTCTCCTTAGGTTATTACATTTTTGCCTCTTGGGGACAGAGAGAACATATTCCCCTGGGACATGTCTCTGAAAGAATAACAGGTAACCCCTCCCCACCTTACACCCTAAATTAAAATATAAACAGCATGTCAAGCATGGAAACTGAGGTGCTAAGCTGTTGTGAAAGCAGGCAACCTACAATCTGCTCGAGGCAGGCAGAACAGTAATAAAATCCCGAAAGTTCATCTCTCTGGAGTGTTTTAATAAAGGAAAAGCAGGAGGGAGAAACAGCAGCTTGGGCTGACTAGCAAAGCTTTTGGGAATTGGTGTTTTTCTTTTGTCGTTCAGTGAGGTTGATATAAAACCTAATCCCAGTTCAGCCAGAGCTGAGTGAAAATGACTGTTCCTGCTTGGTGTGACATTCGCTACAGGAAAAATATAAGGCTGAGATCTCCCTCTTCCCCAGGCTTCATTCAGTGGAAAAACTTGTGACACAGGGACAAAGGCCCAAGGCTGAATGCAAAGTCCTCCCTGGGGAGATCTTGCATCAGCCTCCCTTCCCAGGGAGCAGCAGGCTTGGTGCGTGTTGGCACGGGCAGTTCTCCGGGTGTTTCTCTGCTGCCTGTGTCCCTCCAAAGGGGCTGCAAGGACAGCGAAGGCACAGAGCAGATGTTGCCTTTTGGACACACATCTGCCCTGCTGCCAGCTGGGCTGACTCACAGCACCAGCCTTCAGGAAACCCACCAGTACCCAGCATGGCCAGCGCTGGCCTGTTTGTCCCAGAGGAGGATGCAGGGTGTCAGCCCCACTGAGCATGTTTTGGATTGGGCTCATGCAGCAGCAGAGCCACAGCAGACACGTGTCAGAGAGGGGGAGGATTGTTTATGCCAGCCAGGGTGTGCAGCGTGGGTATGTGGGGACTCTCACGCCCGTGCTTCCGCAGCAGGGATGGCATGTTTGCTGGTTTGTGGTTTGCCTTCCTGCTGTCCCCAGCGTGGAGACACAGCTGTGGTGAAGGTACCGGTAACAGCCGCGGTGTCACGAGAGAGGAAACCCGAAATGACAATGTATGTGCAACCCCCAGCTTTACCTAATGTCATTGTGTCAGCAAGTCTGTAGCTGTTGGCCGTGCCCATCCTCAGCTGCTGAGGGCAGCTTCCTACTGGGATGTGGTCATGGCACCAGTGGCACCAGGACGTGCATGGTTATGGTACATTGGCATTCACCAAATCAGAAACTGGCCTGTTCTCTTAAAAAATGTGTAACAGTCTGTCTTGTTTTATTCCTTAGATGGAAGAAATGATAAATGAAGTGAAATTCAGCAAGTACGCGGATGCTGGAGAAGAAGTGACAGAAATCAATTTGGAGGATTTTATCAAACTTTATATAAATCACCGACCTGCGCTTGGCTTGTCAATGAAAAGCCTACAAGGAGCATTTCGGGTTCTTGGTTATGATAACGAGAAGGGAGACAAAGTTATTGACAGAGCAGACTTACTGTCTCTGCTTCAGTGCAGAGGTGAGTTATTTCTTTTCTGATATTAGTTTTATGCTTGCTAGTTCTGCCTGCAATTTCTGAACTTATTCACTGCAGCAAAAGATTAATCTGGAACTATAGTAACCAGGGTAGGCGTGGGGAGCCACCTGTCTCAAGATTTTAAATTGAATAATCACATCTATTGTCTCAGCTGCTCTTTTTACTGTTCTGGGAAACTCTGCTGGCCTGAGGAATCTTGGCTATCAAATAACGAGTATGAATCTTGGTAAAATGTATCCTTTTCCAGTATGCCCTGATCTGAATTGTTGTTCTCTCTTCCCGTCATGCAGGCTCTGGAAAGGTAGGATAAAACTGATAAAAATGAGATAAGAAAGGAGGGATGAAAGTGGTCAATCCTGGGCTGAATCTGTGTGAAAGACCAAAAAGATGGGATGATTAGTTGAGCTGGACCCTGGCCAGCGCCATATAGTGGTAAATAACAAACCTGGTGGTCTTATTCCTGGCGTAAAAGTGCAGCTGAGCATTAAAACAGGTAATGGGAAATGCTGGTTGACTCAGTACATCACCTGGCAAGAATCCTTGACATAAAGATCTTTAGAAACCAAGGAACGAACCAGTGTGAGAAAGGTTAGTTATTTATATGGATGGTGTGAACATCCATAAATAGATCCATCAGACAGAACAGTTTCATAACAGATCTATAACCTCATGCTTCAGGGCATGAGCCAACCACTAACTGGGAACAAGTCCTGTGTCCATGTTTTTCCAAGATACTAAATCAAGACTTCTCCACCTTCCTCTTCCTTCTCTGTGTGAAAATGCGACACGGACTGAGGTCTGCACCAGGAATTCTCCAGTGGGAATAAAAGCTCAAGCCCTTACAAGTGCTGTGTAGCCTAAAGAGCTATCGGTATCAGAATTTCTCCCTTTGATTAGCATTTTTCCCCAAAATGCAACAGGGAAGAACAATTTTCCTTAAGAACATTTCCCTGTGTTGGGATCATGTATGTCTCTATCTCAGAGAAGATGAATCCCTTTGGAACTGCCCTGTTTTGTTTGGGCACTGTTCTTGTTTGAGTTCCTTTCTAGTTTTTGTGCTCTTGACCCCACAACCCACGGGCTGGCCTTGCTCTGTTATATGCAGGAGAGCAGATGACTGAGGATGAGCTGGCCCTGTGTCTGACCACCCTGCTGGGCAGGTGCCCAGAGACAGGAGGATCTGAACCGGACACCTACGATCCCTCAGGTACAGGATTAGCATTCCACACAGCATAGAAGCAGGATTGCTTCAATTCCCAAATGGAACAATTTGAATTTCAAACCCATTTCCCCTGTTAGGCCAAGAGCTGTCAGAACTGCTCAGGCGGGATTGCAAAAATAGTCACAGAGCTACAGACTGTCCTCCATCCATGCAGCAATCACACGGGTGTACCTAAAAATAAATGGACAATGAACTATAACTGGGGCCTGACAAGATTACATTGCTTTTTATTTGCTGCCTGGAACTGAAATTAGAAACACACAGGAAAATCCCAGTGCTGGTTTCAACCAGGCAGCAGTGCCCATTGTAACAGAGCTGCTGGTAACCACCGCATTTGTCTGCAATTTATGTCCCAGTCTACACCAGTCTGGAACAGCAAATTACAGCATTGATTTCAGCCAAGTGGCTGTATTTAATTGCCCATTGTAATTGGAACTGCATTTTCATACGATTTGTGTCCCAGTCCCCACTAGTTCAGAACAGCATCTGTTCAGGGTCACTGAACACGCCAGACACAGCAAAGGTGCAGCTCCCAAAGGGCACGGCCTAGCACTGCAAAGCAACTCTGAAAGCCCTGGATTCCCTGAGGTCCTAAAATCACATCAAGTTGCTGGAGGGTAAAAGTTGTCCCATGACCCCTCTCAGGCAAGGACCTGCTGCAAGGTGAGAGTCGCAGATTAGACAGGTTCAATCCCCAATATAAACACATAAAGTGTTACACAAGTAAACCACCACTTTTTCATGAATACTTCACTTACAAATTTTACTGACCTGGAAAGACATTTTTACATTGCTACTGTGCGTTTTGTGTTGTTACTGCTCTCCAGGTGCAGCAGCTTTGACTGAAGAAGAAATTCCAGCAGAAATCACAGCAGAGATATTTGCTGCTGACATTCTTGGCTTACCTATTGCTGCACCAGGAAAAAAGAATGGAAGGAGAGACAAATCACTGACTTACAAAGACTGAAAATCATAGCTGCCACAAGGTTTTCTGCTTGTTCCTGCTTTCTAGGCCCCTCTCCTCAAATACCTGCAAAAACTGTGTTTATTACAAAGTGAAGGTCCCATAGCTGCATTTCAGTCAAACTTTAGAAGAGGCCCCCAGTTTAGCACATGCTCCAAACCCATAATTTCACACCTGTGTGGGGACACACTGCAGTGGTTGTAGAATGAAGCAGGTGGCCACCTCAGTCTTGGCTGGAACCTTCCCAGAATTCATTTCAAGTGGGTTTATGCCAGAGCCAGTCTATTTTCATTACGTTAAGACAGTATTCATCTGTGAAACCTGACAGCAAAAGACCGATGTAAAAGTATTGTATTGATTAAATACATTGATAAATGCTTGGATGGGTTAGAATGGATTTGTAATTATAAATCCAACAGACCTCGGTAAAGGAAGGAATGCTGTGGTATACATTAAAACCAGGTTTCCCTTTTGGCCTTTAAAACTGACTTTTTCTTTCTGAAAGTAGTAATTCCAATTAGTAGTGTAATACCAATGGGACGGCATCGCACTGTGTGTGTATAAACAGCATAATGAGGCTGATACAAGTTGCTGTAGAAAGATCAGTGAAGTGCTGTTGAACAGGCTTCCTTCTTTACATCAACCTCGGCATCAATTTGAATAATAATGTAGGCCCTTAAGAAGCGTTCCTTTCAGAGGCAATGTTTTTTAAACAGAGATCGCTGTTGTGTACTGAGAGCATCTGTGATTGTACAATTAGCAAGAGCAGCAAGGTGTGCACTAGGCAGAAGTTAATGAAGGAGCGCAGCAGTAAGAGGACCAGAGAACACAGGTCTGTGATAAACGTCCTGCAGAGCATCCCCTCCCGTGGAACTCTGCCCCTTTACCCTTTATGTTCATGTACTTCCATGGATCTGTGTTGGTGCTGATCCTCCACTGCTTGAAAGCAGTCCACTTCCATCGAAACTACTGGAATTACTTAAGGCAGCTGAGAAACTTTATAACCACTGGGAAAAAAAGAAATCAGAATCTACTTATTATGGATTTATCTTGTTAAGACGATTTATTTATCCCTTGTATAAGGAGGGATGTTTTGCTAACAGGGAGCATTGCCCATCCCTGCGCTCAGGGTCTGTCTGTCTGGTACAAGGGTGGGATGTGTGTCTGTCACTGCCGGACCCTGGGGCTGCCCCGCACAAAAACAGGCATTATTTCTATGTGAAGTGCTTTGAGGTTTGTAAAAGCCCCTGCAGTTCCATCTTGCAGCAAAATTTGTGCTCAGGATGCTGTTAGGCCGCAGTGGAGTATCACAGACTCCACCAGGGTGGAAAACACTTGAGATCACCCGAGTCCAGCCCCTGACCCGACACCACCCTGCGAACCAGACCAGGGCACCAGGGGCCGAGTCCAGCCTTCACTTTCAGCACCTCCAGGGGCGGTGGTTCCACCTCCTCCTTGGGCAGGCCCTTCCAGCACCTCAACCCCTCTTACTGCGCTGAGGCGAGCTGAAACCGGACTAACCTTTTAATCCTGCGGTAAGTTACGGCCCGAGCACGGCGGAGGTGGGAACAGCGCTCCAGAGGTGGAGGAAAAGCAGCACCAGGAGCTCTGGCGGACTGGGGCCCGTGTGGGCTCCGTTCCGCGGGGCGCCTTCCCCGGCGGGGGCGGCCCGTTGTGGCGGCGTCCCCTCACACCCCTCGCCGCCACCCTCCGTCCCCTCACAGCGCCCGGTGTCCCTTCAGAGTGTCCTCCGTCCCCTCAGAGTGCCCGCCGTCCCCTCAGAGTGCCCGCCGTCCCCTCACATCCCCAGCCGCCCTTCCCGCCACCGTCGGTCCCCTCACAGACCTCGTCGCCCTGCCCGCCGTCCGCTGACCCCTGACGGCGCCCGCTGTCCCCTCACAGCTCTCACCATCCCCTCACAGCGCCCTCCGTTCCCTCACAGTCCCCGCTGTCCCCTCACAGCTCTCACCATCCCCTCGCAGTCCCCGCCGCCCTTCCCGCCAC
>VWZG01012117.1:836666-858478 GCA_013396735.1 Grallaria varia
CAGCCCCGGGTGCGGGGAGCGCCCCAAGAAGTGTTCTGGAAAGAAGGAACTCCCCCGCGCCCCCCAAAACACCTTGAAGATGCCCCACGTAAAGCTCCCGAGACTTTATTTTGTTGGGTTTTTTTTTTTTTGGTCGTTGCCTGTTTATTTATTTATTTATTTATGTAGTGGTTCTCAAGTTCCCGAGGTTTGCGCGTGAAAGCGCAGCGGAGCCGAGCGCGATCGTCTCCCGCCGGCGCTCCGGGACAGAGCGCCAAACTGGCCCTGGAACTGGCCTTAAATCCTGGAACGAAAGGTTTTACCCCGGCTGAACGAGTCCTTTTTATTAGGCCTTCAGCATGTTTTGGCATTTTCCCCGCTTTTGTCTCTTTTTTTCTTTTCGGCTTTTGTTAGAAAAACCCGCACGAGGTGCTGAGACAATACACAGCGAAGCGGTCGCTGCGTGTTCTGCGCGGTCGCTGCGGGGATTTGGGGTGGGATAAAGAGCAGCACCAGGGGGACTCGAGAGGGATCTTCCTTCCAGCAAGTTGGCTCACTCTTCAGTAGTTTTTGTGCGTGTGTTTCTTAAAATACTTCCTTTAGACATACGGAATCCACGGGGAAATCCCTTGGGTTGGCGTTGATCTGCATCACTCAGCTGGTTTGTGCCTGCTGAAGTCAGGGGGCACCTCTGACGAAACCCTTCAGCTCACGCTTTGTTTGCCTTAAAAGAAGAGGGAAATACAGAACTGAACGTGTTGGTTATTGGGGTGAAGTGGCTTGTTACGTTTGAACTGGCCTTGAGCACAGGAATGGGCCCGTTGGCGTGAGCCGGACAAAGAATCCAGACGTGTGTCCAATAAGGCC
Organism: Grallaria varia; assembly: GCA_013396735.1. Classification (NCBI taxonomy): domain Eukaryota; kingdom Metazoa; phylum Chordata; class Aves; order Passeriformes; family Formicariidae; genus Grallaria; species Grallaria varia. The sequence goes on from VWZG01012117.1 coordinate 837,513, forward strand.
GGGCACGAGATGTGAGATGTGGATTTCAAAATACCCAGCCTTTGTGTGGGGAGCCCGAGCAGCCCGGGGGGGTTTCACGAACTCTCTCCTGCTCGGGTGGTGTTTTTAAGTGCAGTCTGCTGACGGCTGGGCCAGCTTTGGAGGGTCAGAGCAATGGCCAGCGGTGTGACAGGACTTTTGTTCCAACAGGAGCATGGTTGGATGCGTGGGAGTGTTTTGTGTGTAGGTATTTCATTCATGAGCACAGCACGCTCCCTCTGAATCCTGGTTTGCAGAATTCAGAGAGCAGTACAGACAGGAGCTTGGCCATTCAACAAAATACCGAGTTTATTTATTTTTTTCTTGGCAAGGGCTCTCTGCCTTCATGTCAGTTGCTATGGCTCTCTCTGTAAAACAGAAATCTTACGGTTTTTCTACATGTTAACCCTCCTGAGAGACAACTTGCTTTGAAGGACTCCTGAATGCAATTGTGCAATGTTTCTGTTGATTAGTCAGAAGTATTGATATAGCTTTTTGTGCGTGCACCCCACAATAAAACTATTTCCTTGTTTTTAAAGATGAAGGTGAAAATCATGATTCTTCCCCTACGCCTGCGGTCAAGTACAGTGGGAGGTTAGCAAGAGAGATTCTGTGTTTTGTGGTTTCAGTGTTTTGAGAAGACTTGGCTTGTTAAATTGAACTTTCCACACTGGCAATTCCTGCATCTTCAGAAGAGCCACATCGGCAATTTCCAAGTGTGAAGTTTCATTTGCGTAATAGGAGCAATTTGTTGCCATCCACAGCTCTTCTGTGGAAATGCAGCCACTGAGAATGAAAATACCTTGCACCCAACATTTCCTAGGACCGAGTTTTGTGAGACTTGTGCCCTTGGAGTGCTGCGTGCCGGGGATGAGCAGGGAGGGAGACGGGCTGTGAACTCTCATCTGAGCAGTCAGTGGCTTTATCCAGAGCTTTATCCACCTGGGAAGGTGTGCAGCACCTTGCTGTGTGCTCTTACAGAGCCCCTGTGCTGCCACGTCTGTGAACGTGCCTGTTGGGAAGCAGCTTCCACCAGGACAGGCTTTGTTCCTTAGAAAATGAATGTTCTTGGACAGCGAGCCCTTGGATGCAGGTCCCCTCTTTCCGTGTCCATTCGCAGCACGTGGCACTTCTGGTTATTACTGGAACTTAGTAGTAAACAGTGAAGTTGTTACATTTTTATCTCGAGATTACTGTAACCTTATCTCCTTTGTTTAAACCACTCTCGTGAATGAGCATCTGTTTTGGAAAACACACAGCACGTGGCTTACTGAGTGCGTGGTTACCTTATACTTGTGTGACAGAAAGGTTAAATTTCCACAGCATGAGAACAGTTTGGTTTTTTTTTTTTAACAGTACTTGCAATTTTTCTTTCACTCTGTCTTAAGAAATCCCGAGATTAATTTGTCTCACTGGCTGGTGAAAGGTACTGGGTTGTTTTTTGTCTCTAAAGGTTGATGGGTACTTGTGGATTCTAAGTGGGCTCTCAAGAAGAGAGGTGCAAAATCTACTGTGCCCTCAACCAGCAGTAGAAAAATACTGGAAACACTCTTAGTTTTTATCCAGGTCTGATTTATTAAATGCAGGAAGATGCAGACATTTACTGAAAGACAAGTAATGGGCAGGAGGCATAAGTGGTGGGATGTCTTGGGAGGCAGTGAAATAGTTTACAAGGGTATGTAGCACTGCTGGACTTCTGGACAGTGTAGGGATGAGGGTCTGGAATAACCGGTGGGGATGGTACCAGGAATGAGGAAATGTCACCCCATTGCCTTGTCTTTGAATGGGAGTATCTTTGTAGAATCCTTTGACCTTTCTCTGACCATCAAAGCCTTAATCTGGGGGTAGTGGTAGCACCTTAGGAAGAAGAGGTGAACCTGGACAGCACTTGGAGAAAGCTGAGGAGCAAAGTCCCCACACTGGGGCTGTGTTCCCTGGTGCCATTGGTTGGGATTGCTGGCTGTGGCTGCTTAGAGTTCCTGGGCAATGCTGCTGGAGCTCTTCTGTTCACTCTCCATTCAGACTTGCTAAAATACTTTTGTGAGGTATGTAATGCTCAGAGACTGAGCTTCTGCAGGTTTTGTTATTCATTCTTCCTTCTTAAAATAGGCTTTTGCTGTGGAAAGGAATTATGACATAGAACTTCTTAACGTGATGTCCTTGGAAAAAGGCACTTTGCTACTCCTGGGTCACCACCCTGCTCTAGCCTGGCTGCGTTGGGTTTCCTGCTAAAATTTTAGTTCAAGTATTTGCAGTTGTAATAAAAATACCCAGTGTATGTGCAGGAATGTGCTGAAGTTCTGTAGTGGCCCAAACACGCTGTTATGATGCTTGAATTCTGATTCTTTTTTTTCTGTCTTTGATTCTTTCTGAGCCAGGAGATGCTCTCTGACTTCAGTGGAAGCTGAGGTTAAAAGTAGACTTTTGGCATGTGTAAGTGGTTCTCTCTGCTGTTAGAATGGTGCTTGTGGCCATGTAGAACCAAGCAGGGCTTGCTTTAAACACGCTGGCCTGTGTGAGATGCAGGGGGCTCCCAAAATGTGCCGTATTGAGGGAAGGTGTCCATAACCACGTGTCCTTGTCCTGTCACACTGCAGGGCTTTTTATTGTGTTTGCAGCCCGGTCAATATACACCTCTTGTGTTTGGGGCTTCTGGGTCATCAGACAAACATCCCCCCAGCAGCAGGAAAGCAAGCCTGCACCTCAGAAAATCAGTTTTTGTGCATCTGACAGCACTTCTTGTGTATAATAATGGCATTTTCTTTCCCATTCCCCTCTCTCCTTTGCTTGATCCCACAGGGAGGTCATAATTCTGTGATTTTCACTAAACTCTGTTGCAATGCAAGTGAGTGTGATGTGATAAGCTCAGCATTATGACGTCACTTCGTGATCATCAGCAGAAGATGGGCTATGTGGGAGCCAGTCCGTGTGTAAACGCACATCACTGTGATGGATGAGAGTCGTGGGAAGAGGCCAAACGAGTGGGAAAGCCTTTTCTTGAGTGATATATTGGCAGTAAAGGCTTCCTGTGTCTGTGCCATCAAATGTTTCTGGCACTCGCTGCCGCTGCAGAAGCTGCCTCAGCGCTTTCTGTGGAGGTGTGACATACACTGTTGTCTTTGCTCACCCATATATTACTTTGATACGTGGAATCTGATACTCTTCTGTGGAGCTTTAGTGTTATTAAACAAAATACAAATATATTTTAAGAGTCTTGGGTTCTTTAGAATGGGGAATTGAGTATATAATGATGTAAGTTCTGGGATATCAGTATGCCTCAGGCATAAGCAGTGAAGAAGTGTTGATAGTAATGCTCACCCTATGTACCCTTGGCTGTCCTTTAAGTGCTGTGCAGATACAGTTCAGAATTTGAAAATGCTTTAACACAATTTCTAATAAATGTGAGGGTTTGTTTCTGTTGTATCGATTAGTCTCTGAACTTACTGTGACTTAACACTGAAGATACTTTTCAGTGTGGAAGATTAAAAGAAAATATTACTGTATATATTTTAAGTTTTTCCACTTTCTCTTGTTACTCCTGAGTCGTTCATGGAGGACAGGAGAGGTTTTAAAAGAGGCAAAATGATTTTCTTTGTAAAGCTGTGGAATTATCAGCTAGACATGGAGAAGTAGAGTTACTTGCCACATTTTCAGCCTGATAAACTGTCGGGTTGATGGGTTTCCTTGAGCCACCTTTTCCAATCTACCAGTCAATGTAGAGATCAACCGATATGGAATAACAGGGTGGTGTAATAATATATATTGCCTTGTGATCACTTATCAAAGGTGGAATAGAGTGATGGGATGGATTTCTGGTCAGGATCTTGGGATGAATGGGTGCAACAGATGGAAAAACAGGGAGAAGCTATTTAAGGTTTCACAAGAGACTGGGCACAGGAGCTCATGAATTCCTCATTCCTGCTCTGGCACTGGCTATGGGGGAATATTTTGTGGTTTGTGCAGCATTTCCCAAATTTGCTGCCATGGGGCAGCATCAGTGAATGGTCAGTTCTAGTGGAGTGGAAAGTCCCTGACCAGCAGGTTGAGATGGTGTCCTTGCACAAAAGATTGAAAAGAGAGTGCTCAGAGTAGAGCGGGTTTGAGGTTTTGTTTGCTTTTTTGGATTTTGGGGTTTGTTCTGAAATGGAAAGGCAGTAAGTATTACACATAATATTCTAAGCTTAATTTGCAATAAACATCTGAAGTCTTGAAGTTACTTTACCCTGTTGATCTTAAATGTCGCAAAGTCGTTGCTTTTCTTTGTTAACAAATTTGTGTTTGTGCTGTGAATGATTTTATTAAGTTTTAGGGGAGGTTGTCTTCTTTTTCCCTTTTAATACTTTCATGGTCTTAAACCTTCAATGCTGTAAATGCTTACACATGTGAAATATTTGCATAATAGCAGTGTGCGATGTTGGGTTTTCTTTTTAGCCATGAGTGTTTGCAGGACTGGGATGTTGGTGTACTTCCATCACAAAATACCCCCATTGCCATTGTTGTCTGAATTACTATGTATTGAATTCAGTTAAAAAAATCCCTGTAGCTGAGGGTTATCAAAACTTAAAGTGGTACTTAAGAAGCTCAAAAGAATTAAAATGTCAGGGCTAACTTTAATACTAGAAGGAAAAAGTTACTAATATAGGTTTCCTCCTGTGTTCTACAGTCTGTCCAGTGAAGATGCTGTGTGAGGCTGCTTTGAGATGCTAACAGGTATCTTGAACTTTTGGTTTTCCAGTGCAGCATCTCTAAGTAATATTTTGCTGTAGGAAAAGACTAAAATCTTGATTTAAAAAAAAAAAAAGGCATTTATTCACCTGTCCCCACACCCAAAACAAAACCCCAGCAGGTTTTATTTCCATAATGTCGAAGGTTTTCCTAAGTAGAAATAAATCTAGTTTGTCTTGTATCCTTCAAAAAACCCAAATTGTGTCATGATCATCTCTTCACAATTACGTATGCTCTCATTATTGACATGCCCTCATCTCCACTGTCATTTTTATCGCATGTAGAGCTCCAAATTAGAGTGAAATTGGATTTTGACATACTTTAGCTACCTACTGTACCCAAATGGCTGTATCCAACACACTGAAATTGTGGGAAAGAAATGAATCTCGAATAGTTTTGGTCTTTAATTAAAATCTCATTACAGACAGATCCAAAATGTATCGAATAGTCATATATAGTTCAGGGCCTTTTTTTTAATTGAACAGGAAAATGTCTCTTATAAAGGAAAAATAGAAGATTGGCTTTAGTAGCTAAAACAGATAGGAGGATGTTTGTGGCTGCTTTTGATTCTGGAGGCCCTTTCTAAAAATGGAGCTATCACAGATAGATAGATATATATATGTATATTTGGAGTCACATCCAGCTTCTCCCATCCTGCAAAGAACTTTTTTTTAACCCATCACTGGATCCCAAATCTATTATTTAAATGTGGGGTTCTTTAAAAAAAAATAGTTGAGCTCTCCTGCCAAATTAATTTCAGATGCTCCTGAATCTTTAATGGAATCGTTCTTTGTTGTTAACTTCTAATCGATCCATTTGCAGAGCTGCTTCACAAACCCAGGAACCAGCAGTGGGAATCTGTGACCTGAAAACTGATCACAGACATGGGATGAAATTTCTCTGGCATTGTGGACCTTCTTTTAATACCCCGATGGAGAGAGCTGGGGGAATCCATCCCTTAGCCAGGCGCTGAGCATCCTCTCGCCGTGACCCCCTGTGGTGGTGCTGCCCTCCAGCCACATGGCCTTCACAATTTGTCAGTGTCACCATTCACAGCTGGCGGGGTTCACAGTGCTCCAGGTTATGCTTTTCCCCCTCTGGTAGCCTCAGCCTTGCTTTTCCAAGGAGCTGGGCTCTCCAGAGTCTGGATTCTGCATCACGGCACACGTTGCTTCCAATGAGGCTGTTGGTCCTACGGCTGGAATTGCAGAGCTGTCTGTCACGGGTGTGGAGTGAATGTTAAATTGCCAGCAGCAAATTTCTGCCCCAAAATAAACCTCAAATGGTCAAAATGCATCTAGATTTCTAATGCCATTGAACAGCTTCATGACAATCAAAACACACTGGTCTGTCTGAGCCCTCTTCTGCTCTCTAGAAACTGAAGTGAAAATTGTAGGCATCAAATCTGCATTTTCAATTGGTGTTCTTCTTAACTGTACCTTTAATTCAGATCTTGTTACTGCTACTGCAGTTACTTGCCCAGTCAAGTGAGAGCCCTTAGAAATCTGGAGGGCAGCAGTGCCCTGACCACTGTGTGGAGAGAACAATCTGCACGAGGCAGTGCTAAAGATGCTGTAATAGACATCATCCAACTTAATAGCCTGTTTAAATCCTTGACACCTTACAATAGGAGATCACTGTCTTCTGAAGCCGAAATTTACCTTTAACTTCTCCTGCATTGTAATTTTATAGGGAGAAGAAGTGGGTGACAGTTGGCGACACATCCCTAAGGATTTACAAATGGGTCCCAGTAACAGAGCCCAAGGTCGATGATGTAAGTATACCCTGCAGTATCTGCTTCTTCTCGTGTTCAGGGAAAAGCCAAAGAAATACTCTTGATCTTCCTGGAGCCTTTAAGCTCAGACTGGTGCGGATCTTGCACGCTCCAGGGAGATGTTGATCTCTACAGAAAGTGATCTTGATGGGTCAGTGGGTGAGTCTTCCTGGAGCCAGTTCTCAGACAGCTGTTAAATATTCAGCTTGAAACTGGTTTTGGAAACCTTTCCATAACGTAATAACTGGGAAGCAGGGAGGGAAAGTTAAGACATTGACCATTTTCCCTCCTTCTGCTTGATGTTTTAAAGGGAAGTAGCTGGTTTGGAATGGGGCAGGGTATTCTCTCTTTTGCTCAAAAATAGGAGCAAAACACTGATGTGAGGGTAGGAAGATCCCATGGAACTGAGTCCACTTGAATTAAGGTGTCCAGCCCAAGTACTACAGCACAAACACTTCTATTGTAGTCTGTGTGTTCTCCTCATAAATGTTTTGTGTGTGCATCATGTTCATGTTCTTAAGTGTGCACTGTTCATGTGGCATAAAAATTGGTGTAAAAATCAAAGTGGGTGGGATTTCCACATTGATTTCCAAAATGAACATTGCTCTCAATTGATAAGTTGAAATACTGTAACAGAGAGAAAACTAACCCATGATACCACAGTGGAGGAATGATACAATAGAATATATATGCAAACTTTGGTGCTCCTTCCTTGGGCTGTCACGTGCTTTTACTTTGGTTTGAAATATGAGTTGAAACCTCTGGAAAAAAACTTCTATGTGAGAATAGATGTGTCAAATGGTGTTTTATCAGACAAGATAATGTCATGGTCATGTCTTATTCAAAATCCAAATTGAAGAGTATTTTTGATTAGTGTTGTTTTAACTGAGTTTGTTTCTTTCTGTGCCTTTGGTTGCCCCACAGATTTCAGTGACTGTCAGAGTTGTGATAAACCTCTTGGGTTCTTCCAGTGCTTGAGCAGCATCTCTGTGAAGTAACCCCTTGTGAATTGGGAAACTTTCCTGATTTCTTTACAGAAGCCTCTTCATTCTTTCTAGTTGTCAAATGTTTGGTCCTGATTTTATTTATAATACATGGCAGGAAAAAGCATGCTATCTGTGTGAGAGAGAGTGCAAGGCTTAGGATGTTTAGGCTCATGGCTTCTGAGAATTGTTTTCCTGCAGTTAAGGTGTTCCTGCAGGATGGGTGCTGTGGGACTTGGAAACAGAATTTCTGAGTGAGCTTCTGGATGAATTCTCAAGGTCGCTAGTAGCTGAAGTCAGACACCCTGTTATGAAGAATGGGTTTATATAATTGTCCCTATGTGCAGAGTTAATTGTGTTTTCTGAGCCAACATCTTCAGGTTGAGGCTCCAGATTTGCTGAAATTGGGACACTTGTTCAAGATCAGTTACTTTGGTGTCCTAGAGTCACATTCTTTTCATGCTGCAGCATTGGTGTCCCAGGGTTTCTGTCTTCTTGCTCTGGAAGGTCTCACAAATAAAACAAGTGCATATGTTTTAAAAACAAATATGAGGTGGAAGTTGTTTTGGCTATTTAATTTTGTTGTGGCCGTCCTTTGATTTCAGCCACTGGGAAGGAGCAGGCAGAATATTTGCTCCTTACTAGAGTAGGAGAATGGGACCTTTCCTATTTCAAATGGGAGTTGTCTCTGATTTTAGTGAACAGAGATTAGATTTCTTCCCCCCTCACATTTCTCTGAACTAGGGTTAGCTGGGCTCTTTTCTTCCTACTGGGTCTGGAAGGCTGTTCTAGAACCTCACCACTTTGATGGTGAAACCTTTTTTAAAAATCACTTCTTAGCTTAAATTGCTCGCTGTCATTTTCAGTATTTTGTTTGTGACAAAGGTGTCCTGTTTACCTTTAAAAAAACCAACAAAACCAAACCTGCGAGAGGTTGTCATCCCTCTGAATTTTACAAAGGGAAAGAAGTCTATGTGCTCTCACCTCTGTTTCATGTATTAGAGGGTAAAATACGGCTTCTCTGAAGTGAGAGCATAGTTTAGAAATAAACTCAAGTCTCAGAATGGAGAGGCAAGCCCTGGCAGATACCACTTGTTGAATTTACTCTTAGACAATATTTGATTGTGGCTCAGTTCCTTCCCCCGCTGGAGGACGCAAGGATGGGTTGAGGGGGTTCTTCCTGGAGCTGGGCTTTCAGTGGTGTCCTCAGCAGGCTCCTCCAGGAGCTGTGCAGCTGCTGCTTCTCCTGGGAGCCCACTGACGTCACCTCCTCCTTGGCAGCGCCGCATCCCTGGCAGGCGCAGACTTCCCACGTGATGGACCCACGGGCTCTGCCTTTGTTCCACTGCCTGGGCTCTGCACTGGTGGCCGGTCCCGAATGGGTTGTGACCCCATCGCTCCTGCAGGGCTGCCGTGCTTGTGCTCTTTGTTTTGGGCCAGTCTGCTTTTTCTTGTCTCATCTTCTAGTTTGAATGGAGAAACAGAGTTAGCTGTGGGGAAGGAGGAGGTCTCTGCAGTGTTGGTGTTTGAGAAGGAGGTAAAAAGCTGTCTCTCGAGTGTAAAATTCTACATGTGTTGTCATTCCTGTGGTGTCTTGGTGTGTCCTTGACACTTCCTGATAGGAAAAGGACAATGTGCTGGGTTGGGTAGTGGTGTGTTGACCACACAGAGCAGAGTCGGGAGTTCAGAAATAGGGTATTTGGGTGGATCTCAGCCCTGCCTCTGATCAGCAATGTTATTCCCTGCTCGTGGTGTAGCAGAGGTTCCTCTGACCTTGCTTTTGTAGCTCTCAGGGCTGAGTACAGAGTTGGCAGCAGCACCCGCCAAGTTCTCTGAGTGGGTTGCAGCAAACCCTTTAATCACTGTGCCTTGGATTCCTCTGTGTGGAACCAGGGGCTGCTGAGAACTTCTGTCCTTTTGACAGAAATTGTCCAGTTTGAAGATGAAGAACAGAACCACAGAATGGTTCAGGCTGGGAAAGACCTTTAAGATCATGTTTAGTGCTGTTATCAGAATTTCTGGATAAAAGGCAGAAATACATCCCAGTGTTCTGCGTCACGAAGAATACAATTGGAAGAGCAGCCCTGCAGTTATTGGGACTTGCAGTTATTGATAATGGCAGTTGTTATCACACTGGCTTTATTTCTCACTTGAAATTAGGAGATGCTTACGAAGTAATGAGTGGTGAGGGGTTTATACTGCAGCATGGATTTGTCTTTGGGGTGGTCGTGTCTCATCTGCCTGCGGTGCCTTTTGTTTTTCAGAAAAATAAGAATAAGAAAAAAGGCAAAGATGAAAAATGTGGCTCTGAAGTGACCACTCCAGAGAACAGCTCCTCCCCAGGGATGATGGACATGCACGGTGAGTGGGAGAAGGCCAGCCCCAATTCCCCTCCTACACCGCTCTGGAGGTTCAAGGCAACAGCATCAGATCCTCCCTTGCTCCAGTGTATGGGCAGCGTGATTGAGTCAAAGTGAAAACAGCATCACATGCTCGTTTGGTACCTTGGACTTCTCTTCTGTGGATGTATTAACAGTTTAAGTGATACTACAGTTGATCTGGTTTATTCATACTACAAAATTCTGCGTTCTTTTGGACGAGGGATGAGTGAAACACTGTTGATTTTAATGTATAAAATTAGTTACATGTGGTTGTTGAAGTTTTCTGGTTTTTAACAACTGCTAGAAAACTCCCTAGGCTGGCATGGAAAATATTTAGATGTAGTGTTAGTCTGAATGCTTGGGCTTGATCCCTAATGAGCTAAGTCATATTGTGTTATCAGGGAATAACACAGGAAAAACATGGAGGAATTAAGGTTTGCTTTGTGTCTTGTTTTTCACTCTCTTGTTAACAGATGACAATAGCAACCAGAGTTCAATAGCTGATGCTTCTCCAATAAAACAAGAAAACAGCAGTAACTCAAGTCCAGCACCAGAGCAGAACTTGGCTACACAAGCAGACGGCCCTGAAGTCAAGTCTGACGAAACTCAGGCAGAGGCAAAGGAGCAGCCTGGCTCAGAAGGTAAGCTGGGAAGGCCATCTTCAAAGCCAAAGTTATCATTTAGCGTGCCATTTATTTGCTTATCCACTTTAAGAACTGAAAAATAACAATTTAAAAGAAATGGTTGCTGAATTTGCAGCATTTATGTGAAAATGGGCCACAATCTCTCTGACTTTCTGGTGATCCTTCGTACAGCTGGAAAGGTCACACTGACATTCAGGGTCTTTTCAGAGAGAAACAAACAAAATACTCGGTTTATTGTTGTCATAATCCCAGCCTTGAAAAAAGAAATAATTTATAAATGAAATAATTTTTCCTTTTTGAGATGGCTGCTACCATGTAATCACACAAATCCTGAGAGGTATTACTTTATGTAGGTCTGTGAGTGTTTGTTATCTGGTGCGGTACTTTGAAATTAGTTTTTTGTCTAAACTATAATGTAAGCTTTCTTTTATCTTAACCCTGCTAATTGGTTATTCAAAAGTTAGCTCTGAATTCTGTCCTAATTTTCTAAAAGCGTTACAAGATTCTGTTGCAGTTGTGCACAGATTAAAAATACATGTGGGTTAAGAGATTGTTCTGAACCTCACTCTTTAAATGGTGTTTTGGGTAATTGAAAAGTGTTCTATATTTATATTCTTGGAGAGTTAACTTCCTTTGTCCTATTATAACAGATAAAAGATGTCCTTAATACCATTCTAATGATTGGGTTGCAGAATTCTTCCCATAGCAAAGCAATTAAATTATGCCTTCCTGATTTAGTTCTTTACTCAGTAGATCCACTGACCAATTTAAATTTAGTGCTTTTATCTCAGTAATGCCAGAGTGGTGAAGTGTGTTAAATGCTGTCATTGTTAACTGGGGTTAAAATTTGACAACAGAACAGTCACCAAATTGAAATAAATCAGTGCACTATTCCTTCAAAGAGACTCTCAACTTGCCTATCTGGCCACAGTGAATGGTAAGGATTTACTGACAGGAGTGATCCTTACACTGTTCCTGAAGTGCGTACTGGAGGAGCTGTAACTGACCTTTTACAATCAGAGGAGTTTGGGCGGTGGGTGTTTTTGTTTGGTTGGGGTTTTATGTTGATTCTCTGCTCTGGACACACTGTCTTAAACTTCCAGGGATCCTTAACCTGTGAAGGCATTTTAAGTGCCCCTGTCCCTTACTCGAGTGAAATGTGTGCTTTAAACCTGAGTCTTCTGTAAGTCTTGTCTTGAGAGAGAAGGGTTTAAAAAAACCAACCAACCAACCAGAAAAACCCCGATGATAATTGGAAGCAGGAACAGCTGTAACAGGCTGGAAGAGTTCTCCACACCTATGGTCCAAAATTAAAAATTCCACTACCTTAGTGGCCGAAGCTGGATTTCTAAATTCTGTCTTAAAAGTAGTGTCAGGCAAAAAGGTGGATCTGAAATGCATGGCTGAATTTTCATTTGGGTAACTCTATTCTCTCCTTGGCCCACACGGTTTTAGGCCCACAGTTATCTCAATTCAGCCCTTTTCCTTCTGTTTTGGAGGCAGTTTCTCTGCAGTCAGTTTATGTTGAGACTCGTTTGCTGCTGGCCCTGCCGTTGCAGAGTGAGGGTGTGTAGGAGCCTGGCTCCCTCTAGGGTCTGATCCCAGGGTTCTGCTGCTGGCAGTGGGAAGGAGGAGCTCTGGCAGCAGCCAGGCTGTGATCCTGGAGCTAAAGCTTAATTCATTATAATCACACAGCTTTTACCTATGTTATCATTAACCATTACACGTGGGTGCAATGTGTGTGCTTGGGATGCTGCTCATGGAAGGACATCCCCAAAGCTCCTGCTGAATGCCTTCCTTGGATTGCTTAAAATTGTTTTCTTGATGTTTCAGATACCTCTGATGAACAGAATTCACAGTCTTCAATGGAAAATTCCATGAATAGTTCAGAGAAAGCAGAAATTCAGTCCTCTGGTGAAAACGATATAATTACAGAGGCATCTAAAAACTCTCAGGTAACTTGAAGCACAAAAGCCCAATTTCTTGGATTTTGGAAAAGAGTATTTTTACTAAAAAGCAAATGTAAGGAGGCCAGTTGTGTATTTAGAATAATTTCCAAAGGTGAGGACAGTAAAGCAGCTGAAGAGGATTAAATGTACCTGTATTTGGGTTTATGGTCCAGCTGATTGCTTGAATTTCACATAATGGGAACAGTAAGACCAGATTGGTCTGACTGACTTTTTGGTTACTAAAAACCAGTCTGTATTTTGTAAAGGAATATTAAAATTTTACATTAATGGATTTCTTGGACCAAACCTACTGAACAGGCCCCTTAGAGGACCATTCAGAGGTAAAAAAACACTCCTTCTCTAAAGGTAGGTGCATATGGCAGTTAGGAAAGTTAATTTTTATAGATTCAGTAGGTGTTTGGATGTTTATTCACTGCTAACACTGAAAAATTCTGGGTGGGAGAGTGGGAGGAAGAAATTACCCTTTCAGTTGTGCCCTCCTCAGGCATGCTCCTGCTCCGTCCATTGGTTTTCCTGTGGGTCACTGGTTTGTTCCAGTGCACACCTGGCACTTCCCACACCTGCCTGCTCTGTCCTGTAGAGGTTGCTGTGGATACAGCAGGAGAAAACCCCTGTGTGTGCTCGGGGCAGGGATAGCCCTGCTGTGCCTTGGAATGTTCACGGTGCTTTTTAGAGCTTTGCCCTTTGTGTGTAGACGACAAGTGTAAAGATGTCGAGGTGAGATGTGAGTGGAGGAGTGACTTCAGGAGCCAGATGCACTTGGGAATGTTGTTCTGGCATCCAGGGATGCTTTGGCTGTCACACACACGGAGGACATTCTCGTGCTGTTTGTTTGATGTTTATGGTGCCTCACCTTCAGTGCAATGATAACGTGGCTGTTTTTCTTTTCCCCCTCATTAAGGACTCTGAAGGAGTGCCACCTTCTAAAAAGATGAAAGTAGAGGCTTCCCAACAAAATGTTGAAGAGATTTAGACTATAGCTTTTTCTGGTCAGTTTTTATGTAAGGTACATCAGTGGGCTTACTTATAGAACAACCTTACTTAAGCATCTTCTCTTGGATGAGAACGGAACTCCTAACTTTTCAAGTTACCAAGCAAAAATCCAAGAAAGCCTAACAAAGGTTTAACTTCTCAGACACTGAAAACTTTTTCCTGTGAAACAAACATTGAGAACTTTTAAGTTACTGTCTCTGAAATGGTTGGAGTAAACAACTCAGGAGGGGTCTACGCACTGTTTCTAAAGTCAAAATTACAATTATGTTGCTGCTGTTTTTTTTTTTTTTTTCATTTCTCTATTTAACATTGTAAGATATTTAAGGATGGTACAGGTCAGGTATTAGCTTTCATGTGAAGTTCATTGTTCTGGCGTGATGTCTGCTTTTGTTTTGTGCCTTGTGTTCTGAAAACAGTGCTAACTTTTAAAAGTTGTTTTGCAACTGTCTCCTTTGCAAAGTGGCCTATGTTTGTATAATGCCATGTAGTAAGGCTTTTTTTTTTCTTTCTTTCTTTCTTTCTTTTTTTCATTTGGGGTTTCTGTTTCGTTTTTAAGTTTTAAATCCCTGGTGCTTAAATTTTTAAACAACTACAGATCAGGAAGCCATTTTCACTCTTGGAGTCCAAGGAGAAAAAGGAGCTTGATGTTTTATTTTAGCAGCTATAGTGGAGATCTTTTATTGAATGCATGGCATTCGCAACTGTAAATTTGGTCTTCTAAATACTTAACTTCATCAGAAGTTAACATGATCTGTTTAGCATTTATAGTCCAGATCTGAATATATACTATAACACAGGCACTTAAAATACTTAGGTATTAGGTCCAGATCTCTGTACTGGGTACAACTTTACAGCAAAGTTCCACTATGTACATAAATAGGATCAAAGGGATTGATGCACAGTGAGTTTGTTTTCAGTTGGTCTTTTTTGATACCATGTTTTCACTGAACTGGATTTCATTGTACTGTTGCGTTATGAGATGTTTACTTCTGTGTTCCAGGAAAATACTGTATTGGGGGTTTCCTTTTCTCTTTCAGCAAGTCTTGTAAATAAGCCTTGTTGTCTTCACAGTCCCCACATCAGTTAAAATGTTCCTTCTTTCCCAACTAAAGTTGTGCTTATGCTAAACTTGATGGAAAGGCACGAGGTAGGTGCAACTCTCTTCAGATTCGTGGCGAGCAGAACCGTCTGTGTCAGGTGCCAAGGGTCTGGTCTTCCAGTGGGCTTTGTACTTCCAGGGAATACACCCCCAGTGCCGGTGGAACCGCTCATTTCCCACTTACACACACACACATCCATCCCTCCCTCCATCCCTCCATCCATCCATCCATCCCTCCATCCATCCATCCATCCATGTGTACATACTGCTGGATCAGGCCCTTGCTCCATCCTCACTCGGTGTGGGAGATGGAACTGGGAGCTTAAACTACGATCTCACAGCTCGGGCAGTGGTTGCGTGTAGTTTGTAAGCTAAAAACTGTAAATACTTTTGTAGGTGAAAAGGAGAAATTGCTTCCGGTTGACACATTTTCATAATTAGCTCTTCATGAAGCTTATTTAGGTCGGAATATCTCCAATAGTGAAAATGGCTTGCACTTGGACTACTGCATTACCTTTGCAATTCCCACTTTCTTCGGAGGAGCGATGAGGAATCGGGGGGAGGGAGCAGAGGGAGGGAGGAGTGGGGAGCCAATACTGACCTTCCCTAAGGTG
Source organism: Grallaria varia (assembly GCA_013396735.1). NCBI lineage: Eukaryota > Metazoa > Chordata > Aves > Passeriformes > Formicariidae > Grallaria > Grallaria varia. The sequence continues at coordinate 852,714 of VWZG01012117.1, forward strand.
TTGTGGGATGGAGCTCCACATGACCTGTGACACTGCGTTTCAGAACTTTTCCTTTATGTCAAAATAAAACTTTTTTGGATTTTATCTGAATAAAATTGGGTTGCAAATCATTTATGAAAACAGCGTGCTCCCTAAGAAGCTTTTGGGATTTCTGGTCCGATCATGAAGTCCATTAACATTCTGAAAATAAGGAAATGAGGAGCCAAAAACTGAATTTGCACAATATATGCAATGAAACGGTGGAATTCTCTCTTGAATTGTGTGTATGCCTAAAATGTGGATAACTGGTCCATGACGATTGATTTGTATGTATATTACATTCAGATTTAAGTGATATTTTGTGAGAAGTTCTATTGATATATTAAATGGGCAAAAATAGAAAGATTCAAACTTTTAAAATATTTTTGATTTGTTAACTTTTTGTTGTTTTTAATGCTAAAACAATACAAATCTGATGCCACCTTTGACAAGTAGTCGTGTTTACTAATCCCTCTCTTCAGGTGCATCGCAGCAAGTTTTTAATTTTCATTTTGTAGATGTTTCCAAGGGAGTAAATAGACTTTTCATTTAGGAACTAATTCCTGTACTTTAGGAAGAAATAAAATATATAAATAGCACTAAAAATACCTCAAAGTTTTCATTAGATAGAAGCATTTATTGGCATTATTGACATTGACAGGTTTAATTATAAACTTCCTTTTCTCTCCTGTGGCTTCTGCTCAGAACTGTTCATTGTTCTGTGGCTTACAAGACAAGGCATCATAACCATCTTCCCTAGAGGCTTCATTTCTGAGGTAGGAGTCCTTTATTTACAGCTCACACAGAATACATTCAGATCTTTTATTTTAACCAGAGATTCTAGTGACAACAGACAACTGAACAAGCAGATAGATTTGGGTTCCTTAGACCTGTTATTGTCAGTCTCTAAGGGAAGAGACTTTGACACTATCTGGTATGAAGAAATCCAAAATAGTGTATAAGACTGTTATTAGTCTTTTTTTGAAGTGCCTGATAACATTTATGGGCCAACGGATGTGATTAAACACATTTTAATGCCAGAAAGTACAGATGGGACCAAACCAGAATATGGAATTCAAATCCACTAGAGGTTTGAAACCAGATCTAAATCCAGCTGTTTTTGGCTTGGACCTATCTCTACCCGAAACTTGTTTTATGAACTCACTGTAAAAAGGTTTGTTGAAAGCATTGAGAGGTGGAGCAGGAGGAGAGATGTAATTTTCTTCAAGATGACTGAAAGTTCTCATACAGCTGATGTTTTAGAAATAGTGCAAATATCAAGAAGTGCTTCCTTGCTACAATGCTGAATGTTGGAGCTTCAGTTACAAATAAATAAATAAATAAAAAACTTAAAAAAAAAAAAAGAGAAAAAAAAAAAAAAAAAAACTAGAAGCAAGCAAGTAACGTAGCTGAGTTTGTGGAACACGTGGGAAGGCCTTCCGGGTAAGCGATTTACTCAGCCAAACATTTTATAGCAGAACTATTCCTTGGAGTTTTTATGCTTGGGAAAATAGTTGTTAAAACATTCCAAAAAGTGCTGGCACTTACAAAACAACAACAACAACAAAAATAAAAATCAACAAGGCAGTATAAAATACCGGTTTTGGGTGGCTATCTTCATACATAAACATTGTCATGTTTTGGAATGTTCTTTATATCGAAGGGCCTGTTAGAAGGTGTAAAGAATTTTGTTTTCTTCAATACCTAATCGTTTTCCATCTTATGATTTGTGTGTGTGTGTGTTGTACAGCAGTATAATTTTTCACTTATTTATTCCATCGGTAGTTATGGTTTGTACAATGTACAATGGTTTCATTTCAAAAAATAAAATAAAAAAACACAAATGCTGTGTCAATAATTTTTATTGGGAAACCTAACCTCAGTTTGTTTGGGGTTGTTTTTAATTTCCAATAAATTTGTGGTTTTATAAATGGTATTTTTAAATGTTCATTCTGTGGTGTTGTCTTGTTTGGTAACGTGTGAAATGATTCACCTTTGAGCAGTCCAAAGGTGTCTTGATAGTGTGGTGGGGCAGGTGGTGGTTGTCAGAACAACAGACAGACAGATATGGCAATGTAATTACAGCAACCTGCAGAATAGTTTGGTAATTTCAGTACCAAATTCCTCATGGGGTGCTCGGTTAATGTGCTGCAGTAACTTACACTGGAGGGAGGAGGGTGGGCAGGGTGTGCAAATGTGCTTCAGTTTGGAAATCAGCTCCAATCTGATGCTTGTAAGGGTGAGGCTCCTGAGGAGTTTTGGAAAGATTCTTTACATTCAGGATGGATATAAAGTGTCCAGTTTAATTTTAGTGTTCTCTGTGCTCTGTCCCAAAGTGGCCTGTGGTTCCCCAGGCAGCTGGACTGCTCTGCTGGCTCACTGCTCCCAGAGGGGTGAGCCCAGCCCACCTGCTCCCAGTTGGGTTTGTTCCCTCCCTTGCACTTACTGGGGTGTTCATACCATCCCCATCAACCCCATAAATTCGCTGGTCTGGGGAGGAAACCACAGTATTTAGTTTTTTCCCTTCTCCAGATCGGTGAATTGAACCAGCAGATGTGTATAAAGGAGCCACACACAGGGTGAAACTGGAAGGAGAGAAAACAGCAGCAAGGATGTAACTCAAGATGGGTCCCTGAAGGAAAGGCCTCTGAACAGGTAAGGTTTGTGCCAGGGAAGGGTGAAGGAGCAGCAGGAGCCTGGAGCAGGGCACGGGCTGTCCCAGAAGAGCCCCTGGCACGGCTGGACTGCCAGAGCCTGCAGCCTGCCCTGCCTGAGCCTGTGAGGAGGCTTCCCTGAGCTCCTTCCCTCACCAGTGTGGGAATGCTTATCTTGCACTGGAGATTTAGGAGGATAATCTCTCACCACTAAGTGCTGTGGGATACACTGTGGGTATGTCTTTAAACAGCTTGAGTGTCTCTGTTCAGTGTGTACTGCAATCGGAACACCAAGTCCTCCTCCTGTGCTAAAAGCCTTGCTGAAGGAATTGATGTTCCTTGTTGAAGGAATTGATGTTCCTTGTTGAAGGAACGTCACCAGAAGACGGTGGCCTGTGTGTCACCTCTCATTGGGGATTGATGAAACAGGAAGAAAAGACATACTCCAGAGATGCTGCTGTGGCCTCTCAGTGTTTCCCTGTGCCTCCTGGAATTCCTTACTGGGGAGGAGGAGAGGACAGCAGGCAAGCTTGCTCATCACCTAAATGCTGATCTTAAGGCAAACCAAAGGGTCTTCTCCAAAATAACTGCATTTCTTTCCTTGCACCTGACTAGAGGAGAAAACCTTGAACTTTACCAAGTGTTGGTTGTAGCTTAAGGCTGCTGCCCCTGCTTTGACTGATGGCTGGTGGAGTGCTGACCACCTGGAAAATGCATTGCTACCTAAAGATTGTCTTTTGACAAGTTATCCCTCTTTCCCCTCAGCACGAAGCATGTGTGGCTTGCTTAGAATTTAGTGAGGTAAATGTATAGGCTATTGTCATGGAAGTGCTGGATACAGTGCTGTTATTGGTGTGTCATGACTTTTTTAGTTCACGTTTAGTTTCGAAACTACATGGAAGATTTAAAACGGGTATTGTAAAACTGTGAATGTTGAATTTTTTTTATTTTTTTTTTACTTAAAATATTCTCAGTCAGAATGCCTTGCTGGGAGCAATTTTTTCTTTATTTTAAGGAAATGTTAATATGCTAAACATGACTGGCCTTCAGAATTTGAGTCATATGTGATGCTGACTTACGAGCTGAACGTTAGTCTTGGTTTTTAAAGATCTCTGAGAGCCCTCACATGATGTGGCCGTGCCTTCCTGCTGCTTTCATGTGTGGGGGAGTGTTTGACCCACCGCTCCTCCCCTAAACACAGTGATCAGCCTTGATTTCATGCTAATGGGGAATGTTGGATCATTGCATGGGCGTAATTGGGATATGGCAGGAATGCTCTTCTTTGCATGCCCAAGACTTGCTCTCAGTCCTTTGAATTTCCCTTGATCTTACTTCTGCTTTTACAAAGCAGAAAAAGTAACAGGTAGGAATTGAATGTTTGAAGGTCTTTTCCCTCCTGAGGATGGCTGTATAGAAAAGCCTGTTTCTTCATTTTACGTATGAGGCCCTAGAACTGCAATAATATGCATGATTTCGTGTGAATGCCAGGCAGGACCTGACAGCTCTCCTGGTGGTGGAGGTTTGCCCTCCAGGACACACTCAAGGTCTTTCGCCTTGACTTTGAACGCACATAGGGACGTGTGGGGGCTTTGTGCTGTGGGATGCTGCTCTGTGCCCACACTGACCCTCTTGCTGTGCTGTCATGGTGACCTACAGGATTCCTTGCTTCCTTTATGCTTTTGAGAAGGACAAAATATAATCTTTCCTTCCCCTGCAACAAGTGTGGTTCCCTCATGCCCACCACTGAGCAGGTATGTGTGGTGGGAGCCACCAGCCTGGCAGAAGCTCCATGTCCTGACCTTTTTGTGACTCCAGCAGTGCTTGCTGCAGGTCTGCAGCTTCTCCAGCTCTCCTGGCTTCTGGAAGATAATAAGCAATTTAATGTATTAAAGACAGTTTAAATTACTTATTTCTAGCACAATCACTGTCTCATCAACATTCTTCAGCCAGTTCTGGGCTATCCTCTACATCTCCATATTCCACACAGTCCCTTAAATTTAGGAATGTTTTTTTTAAACTCCTTGACATTGTCCTGTTGGATGGAAGTGCCCTGCTGGATCATTTAAACTCCTCAGAAGGAGTGGCGTTAGGGTTAGGATTAAATTAATAGGGGTTAATTAAACTAAGCATTGACCACTATCCCCCAGAGAGGCATTCTGACTGAGAACGTTCTAAGCCCAAAAAAATTAAAACAACACTCGCAGCAGGGACAGGGAAGCAGCAGCAGCACCTTCCCCTTGTTTTGGTGACCCTGGTGGAACCTCGCAGGGGTCCCCTGTGGCCTTTGGGGTGGGTGGTGGTGACCGAGGTGGGTGACAATGACCTGGGTGGGTGATGGTCACTGCGGTGGGTGATGGTGGACCCGTGTGTGTGATGGTGACCCGTGTGTGTGACAATGACCCAGGATGTGTGACAGTGACCTGGGTGGGTGAGATGGCTGGGCTGGGTGACAATGACCCCAGTGGGTGATGGTCACTGGAGTAGGTGACAATGACCTGGGGTGGGTGAGATGACCCAGGTGTGTGATGGTGACCTGGGTGTGTGACAATGACCCAGGTAGGTGAGATGGCTGGGGTAGGTGGCAATGACCTGGGATGTGTGACAGTGACCTGGGTGGGTGAGGTGGCCCGGGTGGATGACAGTGACCTGAGTGGGTCTTGCCGAGGCCGTGGCTGCGTCCCTGCGGCAGGGCCAGCCTCTCCATGTCCATGTCCGTGTCCTTGTTGGTGTCCGTGTCCCTGTCTGTGTCCGTGTCCCTGTCCGTATCAGTGTCCCTGTCCTTCTCCCTGTCCCTGTCGGTGTCTGTGGTCCGTGTCTCTGTCCCTGTCCCTCTCCCTGTCGGTGTCCGTGTCCCTGTCTCTGTCCTTGTCCCTCTCCTTGTCCGTGTCCCTGTCCCCGTCGGTGTTCGTGTCCGTGTCCGTGCCCCTCTCCCTCTCCGTGCCCGCCCTGCTCCTTTAAGCGCGGCGGGGCGGGCCCGGGGCGGGGCGGTGCCGGGGCAGAGCGGAGCGGAGCCGAGCGCCGGCGGGCTCGGGCGGACGAGCGGCAGCGGGGCCATGGCCGCCGACGTGTTCATGCGGCCGGCGCGGCTGCTGG
>VWZG01012117.1:858737-920341 GCA_013396735.1 Grallaria varia
GGGACCCCCCGAGCGGACCCACCCGTGGGGTTCGGCGCCGCTTTTGTTGCCGGTGCCCTCGGGGGTCCGCGCGGGTCCCCCCCGAGCCCCGAGGCCCGCGGTGTGGGGCCGGGGGGCCGTCGGTGGCCCCGGGGCCGGGGGTGAGGGCTGAGGGGTCGCGGCGGCCCCGCAGCGCCGCGGGCCGGGCTGCGAGCGAGGGGCACCCTCCGGTGCCCGACAGCCCCCTCAGGAGGGCACAGCGAGCCCTGGCGCCCCGCTCGGTGGCAGCCCCGGCCGGTTTCGCTTTTCCCCGTCCCCAAATTGCCCTCGGGTGACAAGCGGCGCCCCGCGGCCCGTCCTTTGTTCCCGCGGTGGCTGCGGCTGCACTTCCTGGGTCCGGCTGCACCTTCTGCTCGGGCTGCGCTCCCCATCGCTGCTCCGGGGCGTTATATTCGCCTTTATCCCCTTTGTCTGGCGTCCAAAATGGAGGCAGAGCTGGGGAGCAGCAGTGTTTTGGAAAGATGTGCCTGCCCGAGCCTTTTGTTCCGTGTGATAGAGCAGAAATGGGATCCAATCTGATGGCCTCTGCTGAGCGCGTTTGGGAAGTTCATTAAAAGGGGTGATGGAAAATGCCTCTGAGCTTATCAGCAGAAATATTTATTTTCGTTTATAGGAACCACGTTAGGTTGCTTAAAGAAAATTAACTTTGCCCACCCCAAATTCCTCTATTTAAGTACTGCTCAACGAAGGGGAAACAATAGGGCTGTCTGTTCTGTACAGTAGTGGAGAAGGTGTCATGTAAGTAATCTTCAGATTTTGATAATATTTGCCGTGCATGTTTTTAGTTACTGACAGGAGTCACCTCAAATAAGGTGTGTACAACAGTGGACATAAATACTTGGCACTTACAAAAGAAAAATGTAAACCTTAGCTGAAAAATTAACCCGTCTGCCTTTATCGTACAAGCTGGGAGGAACATGCAGAGGAACCACAAGTATTACAAAGGGCATATCAAGGCTGCTCGTGTGTAGCTGCTCATTGGCCTCTGTCAGCTTTGTTTTATTTTGTGCTTCCACTTGGGTGTCCTTGGGATTTTGAAGCTGAGGATCACATCTGATGCAAAGGAATAATTCTCTACCGCTCTTTGACAATGCTGAACTCGGATGTAGATGCATATATGGAGCACCAAATCTATTTTAGAAGAAATAATTTTATCCTGCTTCCTGGTGGTAGTATGAGACAAGGTGCAGAAAATATCTCCTTAGAGGCTGCCAAAGAAAAGCACATTGTTAATGCCTCTGTACCTTAGGGTTTGCTTATTTGCAGCCCTGGGACATCCTGCCCACATCCAGCCTGATGACATGATGGCTTTGGGACAAATTTGTAAATGTGCCTAACAAACCAACTGTGAACTTGGGTCTAAAGAGGGTTAAAATAATTTTGGAAAGTCTGATTTGAGGTGATGAACTCGGGTGTGAAATGAGGAATTGTCTCTGTTTAACAATTCATTAATTAAGTGTGTAGGTTTTAGGTCTCTGTCTGTATCCTCTTCAGGGCACATGGGACACCCAGGTAAACAGCACCTGCCTCTTGTGCTGTTCTGCAGGTTTGGTTTCATCCTGCTTGGTTTATGGGGATATTTTCGTGGCTGTTGCCTCAGCTGTGCCTTTCCCATTATGTCAGATCCAGCACTGACAAAACACATGGATTTGGTGTTAACATTTTCTGTGCTGGATAGAAATTCCCTCTAGAAAAGAGCTGGAGGGTGTGGAAACCAAAAGTGTAGCACAGAAAGGTGAAGAGATGGGGTTTTTTGCTTTGTGGGGGCATGAGCTGACTCCTCATGTTTCCAGAGCTGTGTTAAATACAAACCCAAGGTAGCTGCTGTAATGGAGCTCTATGTGTAATATTTATTTCCACATGACACCCCCTGCTAGTATTTCAGTGTTTAAAGTTTTAAAGAGAAGTAGTAAAAGGTGTGGTATCCATTAACTTTGGTGATGGACTAGAAAGCAAAGTTTTTCTAGATTACCTCGGTCATTACCTGGGTCATTACCTCGGATGGATTATGTTTGGAAGTGACCGAATTTATGCTGAATCACGGGTACATGGTGTAGCTTGGGCTCTTTTAATTGTGCTGTGATTTACTTTTTTTTAATTTGGCATTCTGCTCTTAACTGTCAAACTTTCTGTGACAAAAAAAAAAAAACCTCTTTCTGAACACCAGGGAAGTGATTCCCTCATGCCTTTGAGCAGTACAAGCCAACCTGATTCTAATTTTCATCACAGCTGTTTCCCTCATGTATCCAGTTGCACAGCTTGAAAAGTCTCATTTCAGATAAGCCATTCCACAGGGGAAAATATGCCTATAGCATAGTGCCCTGTACAGTGAGCAGATTAAAACAATTTTCTAAATCAATAAGTTACTTATAAACACTTGGGTTAACAACAAGTATCACGTGGGCTGTGCTTTATCTAAATGTCACCCATTTTTCTCCTGAGGTTGGCTGTGGGAGCTGCACCACACTGGCAGAGCCCTTTCACCTCAGCCCTTCAAAACAAGGTGACCTCGCGGACCTTGGGGTGTGTAGGTAGGGAGAATTGCCCTGTGGCAGGCAGGCCTCTTTAAAGGCAAAAAGATCTTAAAAAAATGTGCTTTCCAAAATGAAAGAGACCTTTGATGCTGCTCTTTCTAATGAGAAGCTGTGCTCGTGGCTGTATGACCTACAATATGCAGAATTAAGTAAAACAATATGTCATCTTGATATTTAATTTAGTAAAACCCTTTAATAATAACTTTACCATTATCCAAATAGTTACATTACCCAGAAATAACTTTCCAAAGCTGAGTTGTATTCAGAAATGTTCCAGCAACAGCATATTATAAAGGGTTTTTTCCTCAGATTGGGATAGAAGAATTTTTCTCTTCATTTTTGAGACCTGTTGTCTTCAGTGGAAGAATCCTCTTCAGCTCCATGTAGAATATGGGCTAAAGGCTTATGTGAAGTGAAAAATTGTGCTTTACAAATGGACACTGTAAACAATTTATTGCCCCAAGAGGCTGGAACGTGGGACGTTGGATTTCCCTGTGGAAAACTTTGCTTTGGGAACAGTGATGTACAGTTTGTGTAAGGTTAAAAACCTGAAATAGGCACTTGGAAACACAGATCTGCATATTCTGAGCCACATGTGGAGCTCTGAAAAACTTGTGTTAGGAATCAGTGACCTTGTGCTGTTTTACTGTAGGACAGAGGGGTAAATCCAGCTGGAATGATTAATGTAATGATTGCAGGGAGTATTGCTCCTGGAAAATGTAGATTTTAGATCATTCTTTTGTTACTTTCTCCAAGTGTAAAATGGATAAGTGACAGTGCAGATTTCAGTTATACTCCCCCAGTGTGTTGTATACATGCCTTGTAAAGAAATAAGAGGTTGATGAGGCTCTGGGATCCTGCAAGTCATTAATTTTCTGTATGAAGGTTCCCTTCTTGCACAGCCTGCAGATCTCTGCAGTTGAGAGAATGGGCTGCTCAGTTGTGTGTGATCATGTATGTCTCATAAACAATGCACAAGCTTTATTTTAGGAATTAACAATATTACTCACACTGGGTGATGTTCTTTTAAACTTCTATTCCATATACTTCTTTGCCTTAGAGATGAACTGTGTCAGTCAGTGTCCACCGTAGTGGGAAGTTGATAGGGTAGATGAAGATGACTTTGGGGGCTCAGTTATTCTTAAGTAGCCTCAGAGTTCTCCTGCCTCCTAATAAGGGCTTAAGAAACATGCCAGGTGTTGTACTTGAGGTAAGAGTGTTAACATTGGCATGAGACACTTGTCTAAAACCTTCTGCATCCTGCCTGTTCAAGTGGCACGGAACAGGAGAGTGGGGTCTGGGAACTGGGACAAAGGCTGCCTTGTGAACAGCTTGCCAGGTCATTTCTAGATTTCATCTCTCCTGTTTGGCAATATGACCCCTTCACTTCATGTAAGCCAGAAATACTCCCTTCCTCGGTGGACTGACGTTAGGGGTCAGCTTGTTTCCAAAGCACCTTTGCCACATATTCTCTGTTAATACATTGTATGTGAGTTCTTAGCAGTGCTGATGGCAAGTTAGAGACTAAAAATTTCCAGAATTTAGTTACATATTTCACGTGCTGCTTGTAGAAATTACTCTGATAAAAACAACTGTATTCACCCTATGAATTAAGCCAAACTTGAGCAGAGTTGCTGTGTTACAAGTGTTTATTAATCATAATAAGGGTCCTTTCAAAGCAAGGATGCTGTATTTAGGGTGCAGTATCACCCAGGACATTGGTTCTGAGCTTCTTACCCTGCTTATGTCAAATGCTTGATATAGTCACAAGCTTTTAAGCTCTGTAAGATGCACTTTGAAATTCCACCTTGACAGCCTTGAACCTCAGGACAGTTTGCAGAACGACTTGCTGAGCTGTTCTCTTTTCAAAGGTGCACTTCTTTGCAGAGGTAAACATTTAGTAACGGTAGTGTGAGAAGGCCTTGGTTCAAATTGAGGCCTTGGTGTCTTCAGGGCTACACATGGCTGCAGGAAGAATAGACAAATTCTTTAGACAGAGGTTTGGATGCAGGGACAATTTTTTTTGTGTTGGTCCTGGCTATTTTGGTGGTTCTGCAGGTCCCAAGCTTTTAGCGGTTTCCGTGGGCCTGGTTGTGCAAGGTGTTACTATAGAGGCATGTGCACTGTAGTCACATTTTTCATTAAAAAGAGCACATTGTTGATATGTTTTGATTTACCATTTACTATCTGAGTGTTTTGTTGTAGTTCTCATCTGGTGTTTTCACTCAGTAAACAGATGTTATTTTCTGGCTTAAATACAACATGGATTTCATAATCATAATTTTTGATGGATTGCTGAAATAGGGAAGAGGGAGCTGCTTTGTCCTCAGATTGCCAGTTCTCAATAACTGTTGCGTGGTCTGAACAAACTTGGCTTAACTGTGAGATTTGGCATTACTTTTAGTGAAGATTTTGTGCTGCGTGTTTATGATGTACTTTGAATGGAGTTTGATGGCAACAAAAATTAACACATTGATTTCTGGTTCTGTCCCCCTTACCCATTCTAATTTCTTTCTGCTGAGTGGCAAGTGGAATTAAAGCCAAGAAACCCCACATTCAGGTCCTAGCTTTACTCATGTTTTCCACGCACCCTTTAGTAGGTCATGGAATCATTCTTGTTTGTTACTTTCCCATGTGGGGGAAAAAAATTTCCATTCTTTCCATTCTTTTGGAAGGCAGAGTTGATATACAGTCACTTGAGCAGCTGCTTATCTGACTGTGTGTCCTTAAACTATGATTAGTCTTAGTCAAACAAAGGGGTATCCGGTGATCCCGTAGTCTGGGAAGTGTTGGGGAGGAATAAAGGGAGCTTTGTGGTCATATTGAGCTGAAGGTTGGGCATTTCTGGGATGTCACAGGCATTTTGACAGGCTTGAAGTAGAGACTGAACTCTAAATTGTTATGTGTGGGTGGGATTTTCCCCCTAATAACAGGACTCCGAGATCTGTTACAGAGCAGGAATAGTTGAGAGGCCAAGAGACAAGGCTTGACACTCACTGGGATTTGGAATGAAATTAAGGGGATCTTTGAGGAATGCCCTGAGTGAATTAGAAGGGCCAAGATAAAGCCGCAGGATGAGCTGGATGGTGTTGACAAAGGGTCACAGGGATGGAAACAGAAAAGGGAAGGAAAAAAAGATACTGGGAAGTCCAAGTCAAACAAAGGATGTCTCAGCTGACTGGGTGGGTTTGAGCCGGGGTTACAAACTCCCTTGAACTTGAGTGAGTGAGGAAATGTTCAGCAGCAGGGTAGGATGGAATGGCAGCAAGCAAAGGGAAGTCTCTGAGGATGGTTGGGACCTTGTGGAGAAGAAAAGAGGTTAGAGGAGAACTGATAAAAAGGATAGAGGTGAATGAGAATGCTGACTTGGGGAGAAAAGAGGTTGTTTGTGCCGTGTTGGGAAGGGAGGGTAGACGACTGAAGGTGTGTCTGGAGTCAGAGAAGTCCAGGGTTTATTCCTCTGCTTTGATCTGTGATGGCAGTCAGATAGGAATCACTTCATGAGGGTGTGTCTGATAAAGGGAGAGAATGGGCTGGATGGACCTAGATATGGAAGTCATGGAGGATCACCCAGTAAAATGGGGCAGAAGAGCTGGGACTCCTGGTTTGGCTCTTGTCAGCTGCCTTTTGCTGCTACGGAGAAAGGGTTGTCTTTTTAAAGCAGAACAACAGCAGCAAAAGACCATACCAGTTTAGAAACTTGGGCCTCTTTGGGTTTAATCTGGTATTTTATTTTTGATTAATAGACTACAGACCATATGCTCGATGCTTCCTTTCTTTGTATGCAGAAATTAATTGCATTTACGGTTTTCCTCATTGTCCTTTGATATCTTAATGTCATTGGCACAGTTTCTTTAAAGACAAAACTTCTAAGCCACTTCTGAGGAAAAAGACGAGCTTTCTAAAGTCTTTGATGGCTGTAGAAATATTTTACGGCTTTCATACAATTTTCCTTTGGCTCTGGGAAGGAAACCTTTAGCATGTCCATAAAACAATTATGAAGATGATTAGGAAAAGTACTTGTTTCAGTTGCCTCCAAAGAAAATAGAGTTGGTTCTTTGTGTTTCAGACAGTGATGGAAAAACCTGAATCTGATTGTTTTTAGTGCAAGCTAGAGTTACACTATTGTCACAGTTTCTGAAGCAGGAAGGCTTGAAAAATGGGGTTAGGAAAAGCAAGGTTTTCCAGAAATGGCTTCTAATAGTTTTACTACTAGAATAGAAATTCTAAATACGGTCTTTTCAAATAATTTTTTGTTTGTTTGCTCACAAGGGAGCTGGAAGGTCATTTTTGATTGTTTGTTTTTGAACGTAGAACACGCTGTCTTGGTGCCATTCCCAATATAATTATTGTGGCCATCCCTTTGTAAGTGAAGAGCAGTTGCCATTGGAAGCGTTCCAGGGTGCGTTTGCCACAGCTTATTTACTTTGTGACACAGGCACAAAGCTCTTCACTTGGTTTCTTGGCTGTTGTTCTTAGATAAATCAGTTACTGCTTTTTCCTCCCTTTCTCCCTTCTAAAACTGATCCAAACAGTCTCAACACTTCAGAGCCCCAGATGTGTGTGCTGGCCTTATTGAAAGGGGGAAACAAAGGCACGAGGTTTGGAGTTGAGCTCACATAGCAGTCTAAAAGCAAGCCCTGTCAGAGATGACACTTGAACTACAAACTTAAGTCATAAAGGAGACAAATGGAAGAAAGATTGAGGAGAGACTGAGGAAGATGATGTGCAGCTTATTGACACCTCCATTAAAAAACCCATTGTAACTGATGAGGAACCCTACAGGTACAGAGAACAGGGTAATAAAACCAGGCACAACCCCTTTCTGCAAGAGAGGTTTGCTCCAGGCAGCAGGACCCTGCCTGTGAAGGGACCCCTGGGCTCCTTGTCTGCTTTCCCTGCCCTGGCTTGATGTGCTGCAGTGGCGAGACTCTGCCTGCCTGGGTTAAACGTGGTGTTGGATTGAGCAGATGTTCCTTCGAATTCCCTCAGGGATAGCGTTTATCTTCCTACCATTCCCATACATGTGACCATCACTTATGGGTCTCCTACTGGCTTAATAATGTCTCTGAGGAGCAGGAGAGCCAGGGTGACATCTTGGCTGTCCTGTATGGTGTGAATGACTGGCTGCAGGGGAATTGTCGTTCCCTCTCTGCTAAGCAGATTGCAGTTTGTGCCTTAAGGTGTGGAAACTCTGTGCTACTTAAGAGCAAGCTCAGCAATAGTTACCTTGTGAAAGACTGGTATTTTTAGTTAGGTAGTGAGCTGTGATGTCAGAGGGATAATAGAAAATGGGATTGGAAAGGACCATAGGAAGCCATTTATGCCCAGTGAAAAAATTCCTTCCCTTGGCCTGGTTATCCAGGCAGTATCCACTTTCAAGGTACAAAGCCCAGGGTGTCAGGAGTGGCTCTCAGAGCTGCTTTGTCACCTTTGAGACTGTAAAACAAAAGGTGACAGGCCAGATGGGAAGAGCTTGCAGGCCACTGCCTGGATTATCGTGTAGCAGGGTATTAGTGAAAGAATCTGATTCCCTCCAATTAGTGATATGTCAGTGTGTTTTGGCCAGGCCACTGCTGACCCACAGATAACCCTTTGCCATGATACGGTTTGTGACCTACCGTGATGTGAGGAAAGGGTTCAGCTGTGTAAGCAGCTAAGCACTGTGCTTAGTGAATTGATCACTTTTCCTGAAAAGCACAGAAAGATTTTAATGGCTTGTTAAATTTTAACGACTTGTTAGAGAGGTTTTTATCCTTCATTTTGTGTTCACACAGCACATTATCTACAACAGAAATGCACAGTTAGAGACCTTTTCATCTCTCTACTTCTAGTTTATTTGATTGTGCAGTGCAGGGAAGCAGTGGATGCGGTCCTTTTTGCTATATTCAATGTCTTTTTTTATTTGATTTTTTTATATGTAGTAATGTCTTCCTATATAGCGAGATAAATACTGTTTTTTTAATTATAGTAGGAAAGTTCTGGATTTCTTTATTACTCAATTATACGACACCAGAGCAAGCAGAGGAAATCCTTTTGGGTAGAGTACATCTGTGGTGTCTGTGTTTCTGTTTCATTGTGGATTAACAGTATGTCCCTCAGTGTCCTTCTGGTGATTTGGGAAGCCAAGGAGGGCATCTGGGGGGACAGTTCAGAGCAGAAATAGAAGATCTGAAACTGCTTTGAGATGAAGGAGTGAAGGAAGAAAGGTCAAGAGATCCCCCTTTAGTCCATAAAGAGTTGACCTTATTCAATTACAGGGATCTCATGCTTGCTACAGCTTTGTTTCTGCTTGAGCTTGAAAGGGTTCCTCCATCTCATCTGGGAGATGAAAAGGTGGTCTTGTCTTTGCTGGTGCCGGGTGGGGTTTACCTGTACTCAGGTTGGTCTGAGTAAGAACATAATTGAAGAGTTGAACCTTAAAGGTGTCTGAGGGGGTAAGGGGAAGATCCAGATAGCCTTGCTCTTGTGTAATGAGTTTGCCCTTCCTGAAAAGAGAACTGCTGTTACTGGGTTTGGAAGTGAGACAGCAGCTACATTGTTTATACTGGGTCTTGCAAGTCTGGGGGAAAGGTGGCAGCTTGCAAATGTGCCCTGCACTGACCCCTCTGTGTGGTGTATCTGTGCTGCTCAGCCTGGCTTGCTTCCTGTGCTGTGCCTGTCTTGGTATTCTAAAAGGGTCCTCTGTGTGTATGAGCTCCAGAGGTGGCTGTGTTGGGAGCTTGTGTGAACACCAGAGCCTTTGCTGTCCCTAGAATCGCTGTGGTGAGTGCAGGACCTTGGTCCCTGCTGTGTCCTGCCAGGCTGGAGGAACAAAGGAAGGAGGGAATACAACTGCTTTGTCCTGGAGAGTTTGTGTTGCACCTCGTAGTGCTGCCCAGAACAGAACTGCAGAGGCACATGGAAGCAGGATGAGGCCTTTTCTTTTCACTGCTCCTTCCAGCAGTGGAGGCCGTTACTCCTCAGAGGTCAGGGTTGTTGTCTGCATAACAAGATCCAAGAAAACGCTGCAGGACACGAAGAAGGCTTTGCTTCTGGGATCTGTCAAGTTGGTTGTTCTCAGAACTCTCTAGCATGGGATGTTTACTCAAAATCCTGGCTGTCCTTTCCCTCTGCCACTTTGTTTGCTCTCCCTTCCCTCAAGGTCCCATAGTAACGGGTGCTCTGCCTGCAGCAGTTCCAGAACAGCTGAAGTGACCTCTGGCTGGGCTGCAGCAGCACAGTGACTCCTCTTTCCAACAGCCAGACCCTTCCCCAGCCCACGTGAGCTCCTTGTCCAAAACACTATTCTCATCCACACTGCCCTGTCTGTGCCAGGGACTTTGCTGCCTTGGCACCAAAATTCTAATGTAGGGCAAGGGTGAGACTCACTCCAGCCAGCCAGGAGTGATGATGCAGAGCCCAGGCCTGTGTGGTGTAGGAGCAGCTGGAATGAAGTGACTTCGGAGTTTCACAGTAGACCTAAGAATAACTCAGGCCCACTGCATTTGGTTACTCTCCAGCAGCTGTAAGTTCCTGTGAATATGCTGTGAGAGCCATCACAGGCTGCTCTGCTAAACTCTTCTTGTTGCATCTTGCCTCCAGACTTCAGGCTGCTGCAAAATCTATCCACTGTTTGTCTTCACTGTTGACACCATTCCCAGAGGGACAAAGAGCAAATGGAACAGGAACTGGAGAATAGCTTCTCAGGTCCCTGTGATTCTTTTTTGAAGTCCATGTCTGCTCTTAATTATCATTTTATCATGCAGACTTTTGCTTTTGGTGCTGTGGTGTGACACTTGATTTAGCCTGTGTTAGTTGCTGAAAACCATTACTTTGCAACGTCTTGGAGGCAGAAGTGATCAGCAAGGTGAAAAAGGAAAGGCATGCACGTAAAAAGGAGAACTTAAAGGTTAAAAAGGAAATACCTCAACTTATGGGTCTAGCAGCTGTTAGAGAAGTGCCAAACAGGAAGAGGCCAGTGGAAGATCTTGTTGCATTCCTGATCTGCCAATCATTGGATATGGGTCTTAATCTGCTGCCACGTTTCCCAGAGCAAAGAATGCTATCATTTGTTATGTTCTAGAATGGTTGTTCCCTGCTCATCCTGATGAATTTATTTTATTTTTATTTGTTTTATTATTAGTTTACATAGAAGCTGTAGTCTGAGTAAGCTTCTCGATGGCAAGTCAAGCTCTGTTAATAATATGTACAGTGACAACTGTGCATCGGGGAGAGCTCCTGAGTGAGAGGCAACGCAGTGCAGTCCTGGTCCTGCTAAGCTGTGGATTCAGGAATGGGCTCTGAAATTTGCCTGTGTGTTAGCAACACATAAAGGTCTGCATGTTACACATCGTGCTTCTCGTGTTAGCTTGTTCTGTGCCATGTCCAAAGAAGGGATAACTGTTTCCCTCTATAAAGTCCTGCATGTTCACATCTGCACAGGGACCTCAGCTCAGTCCAACTCTCTGATTGGTTGATAAACATTTGTCCTGAGGATAGAGGTTGAGTGAGCTTGGATAGAAAGTGTGCTGATGTGCCAGATGTGGGAAAACAAGAAGCAGTGAAAGAGAATTAACTTCTTGCTCTTTATAACACAGCTTTTGAGAAGGAAAATTGAATGGAGGGGTTGTAGAGGGGGGAAGAGGTTTGTGACCTGGAAACACACACAAAAATTACTTTGCTGGGTTTGAGGATATGAAAATTTTAGAAAGAATGGACTAAGACAAAGGATTTGGATATGGTTGTGAAATGCTTGGATCGATTACAGAGCCAGAGAAGTTCTTTGCATATTGCCAGCTTATTTCAGATGAACTTAGTGTTGGGATGGGAGAACTTATGTGGAATATAGATCAGGAATATAGATATCCTCAAGGAGGAAATTGCATTCACTTCAGGTAATATTTGACACCCAGAACCTGTCGAAAATAGAAAGCAGAGATTGTGAAATGGCTGGGAATCCAAAGCAATCTGTCTAAAAGCTGAGGCATCTGAGTCATAGCAGTAGTCACCATAGTGGCTGTTCTCTGCAAAAAATGTCATTATCCCTCCCATTTCAAAGCAGAGACCTAAATCAGTACACATATTCAACTCACTCAGATATGGGGAGGAAAAAAAAGTGTCTATAAACACATCAAAAAGAACAACTGTGTAGTTCTTCCAATTCACTTTTAGGGAGTGAGTTAATATACTTGTTGATGGCATTTTCCTTTACATTTGAGAGCGACTGGTTGTTGGGAGCTGGCCGAGTTGTCACAGGAACGTGCTCCTCCTGTTCTGGCTCTTCCCCACACACCTGCTGGTGTCCAGTGCTGGGGACTGAGTACTGGGAAAGCTGGACCTGTGGCCAGCCTGGAGGGATGTTCTTACAGCTCCTGCTAAAGCAGACGGGCCCTGGTGCCAAGTGCTGGAGTGAGCTGGACAGTGTTTCAGCTGTGAAAGAATTTCAGGCAGCATTTGGTCTCTGGAAGCTGCAGATAAGGCTGGTGTGTGCTGCTGTGTGGCTGCTCTGTTATATCAACCCTGTTTGGTGCTGCTGCCCTCCCTCACCAGCTGCCTGAATGTGCTGGATATTCCATGGTGTTGTGAAAGCAGAGAGCCAGTATGTTTGTGCCCGGAGTGACACTGTGGTCTGAGTCATTCCTCCTGTGAGGAGGGGTAATCTGTAATCAAACTGCATGGGAGCCAGAAGCATTCCTGTCTCTTGCTGTGTGAAATAGTTAACCCTTCTTGGGAAACCTCATTAGATTTTATCAAATCAGCAAATGTTATTAAAGAACACAGCTTAGAGACTGCAAGTAGATGTACAAAATTCTGCAATAAAAGCCAATTCATTGCTGTTTCTAATAAACTTTTGGGGTGTGAAGGCTGCTATCTAGGAACCCAGCGTGGATCCCATCTGTTTTCAGTATCCAGTCGTACAAGTAGAACCCTCAAATCTCCAGTAAAAATCTTAGCGGAGCTTAAAACTTTTATTAGCAGTTTTTATTAGCACATTAGTAGGCTTGGTGTCTGAGCTCAGCAGGGGGTGATTGTAGGCTGTGTGGGTGTAGCAGTCCTTGGGAAATGGGGAGACACATCTTAGGAAGTTTAGCGATGTTTCTTCTCTCTATAGCAATAAATATGTAAGAAGTGCTATTTGCCTTTCATTTGAGCTTTCTGAAGGTCTTTACAAAGTGAAGACTGAGGCTGCTTTCTTGTAATTTTGGCACATAGGAAAAACGTGGTTCCAAGAGACTTGTATGAGGGTCATTTAGTGTCTTTGTTGTTTTGTTTGTAGTAAGATTCATCAAAGTGCTGATATTGTCACATGTTTTGCTGGTGAAGTCACCACTTGCTTTGGGACACAAACCATATCTGTCCATTTGAAAGTGTGTCCTTGGTAGGGAATGGGGCTAAGTCAGTTCAGCTGTACCTTTTAACTGGTGGACAGGTGAATGGCATGAGAATTTCTGAACCATTTGGCTGCTACATGTTTAATCATGGGGATCACTTTGAGCAAAGGAATGGCTTTGTAAGGGTACTTTGCAATAAAATCAAGGCCTTTCTCTGACGCTCTGCACATATAGTAAAGTTAAGTATGCTTTGTAAAATTAACTGCTCTGAAACACTGGTCAGAGCCCTGTGCTGTGCGTGGTGACCGTAACCACCATCATTTTAAAATAACAGATTCAACAGTTCAGCTGGACTGGAGACACTTCCCTAAGGACAGGGCTGGTCTTTTCATTTGTGTGTGGGAACCAGGCATTGCCCTTGCCCTGCCCAATCCTAAACAGGGAACAAGAACCATCTGGGAAAAGCGTGGAGAGGATTGTGTGGCATGAGCATCCGTGTATTCCCTGCCAGCCCTGTGTCCCTATTGATTAAGAAAGGGTCACTCACACAGCCTTTCCTGCACTGCTGCAGATGAGTCTCAGAGCTCTCGTTGGAGCTGGTGCCCCGCCAGGGGAAGGTTTGTTTTCCACTGCTTGTTCTCTGAGTGTTCCACTGTGGTCTTGGAAGAGTGAATCCCACAGAGTGCCACTGCTGTGTTTGAGATGTGGCTGCTTCTACTGTGGGAGCTGCCACTTCACAGGTCCATGGGATGTTCACCTCGAGGTTAAGGGCTGGTTTTGGTGAAGGTGTTGCCAAAACATTTCTTTGCACACAGATCCAACAAAGCTCTTTTCCTGTGATGTGTACATGACCTTTTAGAGGTACTTTATTTTTTCCTGAACTTCTTTTCCATGTTCCAGGCTGTTTTATGTTAACTCTGGGAGGAATTTTCTCTCTACATTATCTTTCCATGGGATTTTGATTAATCTTTCAGTAGCTTCAGCAGTAACACAACGGTGCCTTTAGCCTGCTTCTGTCTCTTGTGTAGTTTCTGGTTCAGCTTTTATGTAAACTTTGGACAAACTGTATGTGTTGTTGAAGTCTTGAGTCTGTAATAACTGGATTTGGGAACAAGCCTGGTGTTTTTCAAGCTGCAGGGTGCTGGCTACAAACAGCTGGTATGAAAGCTTTGTGTCACAAGGGGAGAGTTGGGTGAGCATCTCTGCTTTTGCAAACGCTAAAGGAGCTTTCAGAATAAGATCCCCGAAGTCTTGCAGTGTATTTATAGGCTTGTAATGTTGTTCAGAGAATGTTACACTATCCTCTGTGGCAGAAGTGCTGGTTTCAGGTTTCTCCAGCAGGGTAAACAGCTCTGGGCCCTCGTGGTGTGTGTGCTGCTCAGAGAGCTGTGCTGATCTGTCACACTGATAGGGTTTGTTTGGGTTTTTCAGAAGCTCTGCATGTGAAAAGTCTTTGAACCATAATATAAGTCCTAGATCATCACATCTGGATCAGTTCATTAATCTAGGCTGAGGTCTTAATGTTCAAAAAGATTCTGACATGTAGCTCTTTGTACACAAGGGTCCTTGCCAAGAACCATCCTTTTAATTGAGAAGGAAGGTGCACTGGGAAGCCCTGTCAGCTCCTGATCATCTGTATTGGCAAACATCTCTTTGTGGTGAATATTTTGATTCTGGGAAGGTTGATGAAAAGCCAATGGCAGAAATCAATAGGAAGAAGTGGAACATTTCAAGACACTGTGAAATAAGTGAGTAGGAGTCACTTCCCTTTATACTGGAGCCGCTCTAAAAATGACCCTTCTTTTCATGGTGGAAAGAGAGAGCACAGGAAACACTTCAAAAAGAAGGAACACCAAATGCATTGACCTGATGTGAAATGTGTAAATGTCATCCTTGCTAAGCTTACTCTTGCTGAGATGTGCTCGGCTGGTGTTCTGTCCTCACTTTGCCACTGACACACCAAATTGTGGCCATGGGCAGCTGTTCTCCACCGTGATATTTTGGGTTTGGTGGGATTTGCCTCTGACCCTGGATCTCAGAGCACTGTGTAAGTCTTGTGTGTCAGCTTGTGTTTTCATGATGAGGTTTCTGGTAGTTCTTTGAGGAAGGTCCTGATTTTTGATGGCTGATGTGTGTGACATTTTATAAAGTGTTAATATTTATAAAGTTACAAGATAGGTAAGTCCATCCCTCTCCAAAACTTAAGCCCAGTAGGCATCAGGGGGAGGTTTTGGGGACTGTCAGCCATGACAGAGGTGATGGTGAGGCCTATTTCTCAGCCTTTGGACTGACATATTAGTGGTGTTTCTTATGAAGCTTTTTGTCTTTTCTTGCTTTTCAGTTCTGTAGTAAAGTGAGTCAGTGTTGGACGAATGTCTGAAAAGCAGGAACATGTCTAGAAATATCCTTTGATTTCTGACTGGAAATGAGAAACTGTCTAACTATTCTGAGTCTTTAAATAGCCACTGGCTAAAGGACACTATATCCTGCAAGTCCCCCTGATATTTGTACTGTCCTTTATGCTCCCCGTTGCCCTCTGCTCTTTTCACCCTTTCATAACTTGCATGGAACTTGCATCTGGAGGAGGCATTTCCCAGAGGTCCTTCCCAGCAGGCTCCCTCTGCACCGAGGCCTTGGCTGTGTTGTTTGGCTAAATGTGGAGCACGAGACTCTTTTCCTTGATTGACTCTGTGGTGGTGGTATGAGAAGCTGTCAGGGGAGATGTGACAATGCTCTCCAAAGAGGGGTTTTTCAGCTCCTGCTTCTCCCTAAGGAGGCTGCAGGACATTCCCTTGGCAAAGCACAGGTCTACTGCCACAGGGGCGCTTGTGAGGCCAGTGTGGGCAAGGTGTTACCAGAGCAAGAGCCCAGGCACTGCAAACCTTCATTTATTCATCAGTGATTATGTTTATAATGAAGTTAAACTTCCAAACTTTGCTTAAAATAGTGCTGAATGTATAATATAAATAAAGGAAAGCTCATAGTGCATTAGTTGGGGCAGGAATATTTGCTTCTGCCTGACCTTTCCCTTTGCAGTTCCATCTCAAGAGGTGCATACCTGAGCCTGCCTACGTGAAATCAGTGCAGATAACAATGTTCCTTGGCAAGGGTTGCAATTCCAGTTTGCCAGTGGCTAACTTTGATTTCTGTTTTTATTTTTCTAATGCTTCTTAATGTATAACGCTCGCAATAGAGGAGAAATATTTGTCTGTTTCAGTACCTCTGTCTTCAAGATTGAGGTGTTATTTTTAAAAGCAGGTTAATCAGTGGAGATGGTTTGGTCGGTTTCATATGTTTGATGTAACTTCAGCACAGAGCTCCCTCCTCTCCTTTGTAGAGCGTGGGCAATAGAACATCCTTCCCCTACCACATCCCTGCAGGGAGGATTTCAGGTAAGGAGCATGAACCAGGTAACCAAGCAAGTGACCTGCCCTAAATCTTGCTTTTAAAATGAGCTCTGTCTGGGATTAGTGTCCTCGGGCTGCAGCTGGGATTAACTTTGTAGGTACAAATAGTAAGATGCTCAAGTGTGGCCTCCTCACTAGTCCTACACATTCACTCTGTGTAGAAATGTTTTGGTTTCTCTCCTCTGCCTCTTTGCTCTGGCACACAATGCATATAATCTGATTCTCTGAATGAACCTTTGTTTGGGGAAATACTGTTAGTTTTGGCTCTTGGAGAGCTGAGCTGACATGCCCAGCTCCTCAACAAAGCAGATCGGAGATTAAAAAACAAACTAAAACCACGCCTTCAAAAAAAATTGCTGGAGAGAAGCCAAAAAGTTCCTTTTCTGTGTAGCTGAAAAAGCTAATTTAGCTACTGTACTATCAAATCAGATTCTTTTTGTATTGCTTAAATTGAGAGCCTCATTACTATTGCCTGTATTAAAAGGAAAACTCTTACTATACCTCAAAAAATCGTGTGATCGTGTGCAGGAAGGAACTGGGGGGGAGGCACAGGGGAAGTGGGTTTTGACCAGAGGTGAACAAGGCAAAAAAGAGGTGTTTTAGCACAAGGGCAGTGGGATTTTGTTACCTAAACAGGAAAACACAACACATTTCTGTAGGTTGTTCCTGTAAACTGAATATATGAAATTCAGCTTTGAAAACAAAATAGTTTGTTTACAACCATAGTACTCCAGACCCCAGTGGTCTGCAGGAGAAGTGATTCCTGCAGGTCTGCAGCAGCTGCTTTCCAGGCTATCTGCTGGGCTTACTGGGAATACATATTGGGGCAGCAGGGACAGGCTTGTGGAATCTAAACTACAGCCCTGGGAGGTTTGTTTAAATTCCACAGAACTTGGCCAGGTGCTTTCTGAGTGCAGAAAAGAAATAACACCTCCTGAGCTGCAGTGCCAGCTGTAGGTTTTCCTTGTTCCTGCAGTCACAACAAGTGAAAGTGGAGAGGCTGGAAGTGAGGGGTTTATGTGCAGAGTGCAGTGGGACGTCAGAAAAGTCCATGTCCCTCCTCCAGTGCTGTCACTCACACACTTTGTAGCCATGGGCAAGTAATTCACTGTTTCCTTATTTATAAGCACGGGATCCTGTGTTTCATCCCTCACAGGCAAAAGGGGATTTCTCGGGCTGGTGTCTGCAGCAAAGTCTTCCCTACTGCCTCTGTTAGAAAAGGATTTAAACGTGTTGTGGTGCTGTTGTGACAGTTTCTGCAGGAGATAAAAAATGGGGAACTGCAAGTTGAACCAGAAACAGCTTCACGAAGGATTGGAGCTGTATAAAAACCATAAGTTCGACCATACTATGCCATATAGTTTCCGTTTAATCAGCATGTGTTCAAACCACCTGTTAAACCGACCTGACCAGCCTTCTGAGATTGGCTTGTTTTGGGTGGAATTATCTTAATATTTCAATGTCTCCTTCTCTGTCCCTTCAGTGCTCCCTGTAGAAATCAGCTTCTTAAAACGTTGGTGTTTCTTAAGCCTAATTAGTAATGAAAAAACCCCAAATTCTTCTGGGTTTGCACACAAATAAATGTCCCTTTCTGCCCAAATCCACAGCGTGCTGGTGTCATGTGGTTTTATGCTGACTGAAGTCCATCTTAAAATCTTCTGATGAAGGGAGGAGAACAGGGGATTCTTCTGCTGTGAGTCATCTCACATCAGAGTTTGATCATGCTTCTGCTGAAGTCGGAAGGAATTTTTCATTGAGATTATTAATTGGATTTTTTTTGGTGCTATGAGAGCTGCTGGTTTAGATTTGAAGTTGTGAACGGCATCTCCTGTGCCCTGTACCTGTTAAGAAAGAAGGTCACCCATTTGTTTTGTCCCTACTGAGTCAAAAACATGGCTAAAATATCCTTCAAGGTCATTCATTATCTGGGTGTTATTAATACAGAACAGAGAGATGAGGTTCTCAGGGCCAAAACCTGTGCAAGTAAATGGACATTATCAGGGTGAAATCTCTTTTGTACTGCTACAATACACTCCTTCTCCTAATTGCATTGCAGTTGGTTGAAGAAAAATTTAAAATGTGTTGATGGGAATCAGGTCACACTCTCACAATGTACGTCTGTTTCTTGTACTTTGCTGCAAATATTGTGATGTTTGTAGGTTTGTAATTGGTTTTAAAACACAGCTACTTTCACTGGAATTTTAAAAATGGGGACAGTTTTGTTATTGTGACAGATCAGTGCTGCGTTATTTGTCTGCCTGCTTGGATCTCAGTTGCCTCAGGTGGTTCCTGAGCTGGAAAAAAAGTACATAAAAACACTTGGGAATGGACTCCAGCCTCTCTCGGTGTATCCAGGACCTGCAGGTGAAGGCTGCAGCATACGGAAGTGGCAGCCTCAGGTGTCTGCAGCTTCTCTTCTGGCAGCCCTGTGACTACTTCAAGGCACGTCAGGGCCACTGTGTCCAGGGGGAATTCCAGCTCTCTTGGCTCTTCGGCTGAAGCCTTTTTAGCTGGTTTGCTGGGCTCAAATCACTTGAGGACATTTGGTCTCAGGAGGAGGAGGTTTCTTCATGGGAGACTGAGCTGAGCTGCTGGAATGCATTGCACATTATCCACCAGATGGGTTTCAGCTGCTTTGATTTGCTGTGTGTGTGATAGTGAGGAAAATATGAAAGTCACCTATTCCAAAGCATTGTTTGCTTCAGCTGTGCCTCTGGCAGCAGCATCCAGGGCCTGTCCCCTGTGCGCTCCTCTGCCTGGCACGGTCTTTGCAGCACCAGCATCCCCAGGCCATGCTGCTGGTTGTGGGCGCTGCTGTCCCAGGCACTGCTGGGTCCGGTTCTCCCTTGGGATGTTCTCCTGCTCCCCTCCTTGGAACCAGCACCCCTGCAGAGCTGCAGCAGCCGTTGTAGAGGGAGCCAGGACCACGGGTGTGATTTACTCTCACAGGTACATGGTGACCATCCAGGTGCTGGGCAGGTTGCTCCATGTTTCTTGCAGGAGTTGTGTTCTTATGGAGCGGGCAGGAGGCTTTCCAGTTGTTTGGGTTTTTCCTTGTTGTTTTGCTGCTTTAAAATCTGAAGGCTGGTTTCAGTTAGGCAGCTGCTCTCAGTCATAGTGTTGTTCAAAGTAATTGACTTTCCATTGACTTTGGAATTTGGAATAGTCTCTAAACATTGTTGTCAGCTTCATGCTGATTCCTCTCCACTGAGGCTGAAGTCCGTTCACTTATGACCTCAAGCTGGACTTGTGTTTTGCTCCCATGGGAACTAAAAATAATAATTATTTTAAGAATAGGTCCTTAATCACTTCCTTCTTTTGATGCGCTACTTTTGTTTAGCATTTTGTAAGAATGTAATAGAAAATATTTTAAACTATTTGTGTTTTAATTCCAGTTTTAATTAGCTCTTTGAAGATCCAAGGAGTGTACGAGACTTGATTACAGTTCCTTTTAGTCTTTTTATAGAGAAGCATTTGCTCTTGTTATTCTGAGTGCAGATTATGAGAGTTGTGCTGCTTTGGCAGACTGTGGAGTCACACAGAGCTATGAAGAGATGAACATTAAGTTGACAGATTTCTTAGTCGAAGGCATGCGAGCACTTTCAGTGTTGGTGATGCATCATCAGCTAATCTCCTGTCTCTGAACTATTAATGTACAGAGGGGAAACAGGAAACGATGTGCTTTAGTCTGGGTTTAGAAGGAGCGATAAGACAAGGTGTGCAGTGATCCTGAGCCACAAGAGCTGGCTGTGCAGTGAACACTGAAGGCGATGGGACAGTCTGCTGTGATGAGGGGAATATTAAGCAGGTGGAGATCTGCCCTCTGCCCTGACTCACAGCAGCTGGAGAGCAGTGAGATTAATACTTGATTTGAGGATCTTTCTGGAAACTTAGAAGTGGGGCATGTGTGCTGGGGCACCGTGTGTGCTGGTACATCTCTGCAGTGCCTCTGCAGTTTGTGGCAGAGCTCAGTCCCCACTGACCAGGTGCTCAGTGGTCCCTTCTGAAGGGCACAGTGTTTGCAGGTCACTGTTCCTGTCCCTCCCTTGTGTACCTTCTACTACAGATGTCTGTAACCTCTCGTCCTGGTGCTCATAGTGTGCCAAGAGGAACCTGTTTCCTTTGCCCAGGAAGATGAGCAGCTAAACCCACAGAAAACAAAAGGGAGAACCTGAGACTGACACAATTCCTAGACTTTAATCTCTGACTTGACATTTACTACTTTATGAATATTTCCTGCTTCCTCTGCTCTGCCAGTAGTATGGATTGATGATTCATAGAGGTGTGTTTTGAGGGCTGGGTAGTTTGTGTTTATACAGTGCTTACTGGAATCCCTCTTGCTTTCTTCCTTTTTCCTTCCATCTCTCTCCCACCTTGGAAGATCATTCATACATAAGCCATTTCTCCTTTCAGCCTTGACTTTCCTTGGAGAAAAGTTACTATTTCGAGTCTCTTGGTATTCCTTTGTGCCCAGCTGTGTTTGCCAGCATTGTAGAATTGTTGGGGTTTGATTTTATTTTGGCCAGAACTGGCATTTTGTTCTTCCTTTCCGATGTTACCAGCCTGGAAAATAAAGTGGAACTGTAGAAATAAACTTAAAAAGTCCAAGCCACAACTGTATGTGACCAAAAAAGGCAAAAAGCTCTAGGCCAGGTTTTGGGCTTAATTTTGAGTAACCTTGTTTTCAGTTGATGGAAGCTCATAGGTGGGGATTTGAAAAGATGGGATGATGGCATGGAGAAAAAGTGGGTGAAATGAATTTCATTGCTGCTGAAGATACTTGTGAGACAAGTTGTGACAGTTCTTAGTTCTCATGGATGAGAATATGAAGGAATTTTGAGAAGTGGATTAATCTCTCCTGACTCAGTGAGCCATGGACAGCACATGGCAAAAGTTGTCACTGGCCAAGTGTGACTTGTTGCAATTTTTTCTGCTGACAGTTTGGCAGTTTTGGGGAGATACATTGCCTTGAGAGGAGAGAAAAACTGAACGCTGTTGTCTTTTTTGTTTCAGTGGAAGATTGGTTTCACCAAAATGGAAAAATTTTAAGGGACTGAAACTTCAGTGGAGAGATAAAATCCGTCTCAATAACGCCATCTGGAGGGCCTGGTACATGCAGTGTAAGTACCGCGGGTGTGTTGTGGCTTCCCTGGGACAAATGTGACAGCAGGAGGGTGGAAATGATTGTCCAGGAGGAAACTCAGGAGTCTGCTCGAGACTGATGTTTCAGAGGCAGTGTCATTGCATCAGGGCTTGCTTGGAGGAGTCCCCAGAGGGTGTGCTGGGCACAGACTGAGACCTCCCTGTGCCCTGTTATTGTGAAGGAACCCTGGCGAGACTCCCTTTCTCCTCTTGCCACTGAAGTGACGGGGACAGATCCTGCACATGCTGAGCATTTGGGTTCTTGTTTCAGACCTGGAGAAGCGCAAGAACCCCGTGTGTCACTTTGTGACTCCGCTGGACGGCTCCGTGGACGTGGACGAACATCGTCGGCCAGAGGTGCGTGAAACCGCTGGAGTTTATAACAAGCTTTCCTAGTCTGCCAGAAGGGAGGGCAGCGCAGCAAATCTTTGCTCTGTTTTTATTTAGAAGGTACCATTAAAAGCAGACTGAACCTGTTGTTGTAGGTTTATCACGTTAAGACGATCAAGGTGCAACCAGAAGGACATTTGTTATCTGTGTAACTTACATCAATATTCTAGTTTAATGAATCATAAGTCATAGAAGTGCAATTTGAATAGTTAAGATTTTGGCAGCCATTTCTGTCTTCTGACTGAAAGTTGGTGGGAAACCAGAGTGACAATTGTTTTCAGGACTGAATTGGAGTGACCCTGTGAGAGTTCTCTGTATTTTATGTAACTGACGAGGTGTGGTTTCAAGACAACAAGCGATTTCTTTTACTGTCTCAGTGTAACTTCGCAGAAAGAGCAAATACAAGCTTCTGTTCTTTCATTTTTATGCTTTTGTAAACATAAATGAAAACTAACATCTGCCCTCTGGCTCCTTGCAGAAAACCAGTGAGGCCCTTGCTGAGGCAATATGTGACTCTCTGTGTACTGCATAACTCTAGAATAATTTATTACTCAAAGGAGTTCCAGATGAGTTTGTGGAACTGTCTCAGGTTTTTGAAAGAGCAGTGTTTGATGTTTGTGTTGAAAGTGATCCTCGAACCCAAAGTTAAGGCTCTCATTAGTCTGCTCTCCCCACCTTCCACACCGCTCTCTGTGACACACCAAGACCCATATTGTCTGATCCTTTTGTTGCCATCAGTGTGTGGCCTGCAAGGTCACACTCCTCCCTGAGCTGGGCATCAGATTTCTATTGCTTGGTGTCATTTGGAGCAGCTTTTGCTTGTGTGTGTGTCTGTGCATGTAACCTTGTGACATTCACGGGATATTCTGTGCTTTGTATGTTATATTTCAGTAAATTAATTTAAAACGGTGGGGGTTTTTTGCCATTTTTTAACTATTGGCTATGGTTGAGCTGCTGTGGGAGATGCTGACAGTGCAGTCAGACATCATCTCGTGTTTGGTTTCTGTGGGAAAGATGAAGTTAGTACTGTCAGATTTGCTCTGTGATAGGCTGTACTCTGGGGCAGTGTGGGCTGCTGATACATGAGCTCAAACAGAATTAGCATGCTTTCTTTTGCATTTTTTATGCCTGAATATTTGCTTGGAAACAAATATTCAGCCCTTACGTGACTCTGTGTAATTCACGGTATGTGTTTGTGTTCTCAGGCCATTGCAACAGAAGGGAAGTACTGGAAACGGACAATTGAAGTAGTCATCAGGGAATACCACAAGTGGAGAGCATACTTCAAGAAAAGGGTCTGTTGTTTCACTTGAGCTTGATCAGTTGCTTTTTGAGTTTTTCTATCACGTTTTCTAGCATGAAAGAGCACTTAAAACAGATGATAAGCTGGTACAGACATGCTCATCTGATTAGTTCCACTTAACTAAAAATTATTGTGCTGGGACTGATTGTGCATGATTGAGTCTTAAAAGTTTTGCAAAATCAGGTCTTCTACTGGCACATACAGGACCTATTCTGACTTTACCATCTGTTTTGTTCTCATTTTGCAGTTACAGAAACACAAAGATGAAGATCTTTCAAGTTTGGTCAGGGTAGGTAATGGCATTTGTGCTTGTAGAACCCACAGTAGATAACAAAGCTGTAACGTGCAGTAGCTTGCTTTGATTAAAATCTTAGACAAGCATCTTACTTCAGCCTTAATTAAGGTTAGACACCTTCGTGTTCTGTGCCTTAGAGAGCAATGTAAGATTTGTACTTTAAACTGGATGCAGGAGAGGTTGAATGTAAAGTGCTATGACAGAAGAAATGAGAATCAGTGTTGCATGCCCAGAGAGATGAATCTCTCTGAGGGCTGGCACATGATTTCCTCTGTTCCTGAGTTGTAACTGGCAGTGCTGCCTTGCTTGTGTAACTGGATCTGTGAAGATGTGTGAGCTACATGTTGCAGATCTTCCTGCGGTGCCTGCAGCTCGGGCAGATGCTGTGCCAGGCTCCTAAAAAAAGGAACAGTGGTATCACCATTTAGTATGTCCCCTCAAGCCATCAAAGCTACTTCGGGCATATAAACTGATGATCAGAAGCAGTGTTATAATTTTTGTTTTGCAAGGCAATGCAGTTTAGCTCAGCCCATAATGAGGGATGGCTAAGCCAAGTCACATTATATTGTACTTTTCACAGGCTAAAAGTGCCCACAGGAATATCAGCACACCTTCTGCAAAGTCAGAGTACAATTACACTTCACTGCATTTCAGAGTTTCAGATACTTCTCACTAGACAGGAGTTGCTTGCTTTGAGTTCCTGCTGTTCATGTTATTTTTAATCTTTATCCAGACCAAAGGATTGTTTAACTGTAGGTACAAAAACACGTGTAACGAATCAAACAAGAAAATGTTCATGAAGGTGTTTTGTCTTATGGCCTTCTAGTCAACATTTGGGTTTTGGCCAAAAAGCTTTCCCAGAGTGTTGTGGTGTTTATTCTCTGGAATTTTTCTGTTGGGGCTCAAACCAGTGAGCTGAAGTTGTTGGGGTATTAGCAGCACCACTGCTCTGTTTCAGTCCATTTGATGACTCCTCAGAGAGGTTTTTTCTTTATAAAAGTGTGAGAAATGAGGACTGTTTTTATCGATCTGCACCAGGCTGCTTTGGCATTGTCTGGGCAGCCTGACTTCTCCTCCTTTCTCTGCCAGGACGATGATATGGTTCTGTGGCAGAAGAGAAGGTATGGCAGAGAGACCCCCGTGCCCATGGAGGAAGGCAGCCTCTTGGATGCAGACATGCTCATGTCCGAGTTCACCGACACGCTCTTCTCCACGCTGTCTTCACATCAGCTGGTCTCCTGGCCCAATTCCAGGGACATAGGTATCTGTTGGCAGTAGCTGTGTTGCAGTGAGAACCTCTATGAAAGGTCTGGTTTGTTGCTTTGCTACTCTTGTAGTCTTGCCTAAGAAACCTGTTTTGTAATGCTGATACAGATAAAAGTAGGTGTCAGAGATTGTAACTGTCTTATGCTGTATAGGTTATGGAATCCCAGTTATTCATCCAAATTTAATTTCTGTCTTAGCTGCTTGTGTGCTGCTCCCAGTTTTGCCCTCTAACATTGCTGTGAATGAACCTCTAATGAGCAGTACTTACCTTTATCCGTGGTGAAGGCATTGTTATTTACCTCAAAGCATCGTTGTGGATGTCTTTTTGAAGGAGTATCTGTGTCTTTTTCACTGGTTTTGTCCCTTAGAATGTTCTAAGTGCAAGTGCCATCTGTAAAAACAATCCCAAGAGCTGTGCGGTTCTGTCTGGAGGCTCTGACTGTCTGACACTGGGCACCATCCTTGCTGCAGGGATGTCTGAGCAGCTGTGGTTTACATGACTTGTAGCAAGGCAAAAGAAATGCGCAATGATTTACTTTAAAATGCCGTGCTGTGAGCTGGGGGCGTTCAGGTTGTGCTTCCTAGTTTGTGTTTGTGTTGTGCAGCAGGGGCAGGACAGGAGGTTTGGGAGCAGAAGACACCCAAGCTTGGCAGTTAGAGCCTTCAGGTCTCACCTCTTCCATTTTAGTAGTTGAAAGTTTCATTCCCCTGTGGTTTTGATTTCCAAAATGTGCTGTAGTTGTGAAGAGAAGCAGATGCTCAGTTCATTTCAGCGGCAGCTTTTCGGTGGCATCTTGGCCAGGCCTGGCTGTGGAGTGTGCTCATGTTGTAGCCAAATGCTTTATTCCTATTGCTGTTACTGTGTGAGTGATGTGAAGCTAATCCGATCTGTCTCCTGAATTTTGCAGGACACTTAGGAAATGCTGACATGATTCAACCAGGTCTTATTCCTCTCCAGCCAAATTTTGATTTTATGGATACTTTTGAGCCTTTTCAGGGTAAGAATAATAGAGTCAATTAATTTCTTTAAAATTGCAGTGATTGGTGAACTAGTTTTTAAAATAAGACTAAATGTTGCGAATATGTAAGATTTTCCCAGTTAATATTTCTTAGTGATGAAGAAATGTTTGAAGTTTGCCTTTAAACATTTTATGGTACTGTCGGGAATTCTAAGTGACACTGAAGTGCTACTGACAAATCTGATGATTATGGATTTTCATGGAAGCCAAAAGTCACATCTGTATTCTGGCCCCGCATGCAGCCTGCATCACAGAACTGAGCTTTGTGGGGCTGCACTGGGGATCAGCTCTTGGCTGTCTGTGTAGGGGAGCCTCCAACAGAGGACTGATTTTTGTGTTGTCACAGCCTCTGTGAAAGCTGAAGTCTGCCCTGAAGAGATTGGTTCCCCTGGAAAACAGCAATTCATCGCTTGGTCAAAGTTTCATTATTTACTGAAGAGTACTGATATTCCTGTGAATTTCGGGATTTAGCAATGCTGTACCTAGAGTATGAAAAGTAGAAAATTAATAGTTGACCTTTTGTATTTCAGAATTATTCACGCCCAGTCGCTCCAGTAATTATTTCCCTTCTGTGTCTGCTGCCAGCTCAGCTACAACAGACAGCAGCAGCCACTCCTCCCAGGTAAGGGAGACTCCTGATGGCTAAAGCAGGAGACTCTGACATGAGCCATGTCTGACTCAGTGTTTTTCTTCCCTGTCAGTCTCCTGTCCTGCCGTCGGGGTCCTTGCCCGATGCGCTTCCAGCAGGGGACATCAACGATGCACTGATTGCTTCCCCCGTACCCGCTCCTGTCATTCCCGATGTGGGCACTGACCAGTGTTCCAGCATTAGGAGTGGGGAGTCCTTCATCCAGCCGCCGGACTTCCCTGCGGACTCGTCCCTCAGCGGGCCGCAGCCGTTCATGCCGGTGTTCCAGCCCGCCCTGCCCCTGCTGCAGCCCGCAGCCCCACAGCACCAGTCCCCACTGCCCGCGGTGCCCCTGAGCTCCAGCCTGGGCTCTGCCCCCGCCGCCTTCGCCGCGCCGGAGACGCCCAAGTTCGGGCTCTGTGAATCCACGGTCATCACGCACACGGCCTCTGCCACGCTGACCCACAACGCCCCCGCCACCACCTTCAGCCAGAGCCAGAGCCTCGTCCTGGCCACGCAGCAGCCTTGTAACCTGGCATTCCAGACTGCCGTGGTGCAGGGGCAGCCCCGGCCCCAGCTCCAGTCCCAGCTCACCTTTGCACTCCCCAAAGCTGTTCCTCTGGCCAGTGCTGCGACAAGGCCCAAACAGTCACAAAAAATAGTGCCTGCTCCGAAGCCTGAAACAGTGTCCTTATTGGTAAAGAATGCCTTCATCACCCCAGGTGAGCAGCAGGGTGGGTGTGATGGGTGTCTCTTCTGAGTGAGGCTTGCAGGAGGGAAAGGCCTTCTTGCTTTATGTAATAAGTAAAAATACAACTTCCGGGTGGCGTCCACAGAACCCCTGAATGCACTGGGGAATGGCCATGCTCTGGACTGCTGCAAGGATTTGGGAGCAGTTTGGCTGTGAGTGTGAAAAGCCAACCTGCAAAAGGGGGTCTCTCCTTGTAATGTTTGTGCTGGACCGAGTAGCTGCACCAGCACGTGGGCTCTGTGCTCCTGCCCTGGAGAAACCTCAGGTTTCTGTGCAATGCTGTTTCCAAACTCTGCCCTTCAGAGCCTTCAGCCACCGTGGAGGAGGAGATGGCAGCGTGTTAGTCTCCCCTAGGAGAGATCAGATCTCCTCAGGGAGCTGGAGGTCTTTGTCCAGAGCAGTTTATAGGCTCTTGAGATGCTGTGAGGAGCACGTGGGTTTCAGGTCAGAGTATGAGCACCCAGAGATGTGCTGGGACCTCCACGCTGGGTGTGATTTGGAGCTGTTGACATGAGGCTAAGAATAGCAGGATGAGTAGGGGGAGTTTTGCTTGTGGTGGTTCTTGTGGGAAAGCTCAAGGCTAGAGCAGGACAGACAGCATGCCTTTTGTTGGGATTATTGCAGGCTGTTTTTAGACTTATGCTGGCTGGGGGCCAAGTTACTTCAGCCACTTGAAATGAGCAACAATAATTCAAGAAAAACCCTGCCTGGAGGAGTATTATTAAACACGCTTTACTAGGGAGTAGGTGTGTCTGCCAGGGCCTGATAGTGAGCTTACCCACCCCCCCAAAAAAAAAAATCACTCTTCAGGAGAAGAACAGACCCAAGGATCTAATTCTCTGACATGTCACTGGAATCAAACTGGCCCATGAATAGTAGTACCAGGGTGTTAATGGCACTGCTCCTATCTCTAGTATATTATAAAGCCAGAGTCTGTGTACCTTAGGCTGTCAAGACATGCATTTCTCACCTAGTAAAACATTGCAGGCAACTCATTTTTAGAAAGCCTTTGCTTCTGGTTTTCTTAGTGCTTCCTGGGTTGTTCCTCACCTCATACATCACTTTGCCAGTGCTTCACCAGTTGCTTCTAAACCATCACAACCAACGACTTTGTTTCTCATCTAGATTTAAAGTTGCTGTTCTTCATCCCGGCTACTGCCGTGTTTGGGGATCACAGAGCTCCTGAAGTACTGGGACACCAAGCTCTGGGGACAAATCCAAGACTTTATATAAAGACTAGAGCTTTATTTTTGGTAATAGAATAAATGTCAGTACTTGTAAGTGAGGCATTTATGCCTGTCACTTGTGTTCAGGACAAACAAATCATCTGACTATGAAGTAAATTTTGTTATGTCATGTGTTAGAAAGGGATGTACAACATTTATTGCCCTGTGTACAAGGGCTCAAAAATCTGTACAGATGCTCTCATCAGGTGCAAGACTTCACATGGAGAAGAAGTCTGCTATCACCACTTCAGAATCAATGTGCTGATTTTGAGAGGAAGGTCTGCAAAAGATGCATGTGTAGGACAGAAACATGAAATGTAAAACGACTTCTAAATATTGTTGCTGATTGTTACAGTTCCCCCAATGTGGCAGTCAGGAATGCCCAGCCTGTGCAGCAGCATTAATGCACTGCTAAGAGTAGGCTCTTGAGCTCAATAGAGATGTCATAAGTCCAGCTGAACGTCAGGGAACAGTGGAAGGGTTGTGATTCCAGCGTTAGATGTGGGAATGCTCAAAGAATGGGCTCCCTGTGCCACAGTGGCAGAGCTCTGCCCCGACAGACCCATGCAGGGGCTGGTCCAGGGCTTGTGCAATCCACAACAATCCCTGGTAAAGGATGTGCAGAGATTTCGGTTGGTTCAAAACACAGTCACGGGTGATCAGGCAGGGAGGGGACATTAGATAAGCCTGCACTGTCTCCCTGTCCTGCTGTGTGTGGCCTTCAGAGTCCTGATGCTGAACTGCAGGAACTGAGCTGTGGTGACACTTCTCATGCATCATGACTTTATTAGTCCAAAGGAGAGCTGAAGCCAATTGAGGCAAGAAGGAAAGTGAGTAAGTTTGGTTCAGTGTTCTCAAAAAGCAGACAGAAGCTCTGTCTTTGCCTGATTCTTCCCTTAGTAACAGTGTAGGGGGGTCAGTCGTGTTCTCTCCAGATTCTGGGCGAGAACCATGTCAGCGTCAATGCTCTGTAAGTAACTGCACATCTGCATTGGTTAAATGGAGACATTCACAGATTTATGTGGAGGCACTTGCAGCTGTTCAGAGTTCTCTCTGGCTGTCTAAGCACTGCAGAGCTCCTGGTTCTTTGGCCCGTTTTCTGGAATTTTGGTTCTGATTCCCAGTCACATTTGTTTGTCATGTGCTTGTGTGTCATCTGGAGCAACTGTAAAACCAGATAGTGAAAGAAACTGGTAGAATGAAGTGGTGAGGAAAAGGATTTAATATATCCACAAGGAAGCATGAAACATTGAATGATTGACCCTTCCTGGATTAGCAGAACAAGAAGTATGGATGTGAGAGGAGAGGTAAAGGTGATCCTCTCTGACAGAACGAAGACACTTTGCAGCTCCCTGAATTACTATATACCTCCGTAAATTCACCCTGAAACAGTGACAGTGATGCTAAAAACCTCAGGAAAAAAAACCCTGGTGTGTTTGAGTTCTTTGAGCTGGATTATTGGAAAACTGGTGGCATTTTGCACAGTAATGAAATAGTCTCAAATAGGTGCCCATTAATCCATCCTCCTGTTTAACAACAAGTTATTTCATACAAAATAATCTCTAGCTTTTTTTTTTTTTTTTTTTTTTTGTCTCATTAACTGTTCTAACTGAATTGTGTTCTTCAGCTGCCTTTCAGGGACAGTCCAGAGCTGTGATTGTAACTCCAGCACCTTTAAAAAGAGAGGGGATTTTGACGCCAGCCACGTCTCAGTCTAATGTTGCAATTGCACCAGCTGGAATTGTCAGAGTAAGGAGAAGAACAAAAAAATATTTGTTTTCTAGGCCTGTTATTTGCAAGTAGTGAGAGCCATAATGTGCTTAGGAGGCTAACGTGTCCTCTGAGTGACCTGTTACCCAGTGAATGCATTTGTGCATTCAACATCACGTTTGCCTATTTTTAATTTAGTTATTTTATGGGCCTGGAAGCACTTTATAGTCTTCACAGACTCTGTCTCACAAAACAGCAAGGTTCCCAGGATGCCTGTGTGTACACAGTGCTGTGGATGGGGATGGCTTGTGCTTTAAGCTGGAAGGAGCCCAGGAATGTCACCTTTCCATTAACATATTGGAATGCCTGCCTTGAGTGGGTTTTCCCAATATGTTGTGTGCAGGAAAATGGAAATAGATTTTAGTATATTATGCTGTTGATGTGTTTTCGTACTGCTTTAAGTTATGAAAGGATACTGGTCTCCTGCCAGAAGGCTGACTTTGGTGCCTGCCAATTCCTTACATATTAGCCCTTGTTTCTTGTCATCAGATTGTTAATCATGTATTAATTTGCTACTTTTAGTGAAAGGCAAGGTAACAAATATCTCTCTCTCTCTTTCTCTTTCTTAATCTCTCTCTGCCCCCACTTTCTCCTTTCCCTCCCTCCCCTCCCTCTGCCCCACACTGCCCCTGCTCTCTCTCCCCTGTGTTTCTCTGTGCTGTTTCTGTGCTGTTCCCAGGCTCCCGGGGTGACGGAGTTCCGTAGTAACATTCTGGTTGGTCCAGCACAGCGAGCACCAAGTAGTCAACCAAGCCAGTCCACAGTCTCACATCTCTTCTCTCCTAGTGTAGTCCAGGATGTGTTGGTGAAAGGAGAGCACATCCCTTCCCACAGTTGCAGTTCACAAGTTCCCTCACCTACACCTAGTAAGTTAGAAAGCTCTAAGCATTCTCTCATCCCTGCACATCTAAGTGTGTTTCTCTTGGTTAGGCAGGGGTGTAAGTGGGCCTCGAGGATCCCTAGATAATCCCCTTCTACCCTGCAGCTTCAGTTGCATCCAGTTGTTTGCATTTTTTGTCTTAAATGACTGTGCAGTGTTCCCACAAACTGTGACTCTGTGCTTCCTGTAAGTGGCTCCTTTCTAAATGGATGTGCTGTCGTAGTCACCAAGAAATTAAACCCACTGAAAGGCATCTGTGTAGGAAGTGCTGAACAGTTTTGTTGTTCAGTGTCATAACTAATTCTGACTGGAGGATCTCAGGTGCAGTAGGTAAGTGCAAAGGTCCTTCTGCATGTGCATCGATGGAGCAGTGCCTGGGCTGGCTTTGGTGGTAAATGGCTTGTGAGTGTCCTCATCATGTCCAGATCCTTGGAGTCAAAAGGGGGAGTCCAGCAGGACAACGGAATCGCAGCCTACGTGTTCAACATGCCTTTGCTGAAATATGTGTGTGTGAAAGGAGTATTGCATCTTGCTATTCAGGGTGTAATATGCTTGTGCCATGAAATTCTAAGCTTTCCCAGCAATCTTGATGTTTTCTAGCATGTGATTGCTGCATCAAACAGTATAATTTGGTTGCCGCCTGCATTTCGGTTCATTTCTGAGTAGAAACTTCTCAGCAGTTCCATTTGTTACAGGAATTTTGTTGATGTGACCTGTGTTTCTTCCTTTATGAAGGCCGGGACTGCCAGAATTCAGGCCAAGCTTCCCCCTGCACCTCTGAGCAGAGCCCCAGCCCACAGTCTCCTCAGAACAGCTGCTCAGGAAAACCTGCCACTGACCCTACTATGGCTGCATTCAAGGTGTGTGTCCTTTCCTCTCAGGGGCTTTTCTCCTTTGCCTTTGTAGCTATTTTTCTGAGCGTGGACTAAAGAAAGTTGTGCTTCAGGCCAGTAGCATGTTTGTGTGTTGGGCTTAGCTTGCTGCTGCATCTGTGCTGCTTTGGTCAATTCAACATGTCAGTCCTTAATAATCTGCTCTGCTCCTCAGGGATGTGTCACCAGAGGGGCCAGGCTTAGCTGTACCTCTGCAGGTCCTTATGGTCATGACTGCAGTTCCTGCTGTGGCTCACAGGAGTGTTGTGACAGGTCCCAGTTTACTTGGTCAAAGGTTTCAGGCTTAGTGTTCTAAACCGTGGCTTTTTGCCATTGTTCTGTTGGGGCTCTTCAGTCTGCAGGGCTCTGGCCATCGCTGGAGGGGAAGTTCTTGACCTGCTGAGTTACTTACATGTCTGCAGTGATGCTTTGCTGCTCCACAGAGAAGCAGCTCCACAGACTCTACGAGTTCCACCTGTAAAACCCTTCGAGAATTCCTGGGGTAAGAACTCGGCGGTCTAGAGATAGCACCTGACGCTGGTTGTACCTCACACATGAGCTGACCTTGTCAGAACACTTTCTGTGATGGGATGAGAAACTTATCCACAAAAAACCAATGCAGAACAATCAGCTGTAACCCTCCCATTCATTCTGTTGTGAAAGGGAGTGTTACTTAACTGTTTTGCAAGTGCCAACAACCCCTGTCTGGCTTCTCTGGCTCTGTTTACCCTTCGAGTTGGTGTCAGCTCGATCACTCCCAGGGCAGAAAGGTAAGTTTAACACCTGCAGCCTGTGTCTGCACTCAGGTCTAGTTCTGTTGCAGAGGAGAACCAGAACTGTCCCTTGCTGACCATGTTGCAAGTTACTCATGAAAGTTTGCAGTGATTTGCTTGGCATGAATGCTCACAACCAGCCTGTTCTTGCTGCTAGAGAGCAAGTTAACAAAGGAACAGATTATCGGGGCTGGCTGGTGGTGGGAAAGTGTTCACTATATGGAGGAGTGTCCTTAAAAGTTAAGGCTTCTGTAATGAAAATTGCTTTAGCCATTTAAACTCACCTGCTCTGACAGGAACTGCTTTGGATGTGTGTTGTTAGTACCTCTTTTGTAAGACAAGAGAGAAACAGTGGTATTTGCCAGATACATATTCTTTTGTTCCTCTGCATTGTTAGATTCTACAGCTCTGTATTGCTGGGTGACCTTGTTATTTCAGTCTGGCGAAGCATAGAGGGCACTGAAAATGGCAGTTCTGCTCTTGAACCTGCATTTTCTGTGGTTTTGGGCAGCCACTCCACTGCCTTATTACATTGTTTTCCTCCTTTATAAAGCAGGGTGATGGTGAGCTCCCACAGGAAAGCCTCCCTCTGCCAGGAATGTGTTCTCAAAGGGCAGACTGTTAAAGTTGTTTCCTCAGCCCAGGTTTCCTGCAGCAGAGTCCCAGGCATCCGATTCCAGGGGAAAAATAGGCACTGAGTGGTGCAGCAACAGGAACAGCTCAGGCTGGTGCCTCTGGAGAGGAACCCAGAACAAAGAAGTCACTGGGCTTTTGTGCCATTATGGTCTCTGCACCTTCTTTACACGATCCTTACCCTCCTGGCATTTGCCTCTCAGTCCAGTGGTGGATTTTGGTCTGGAGCAGTTTCATTCCTTGTTGGATTCTTTTTCAGTCTCCAGGCTGTCCCTGGCACATTTTTCAGGATGGCTGTCGTGCCATGGATGTGACACAGGGATGCAAGCCGGCTGTGACACAGGGGTGCAGGATGGCTCTCTTGCTGTGGCTGTCACGTAGGGGTGAAGGACAGCTCTCCTGCTGTGGCTGTCACCCAGGGTGATGGTTCCTTCTGCTCCAGCTGAGCTGAGCAGAAGCCACAGGGCGGCGGTGTGGACCCAGCTTCAGAAGGATCTGCGGTGGCTCCTTTGTCCTCTTGCACGAATAGCTCAAAGGGCTCAGAGTAATCCAGCAATCCCGGTGCAGGAGCAGAAACTAAAGCTCCTTTTATAGCTTGGAAAGTCTTTTCTTTCTCTGGACACCAATGTATAGACTCCACTTCCTCTGCCTTGGGAGCCTCTATCACTTGTTGGCTTAATTCTGCAGCCCCAGGATCCAGGAGCTGCAGGATCCTCCTGTGCCTAAAAGATCCTCCCAGTTCTTTTCTTTGTTACTGATTGAGGTATTCCCATCACAGCCTGCACCTATTCTGGGTCTACTAATCTTTGGGGGTTTGTTAATATAAAACCTAAACATTTTGCTTCCTGACAACACATCTGGAGCTGAGAAGGAGATGCAGGGTGACCTTTTCTTTCTGCTGAAGCTGTGAGTAGGCAAATAGTAGTTTTCAAACGCCCTTCATATGCCTTGCTGGCAAGTACCAAATCATTTACATGCTGTACAAGCCCAGAACCTCCAGGTAATATAATATCTTTCAAATTTTATCCTTGCCAACTCAGCATATGATGCTTAAAATAGTTGTAGATGTCAGAGATGGCTTGGTCCACAAACACACTTGCTGCCAATTCTTTATTAAATTCCTGGAGAGTCATTCCCTCTGTATGTCAACAGAGCCTGGTGCAATCTTCCCCAGTAGTTGCTGGGGTGTTCCTCTGGCCTCTGCATTCCTGTACTTTACGTTCAGTTTACTCTTACATCCTCCCAAGTTCTGTTTGCATTCAGCAGATCTCCAGCCACTGTTTGACAATTTTCTCTAGTTGCTGCGATTCCAACCAGGGTCAGCCTGAGGCCGGGCAGTCCAGCTTCCCCCTGCCTGCAGGGCCAAGTCCATATCCTTTTTAACTGTCTTATCCTGCTCAGCTGGGCAGAGCATCTCCCTCAGCAGGTCAGCGTGGCCCAGGATGGATCATATTCTGAACAACCAATAGAAAACAATGGTGCCCATCAATCTGCATCTTCCCTTAACCTGGGCATGTGATTCCCCCACATACCCAGATCTCTGGGGCTCCAGGGGTGTGGTGGGTGTGTATGTGTAACACTGGAGGTGGGAGAGGAGCTTTTCATACACAAATACACGCCCACCACCCTTGGCTGTGCTGTAAGAGAAACAGGGACAACAGTAGAACCCACAGGGTAAGGCCCAGCAGAGACCGGGGAGGAGGAATCAACCAGCAGCACAGAGGGAGGAGCACGGGGTGGTGCAGGGGCAGCTCTGCAGGCTCCTGGGTTAAAGCAGTCACAGTTGCTGCAGCTCAAGTTCTTCCTGGAGGTTTTTGTAGGAACGGCTGGAGCTGGTGCCCCTGGAGAGGGACCCAGAACTGAGAAATCCCTGAGCTTTTATTCCCTTACACTCTGCACCTTCTTGACGTGCCTTGCACACACCCGTTGGTCCAGTGGGCATTTTGGTTTGGGATCTTCTTGTTCCCTGCTGGATTCTTTCCTTGTCTGCAGGCAAGTCATTAGCAGGTTTTTCTGGATGGGTTGCAGCTTTTGCTGACAGTCACAGCTTCCTTATCTTGCACTTTGCACTGTTCTCTGTCTCCCACAAGTTTGCAGCTTGTGGCCTAAGACTTCAGCAACTTTAGCTGCTTATGCAAAGCAAAACTGCTCAGACAGAAGAATATAGTTAAAAGACTTCAGCTAACTGTTCCTAGTTTACAAGAACTCCTTATTTTCTTCCAAGAATTTTGAGGGAAACTTGAGTTTTTAAGGCTCATCCCTGACAAAGTCGTTACCTTCAGGGTAGGCCAGAGTTGTGGATTCTTCTGTTTTCCTTTTTGTCAGGCTGCCTGTTTTATCAGTAGACATTCTGTATGTGTTAGGAATAAGTGATACGGACTGTTTTTTAAACTGGAAAAACTTCAACAAAATCTTAGTTAATTACAAGCCTCAAAAACTGGAATTTGACTTCAGAAATAGTGTAAATAAAATTTTTTACTTTAGTGAGAAAACCTACAAAGTTTGGAATCAAATTTAAAGCACCGAACTCTTCTTTTTAAAAACTTCCATCACTGTTTGCAAATTTACAGCCACGAGGCTTTGACTGGGGAGACTGTGAATGCCACAGGTCAACAAAAATGACAGTTTGTATAGCTGAGTGTGAATAGCAGTAGAACAGTAAAGCAGAACAGCAGAGACTGAGCTGGTTTTATTTCTGCAGAATCGAAGGATGAAGCATCTTTCAGAACAGAAGCGAAGGTTTAACATCAAGATCGGTTTCAGTACCCTCAGCAGCCTGGTGTCAGCCAACTCCAAGTCTGTAAGTACCTCAGCAGCACCAACAGTTTGATGTGAAATGTAAAACAGAGCCATTCTGAAAGACCTGTGAATAAATTTCATCATCTCGCTGTTGACTGAGAACGCTGGTCAGTGAGTGAAGATACTTGAACTGAGGGATTTGGAGAGAGTGGAGGGGAGAAATCCATGGCTTATGGTCAGGAGTATGTGAAAGCACTTCATCTTTCAGGCATTGTTCTTCTGATGCAGCTTCAAATGTTG
The DNA here is from genome assembly GCA_013396735.1 of Grallaria varia. Taxonomy (NCBI): domain Eukaryota; kingdom Metazoa; phylum Chordata; class Aves; order Passeriformes; family Formicariidae; genus Grallaria; species Grallaria varia. The sequence goes on from VWZG01012117.1 coordinate 895,018, forward strand.
AACAAGTGCTGTCTGATGAAATGCTGCAGCTTTACAGCCAGCATAGAATGAAAAAAAAACTGATCTTGGGACTCCTGTGTTGAAGATGTTTGGCATATTTGCAGCATAAACTGACCTTGCATTTGCTGTCATGTCCCTTTTCCTCTGGCACACTGGGGTTTGTACAGTTTGTACTGTGCTCCAGCCAGTGTTGTCAGCTTCTTGTGCCTGAACCACGAGCCAGCCAGAAGCCAGGGGGATGCTCTTTGGTGTCATTCTGCCCTAGTTTAATATACCCCGATACTTGGCCTGGATTTCCCGAAGTAGGTAATCTGTATTGTCAACTTCAACCAACACTTCTACAGCGCTTATAAATCTATCAGCAGATGGAACACATCCTTCAGTACTTAAGGAAGAACTGTAAATATTTTTAAGAGGACAGATAATGAAATAAAACATTTTTAATTATTAAATTACTTCTTTTAACAAAGTAGCAGAGATGTAATTTCTGGAAGAAAACAACCACTGCAACCACACTTCTCTGTGCTAGAGCGTGAAGAGGAGTCAGAGGAATGAAGGGTGTAGTGTCTGAAGTGTTTTGCTTGGCCTGAGTGTGTTGAGGACCACAGAGGAGGAAACTTAAAGGTGCTGAAACTTAAGGTGCTGAAGTGCTTTTGTGGCTGTTCTGCAGGTTAGGAGCAAACTCTTTATGTGTCCCACTTTGTTGCAGAAGATGAGCTCTGTGTCTGTGTTTGGTCTAGATCAGCCATGCAATCACACTGCAGAGAACAGTGGAATACATCGCTAAACTGCAGCAGGAAAGGACCCAGATGCAGGAGGAGACCAGGAGGCTCCGGGAGGAGATCGAGGAGCTGAACGCGACCATCCTGTGAGACCTGGGGGGCTTTGTGTGCCAGGGCAGCTCAGGAGGGCATGTTTGCTCAGGGGCCACACCGGGCAGCAGATGGGTGCTGAAGGGCAGTGGGGTTGATCCCAGCCCCAGACTAAAGGCAGAGCTGCAGCGGGATGGCCACGGGTACCAACTATGGGTTTGCAGTGGCAGTGTCAGGAAAGATGTGTCAGGTCAGAGTCGTTCTGGGAAGAAGCCAGTGATGGTGTTTTTATAAAGCTGTGCTCACTGGTGATCAAACACTCTTCACAATGGCTCTGCTGCAGTTTTCTCTTCAAATATGTCAGTTTTTACTGGGAAATGGGGTTGAGCACGTAAGACGTGAATTGGACTGCAGAAGTTTGGCTGAACGTAACTCTGATAAATCACTTCACCTTCCTGGTGCCTGAGTTTGCTCTGTGGGTTGTGATTGTTGTGTACTATTGTAAAGCACCTTGAGAACCCCAGTGGCTTTACTTCCATCTCCAGAAGTTTTAGATTTATCAAGGATGTCAGACTTAGCAGCAGATCAAAACATTTTTGCTTTTCTTATAAAATATGATGGAGTCTGTTTGGTTTTATTTTAAACTGCTCTGTTCCTTAGGAATCTCTGTTAATTTTCTCTGTAACATTGCTCAGGAGAAACTCTTAAGTATTTCCTTAACTCCTAATGTGCCTTCTCCTAACTGGGTGCCCAAAATGACTTTCTTCAATGCTATACTTTGCTTGCAGTTTTGTTGCCTGTGACAAGAAGTGTGTGTAGCAGGTTGAGAATTGCTTTGCTGTTTGAATATAGACAAAATCGGTGGGAAAAAGAGTTTTTATTCCTGACTAGAACAGTTACATTCTGCTGGGGTCATACGCTGGGAAGCCCCTAGGTCAGGAATGCTACACTTTTCACATGCACTCATTTAGTCTGGAAGGAAAATGTGTCCTTTTTGGTGGGATTCTGACCTTGGAATGTGGTTTCAGTTCCTGCCAGCAGCAGCTCCCTGCCACCGGGGTCCCTGTGACACGGCAGAGGTTTGACCACATGAGGAGGATGTTTGATGATTATGTCAGGAGCAGGACCCTGCAGAACTGGAAGTTTTGGATTGTATCCTTTTATATCAGCCTGCTGAACTTGGAGTTTGGTACTGGGATGTTTGGGGCCAACAACTTGGGATTCTTATGCTGTGACTTTAAGCCAAGATACTTAAATGTCCTCAGTCTTCATCCACATCTGTGCACAGGGATGGATCCTTGCCTTCAGGCTGTCCTGTGGCACAGCTTAGGTATGGGAGGTAACTGGAAAGCAAAATGCAACCCAAAGGTAAGGTTATTGTACTGCAAGAAAGCTTTAGTGGGCTCTGCTGTAACTGCAGCTCTCATTGTCTTTCGGGAAACCTGCACAGAGAATAGCAAAGATTTCAGGGGGAAAAAATCAGAAACTTGTGCATTTTTCTTTTTCCTCCTTTCCTTCCTTTCCTTCCCCCCCCCTTTTTTTCCTTCCTTCCGCCCCCCTTCTTTCCTTCCTTTTTTCCCTTTCAGGTGAACGTAGAGGGATTTTGCAAAATACAGGTATCATTAGGAACTGAGGTCCAGATTTTCCTTGTCTTAGTGTTACAGATATGAACAAGTATTTTTTGAAATGCTGCAATCCCTCTGGGAGTTGAAGTCTGTTAAGAAATGCAGTGTTTTCTCTGTAGGAGCCTTTCCCATAGAATGTTTAGAACTCTTGCTGTGATGTCTCCCTTAACGTGTGATGGTTTGCAGTTCAGCATTATTATTAAGCCGTTGTTTGAGTCCTTCAATGGGATGGTTTCCACAACAAGCTTTAAGGATCTGAATGAAACCACGCTGGCCTGGTTGGATCAGCACTGTTCTCTTCCTGTTCTGAGGCCAAGTAAGTGAAGTTCCATCCTGCAGCTATTGCAGATCATAGGAAGGGAGACCATACATAATACCATTTCTTGAAAGTCAGAGGATGACAAAGAAAGCACATGATGAATACGGTTTTTGCTTCCTTTTTATCAGCTTAGTGGAAAAATCAGCACCTCTTCTGACTGTGGAGACGCTTGTTTGCATGTTTAGCACTGAACAGAAAAAAACCCCAAATGGCTGAATATACCTGAATTTAAACAGTTTGAAAGTGCATTTAAGCTTCAGACACTCAGCTCTAGCTGGAGTAAGTTTGGCAGTGTGATTTATCTCATGGTGAAGGAAGACCTGTGAGATTTGTATTCAGCTTTGGAATAATCTCCTGTTCCCTGTTGCAGTTCAGTAAGGGTTAAATTTACAGTTATAATTGTCAAGGGATGCAGGAGAAAGATCAGTCAGACTAACGGGCTTCCTGTGCTGCTTTTCTGCCTGTTTTTATTGCAGTGGTGCTGAACACCCTCCGGCACCTCAGCACAACCACCTCGATCCTGTCGGACCCGTCGTGCCTGCCGGAGCAAGCCACGGAGGCAGTCATCAAGCTGAACAAGGGAGCTAGGGAAACCTAACCACCAGAGACATGGAGGTGCTTGTCCAAGGGGTGGAGAGCCCGCCAGCCCCAGCCCGGAGAGCCCGCTGTGGGTCGGGCCACATTAAAAAGAGTTCTCTCCACCATCACCACCCCCACCACCCCGAGGGTTCGGGGCCTCGGGCTCTGCCTTCGGCCAACGCGCGAGCGACGCAACCCTTGGCAATGAGGCGACGTTGTTGTCGTGCCGTTCTGACTCCTCTCCAGTGCTGCGCTGGCTCCGTTCAGCGAGAGAAACACCAAGCTCAGGTAAACTCGGCGGGGCCGAGCCCTGCGGGCAGCGCTGTGTCTCCATCACTGCAGCACCAAGCGGCCGCTCTCCGGAGGGTGAACCCTGCGCACCGAGGAACGTGCTCCCTCCTCAAGGGGGAAAGTACTTCTTGATTTCGTGAAGCGAAACGTGCTCTTTATTTTTATTTTCTTCTGGTGTTCGGTTTCATTTGTTTTACTTGAATAGTGGAAATTGTTAAACAGGATCACATGAAAAAAACCAAAGGAGAAGAAAAATCCGTCAGTGATGTCGACTTGTGGCAAAAATCCTAGAATTAAAATCTCAGGCAGTGTTTTGTGTCTTTTTATTTTAAGGAGTGTATCATTGCATATGATCAGTTTCAAGACGTGCTTTATTTTCTGATAAATAAAGTAGCTGATTTTTATTTTTTTTCCTGGTATAGCCATGGCAAGGGAGTAGCAGGCTGTGCAGTAAGTGCAAGACAGCAGTTTTAGATTGCAGAAATTCTTCAATTTAGGATAAATACATGAATTTTATACCAGTTTAATCAATGAACTGTTTCCTTGCACTCTGCACGGTTCAGCTGCCACCCTCACAAAATGTGCACATATAAAAGACATCCATAGGTAAATGTAGTAGCACTTCAGAGAATTGAGTTTGTAAGGATAAGAAATTGGTTTTTTTTATTATCTCAGAAGCTGTATCAAACCACATGGATTTGTAGTCAGTTCTTTACTTCTCTGTCTTTTCTGCTTCTTCTTTTTGCCTTCTGCCTGAAAAACCTGGAGGGATTTGCTAGACCTGGTCTGTATGAGAAGGTTCTGTTCAGCATGAATTCTAAAACATGTAAAAAATAGGTTTAAAACTCAAAATACTGCATAGCATTTTTCTGTGACAGCCTCGGCACGGACTATGCTCTGCTGCAGATATACTGAGTTGTTACAGCAGCGATTGTCCATCCTGAGGCAGCACCGGGACAGTCATTCCAGGTGACAGTTCATAGTCTGGAGTGTTGCTGTGACCCTTGTAATTCCACTGATGGTTTGTTTCTTCTTTGTCCTGAAATTCTGCAGCCAGTGGCTTTCCTTGTGGAATCCCCTTCTGTGTGAGCAGGGATGTGCGAGGAGAAGGCCCGGAAGGTGAACCCCAGGGCCCTGCCCATGAGCAGAGGCACTGGGGGCTGAAGGGGAGGGCAAACCTGAGCCCCAACGAGCTTCCCTGTAGCTGTGCAGGCACATAAGGAGATGCTTCTTTTTTCTTTTTTTTTTTTTTTTTTACAGCAAATCTGATACATAATTTGAAGTTTGTGGCACGTGTGAGAACCTGTGTCCCTGTGACAAGGCCAACAAAAATCCAAGCCTCAGCTAAGGAATGGTTTGTTGAAATAGTGTATAAAGGTTGTCATAGTAATGAAGCTGTGAGTAGATTTTCTGGAGGGATCCATACCTAGATCTTTCATACATCAATTAAGCAATACCCTTGGGATGCATCTGGGTAAGAAGCGCTGAATAAGTAAATTCTATTTTAAATCCCCCCCCGTTTTATCACTGGTTGTGAACTTGGTTCCAGTGAAGTCATGTAACACTGTGGTGAGCTGGGGAGGGTCCCTCACATCCTTTCCTCAGTGGGCTAGAGTCTCACAGAGATGCACAGATACCATGTGTTTGCATGGCAAACACGTCTGATTTTCTAGCAAGAAACCAGTGGGCACATTGTCCAAGAACTAACTGGTGTTTTTGCTGAACTTTTCAGAGTGGTGCCTCCCCTGCAGTGTGGTCTCCTGCTTGTCAGCAGTGATCATGTGTGATTTTTACCACTTCGAGTATCGATGACGTTGGAGCTTTGTCTCAACAAAGGGCACTACAAGAAATACTTCAAGGCCCAGGGAGATCTGGCAGCTTAAATCCTGACATCCCAGATCTCACTGGATTGGAAGCTGAAAGGGAGTTTAAAGGAACAGGAAGGTCATTAATTTGAGTGAAGTGCTAAAATTTTTGTCAATTCACTGTTTTTATCTGGTTGTGGAAGGAATAACCATCAAGCTCATTGCGAGCTGATTACAACTAGAGGGAAAGTGCTTGTTTTATCAAGTTGTGGTGGAGAAACAAGCTCAAAGCACTATTGAAAATCTGCAAATCTTAACACAGTAAGGAGAAAAAATTAAATCAGAAATTGCTTACTTAGGCAAGAGTGTAGGAGGGAGGGAAGGAAAAGTGAAAATACATTTTCCACGTAGTGCAATTACCAGAAATGATGTGGCTGCTCTTTGAAGCAGTGATTCAATGTGTTTTTGTTCCCCTATAATTGCAAATCAGAATTCTTCTATCAGTCAGCCTTGTGAGGAGAGTGATTTCACTTCATTTGGAAACACAGGAGGAAAGAGCTGGTTTGTGTCTCGCATCTGACCAGTAGAACTACTGAGCGTTGGTGTGTAAAGAGATGGACCACGTATGTATTAGTTCCTGCATAGTTCTCCACTTTGATTTTATGGTTGGACTCCTTAGTCTGTCTTTTTTACCCCTTGAGGAGTTTCAATACTTTATTTCTTTTTTAAAAAAGTTTGGTAACCGTTTCTCCCCTCCCCCCCCAATTTAAGGGCTCTGATTTCCTCAGTGTCACCAAAGCAAGCCAAACACGCAGTGCCTATTTCTGCACAGAACTACAGGTGATGCACATCTGTCTTCATTGAATTGGTGCTAAACACTCAGAGAACCCTCACATAATTGAATACAAGTCATTCATCCAAATCCAACATATTTTGCTGAGTAAACAAATGGCTGAATAACTTATTTATGGCCTGTGATATGCACAAAGTCAAAGTGGGATTGTCTGGTGGTTCCTTCCGACCTTGAATTCTGTTAATCAGGATATTGTAGATGGTCCCACCCCAAACATGAGTTTTGGGCAACTTGGGCATTATCTGGTGTGGTTATTAGTTTCTGTTGTAGTTTTTAGCCTCCTCTTAGCTGGAGGACTAAATGGTGGAAGTCCAGGGGCGCACTAGGATTGAAGGAATCAGTGAGTAGTTGGATCACAGACAAGTGCACACCTCATCATGACAGTCTGATCACTGCACAAAACCAAAGGATTCCTGAATACTGCCATTTGACCTGATTGGAATGCTCTTCCATGCTTTTCTAGCCCCCTTGGGAAGGCTTCCTTGCAGGGAGGCTGACCAGAATGTTTCCATCTGTGCCTTAGATCTCGGTGTCATGAATGCATTTGGTTTATTGTAAGTCCTGCGTTTTTCCTCCCGGCACTGTGCTCTGTGGGAGTTTCAGTGAATAGGCAAAGCAGGGCTTCCCTGGCTTTTAAGAGGATTTTATCCATGTCCCTTTCAAACTGAGGCTGTAATTGTGTGTGTGTATGGAAAAAATGGCATCTTTCCTGTTGAATCCACCATCCTCCTCTCCCATGTCCACGAGCACACACTGTCATAGCACAGGCTCCAGAGAACCCAGTAAATATGCAAGTGATTCAGCCTCTAAATCTGAAATGGCTTGAAAAGACAAAGGGCTGCCAAATTGTGTGGAAAAAGAGCATCCCTTTGTGTCTTCAGGGTTTTTTTACATTCCTTTGAGTGTGTGTGTGTGTGTGTTGCGCACATGTGGTGGAGGTGACAGGCACAGGGACATTCAATTTTGTTTGCTTTTTAGAACCTTCAAACTCCTGAAAAACAGTTTGAGAGCAGAGAGGGAAGCTCACTGCATAAACATTCAGTAAGATAATGCTTTTGTAGTACAAGTTATTTGAAGGCTGTTTCACTTTCTCAGTTTCTGGAGTGAATAGTTCTTGCCTTTATGTTGCCAACTAGAAGATAGGCATAAATAGAACAGGTTGTTAACTGTTTTCACCTTTTCCTTTCATTGTGTCTAGTTCCTTTCCACCTTTATTGCATGGAAAAACACCCACAAGAGGCTGTTAACACCCAGTTTTAGGTGCTTTAGGGATTCAGTCATACCAGCCTTGGAGGGCTGTGGGCAACTGTTGGTAACTTCAGGAGTTTTTAATTGGGTGAGACAAGGGAAGTTTATCTATTGCTCCTCAGTTGATACACTTGACTTTAAGATGTCATTTGTTTGGGTTTTTTTTTCTTTTATGGGGCCCTGATACTTTCCCTACAACATCAGCTAAGCCTCAAGTTTCTTTTTATTTCATTCTTGATTGGATTTCCTGCTCATTTACTGTGTTAGAGCAGAAATGGTAGTACCAAATTGTAGCTTTATCTGTAAAACTTGAGCTCTACAGTAACTTCAGTTACAAAGAAACACACCTTAGGTGTATGATAGAATGACTTTCCTGCCCTTGTCTGAATTTCTTTTCTATCTGAACTTTTCCAACATGAATAAGGTTTTCAATCAAAAGACATCAGTGTTAGGAGCAGACCTTTTAATTAACAATACAATGAATAAATTGCTCGTTTTTCTTCTTCTGACCTTGTATTTAAGTGTGTTTTAAGTGAATGGAATTCATTCTTGTTAAAAAAAAAAAAGGCTCGAAGGTCTGAGGACTTCAGGTTGTGCTCTGGCTTTGCTTAGGTTTCCTATTCTGTTGCATGACACAACTTCTGTTGGGCTGTTGATATGTAGCACTTTTCAGTAGGTCTGTTAAATTGTGCAATGCATTTTTTTTATATTTACAACCAAAACAATAAAGGATATTTTTTGGCAGAAACTGGTTGTAATGCCTTTATTTTCTAACTGGCGGTGAGGAAATGGTTCCTGGACCAGAGATGTGGCAGCCCTTTTGCAGCTCTAAAAGTTGGCAAGAGCTCCTTTCCCTGGGAACAATGCTGGAGTTGCCCTCTGGATCTGTATGTTTGGCTTTTCCAGTGCAAGGTTTGTGTGTCTTCTGTGGAGCTGCTGAAGTTTGGATTCTTTTTAAGAAATTTAGTGTGTCTTGGGCTCTTTTTGACTGAAATTATCAACTCACTCTGATCTTACCTGGAGCTCCCAGATTCTCTCTCTTCCTGGTGCCTTGGCCCCCAGGCTGTGTTTGCTCCGTGCTGCGTTGTTCCCTGTCTCACCAATATTAGCCAGATTAGGAGAGATTGAAATTTACCCTTTTTAGTCATCTCTGCTTCCCTTCACTGAAGCAACTTAAGAGGCTGGGGATGAAGAGGGGGCTAAAGCCCCATCTCTGCAAGTGCAGGTGTGTGCAGAGCCCTGAGCACCCCCTGAGCTGCTCTTTCACCTCTTGCATAACCTAATTTTCATTCTGATGGTTCCTGAAGTGATCAGACCCTTGTTGTTGTTCGTTCCATTAAGCACAGCAGAGTGAGCTCATTTGCCAAAACTAAACATACAAACTTTTTTTTTTTTTCATTTCTGCACTTCTAACAGGCAGTAGTTCCAGGTAGTCCTGGGATTTCTCCAATAAATTATTAATCCTGGGGGTGCTGCAGCAATACATTGAGCCCTGATGGTCTTACTTTCTTGCAGGCTTGGATTTGGGTCTGACATTGCCTGGACAGCAGAGTCTGCAGGGCAGCTCTGAGGTTGAATAACAGTTCCTGTGGAACTGATATCGGTGTTAAGCATTGAGCTGCCTAAGCCCACTTAAAAAATAAAATTAATAACAGTTCATCTTTGCCTTTAATGACTGCTTTTTGTTTTTCCCTGGTAGGACACTCCAGCTCCCTGTGCTTCAGTTGTCACCTCATTGGCATTTGGGATTTTCTTGCCTAGTGGAAGCAGCATTGAGTGCCTGAGGCTCTAGATGAAGTGAAAGGTAATAGATGAGTGAAAAGAAGGATTGTATTTTAAAATCACCGCACAGGAGTTGGTGCTGGTTGATCTTATCCTGATGATTGGTGCCTTTGACTGAATATTTCTGTTGAGAACCCCTGATGAGTCAGGCCTGTGGTTCCAGAAGCTACAGCTGGTTTTGAACTCTGCATTTAATTTTTCAGAAATCTGTAGCTTGATCTCACATAGGGCATTTTTGTAGGACTAGGCAGTGAAGAGCAGCCCCACTTCTCTCTTGGCCAAGCATTACAAATGCCAGAGTTACTGCAGCGATGCTATCAGAGGAAGTTGTGGCTGGAGAGCACATTTTCTGTACTACTGATTTAGTGGTGATTTCAGGGAGGCTGCTGTAACATGAGCTGATGTGCTAAAAGCCAGTTTTTGAAGTGGCTTCTTTGTGTGGCAGGTTCTGCTACTCCTCAAAGGCTGCCAAAAGTGGACCTGCATTTGCTCTGTGGAAATGATGCCAAATGAAGTCACTGCTGTGAAGGAATTATCCCTTCAGTGGGCAGACAGCTTGGGGCTCTCTTTATGTGTAAAAGAATGAAATGTAATGCTCACTAAATTTGTTTATTTATTTATTTTAACCTATTTAGCCCTCAGGAACTCTTCTCTGCCTGCTCTTGTCCCGGAGGACTTTCTCTGGGAGGTGACAGGGCAGGCAGTGGATGGTTAGCTGGGTGTTGGGGAAGTTCCCTGTGTGCAAACACAGAAGAGCCCCTGTTGTCACCCTGAGAGATGTTTCACATGTTCCTCCTGTCTCAGAACAAAGTGTGTGTATCACACACCCCACTGCCTTTCCATCTCAAAATGGAAACAAACCCACAAAAGGTGAGGCTCGTCACATCCCTGAGTCCTGCCCATCTGGCACTACTTGCAAAGCTCATCTGTGGCTCCTCCACCTAAACCTCATCCCTCATAGGTCTTGAAAGTTTCATCAGGATAAATGGGGAACTGCTTGTCAAGAGATCTTTGCTGGTGACCAAATCCTTATCACAGCAGAGATGCTCTGTGTGGTTCAGGTGTCTCCCCCAACTTCCAGCCCTCCAGAGCTCAGGAGGGTTTACCTGAGCCCCGATGACCCTGCACCAGGAAGGCTCCAGATCTGCAGGAGTTCTCACTGTTCTGTGTGGGGCTGGCAGTTCTGTCCTCTCAGGAGTGACTCATCTGAGTCTCTCTGTGAATGCTGAGGCCGTATTTGGAGGGTCTCTGGGCTTCACCATGGGTGTTGAGCACTCAGCCATGGGCCTGCAGCAGCAGAGGTCCTGGGAGGTGCTTCCAAAGGAAGCCACACAACCACCTCTGGGGTGGGCTGGTGTTGGCTCTCACAGGTTCAGAAGTGCTTTAGTGACACAGTTGTGTCACTTTGGGCATCAGGCTGTTTGCAGTCGCTGTTTGTGTCCAGCTTACCTGGGCCTGCCCTTCCCCTCCCTTTCTGCCTCCTCTGTGAGGAGCTGGTCAGCACTCCCTGAGCTCAGCCCTTTTGAAGGTTCACGTGGTGGTGTCAGCCCAGGTTGGTGTGCTGTCAGCCCAGGTTGGTGTGCTGTCAGCCCAGGTTGGTGTGCTGTCAGCCAAGGTTGGTGTGCTGTCAGCCCAGTTTTTTGTGGTCTCAGCCCAGGCTGGGGCTGTGCTGTCAGCCCAGGTTGGTGTGCTGTCAGCCCAGGTTGGTGTGCTGTCAGCCCAGGTTGGTGTGCTGTCAGCCAAGGTTTTTGTGGTCTCAGCCCAGCTTGGTGTGGTGTCAGCTAAGGGTGATGATGTGGTGTCAGCCAACCCACCTATCTTGCTGCAGCCCAGACACTTGTGGCAAAGCACCCTTTTTCTTCCCCTCTGGGCAGGACAGTCGTGGCTCACCAGCTCTGTGCTTCCCCTGAGCTCTGAGGTGAGCTGGGCCAGCAGGGCTGACAGGGCAGTTCTGTGCCCCCGTGGGGAAGAACAACTCTCTTCTCTTTCAGGTTGCTCTTACCGTGATGTGGGCTGGGACAGACCATCTGACTCACTTGAAGGAAAACACTTCCTTTGAGCCGTTTGTATCTTCAGAAGGTGGAAGCAAAGGTGCGCAGGGGAGAGGAAACCACAGGGAGTGGCCCTGTATAACCCCTGCTTCTGCAAGGCTCAAGTGCCTGTGGCAGCCACTGGTAGTGGTGAGTGACGTCTAAGCACTCAGGATATAAATGTTTTCCTGCCTGCTGGGGTTTGCTGACCCCACCTGGAAAGGTCAGGAGCTGTTGCTTCTGCCTTGGGGATAAACCCTCGCCCCAGGCAGTGATCCTCTTCCAACCACACTTCTTTCCTTTCTCCATTAAAAATGAAGGACGTGAGGCTGGAATTGCACCTGCTGCCTGTCACCACTACGTGACATCTCCACAGGGGTGTCTGAAGTTGGGATGCTTTGGGAGGAATTTTCCCCTGACTTCCTTTTGGGAAACACTCCTGCTTTTCTCGGATCCCCCCCCAGACTTTTTGGGGTGTGGCAGTGGCTCAGCTGGTGACAAATCCACTGTTCGTGGAGGAGCCTGGGCAGAGCAGGGCGGGTTCTTTGGGAATGGCAGGAGGAAGGGCTGTGGCCATGGCAGCACCAGGGGCCTGTTTCACCCCAGCACAAGGGTGAGTTGGGAACTGGTGGGTTTGGCGCTGAGAGGGTTTGAAAGGAGGACACGGGATGAACTACGACCAAAATCCCTCACTCTGTCTCCTCCCAGGCTTTTCCCAGCCTCTGGAAAGCAGGGGCTCCATCCAGCTGCAGGTCCCTGGATGTTCAGAGCACAAATCTCAGCAGTCCCTGAGGAAGGTGGACCCTGCCTAAAGCAGGAGCCACCACCAGTGAACACCAGTGGCAGAGAGGGAGGAGCACCCTTTGCTTGGGTCATACGTGAGTGTTTCAAGTCAAATTACTGTTTTATAGAGATCAGTAATGTGAATTTTCAGAACTTGCTTTCTCAATAGATAAATAATATTAATTAGGAACTGATTCTAATGCTTGATTCAGCTTGAACTTTTGGTAATTTAGACTGAAATAACTGTTATTAACAGTTCCCTTTATTTGGGATAATCAGGAGTTGATGCAAAATTGATTAGCAAATACAAGACAATTCCTGTTGCTCCCAGAGCACTGGAGTGGCTTTGCGTTGTCCCCAACCCCGGGAGGGGTAACCAGCTCAGCCACATTTGGTGCCGTGGTTGTGCCTGAGCCAATCCAGGATGTTTCCAGGTGAGCTGGGGCTGGCCATGGACTGGGAAAACCCATAAATGTGAACCCAGGCTCTGGAGCTGTGTCACAGAAGTTGCAATAATTTGGCCTTCAGGAGCTCAGGAAAAAAGATTTCCCACTGGTGCATCCAAATAAGAAACAGTCAGGAATTTAAGGCACAAAGCTTTATGTTTAGGAATAAAAATGGATGGGAAAGGAGGGGATGTGCTGTTTCTAGTGAGGTTAACATAAGACCCAGAAACAGCTTGTTCAGTTTGTTAGTGCAAAAGTATTGTAAAAAATAATTAGACAGGAAAAAGAGAATCCAGCACTATTCATTTTATTTAATCTCATTTTAATTAAAGTCCAGGTTCTATCCAAAGATAATGACAGGAAATGAGTAAAACCATTCTTCTACTAAGTTAGCAAAGGCATCGTTCATCCCTTTCACTATTAAAATATAAGAGTTAAAAATATGAATAAATATCTATATAAACAATATAATTGCTTAAATAGATTTATAAAAATAGATATTATGTAAATTTATAAATAAAATTCACCAGCAGAGAAGTACAAAATAAAACTACTGACAAGGAACATTTCTTTTGAAAAATAGCTGCAAGATAAAAATATAAATAACATTAAAATCACTGAAATTACACTTTCCTGTTTGCTCATTTATGTCAAGACTGGCTAATTAAATCACCCTGATTCATCCTTTTTATATGCCGTTGCAAATAGGATGGTATAAATAGTTTTATAATAAATACATTCAATAACTTAAGACATTCATCCTTTAAATATTAAATTTAACTAGATTATCTAGTTATCATATCTAGAGTAGCAAGTACTTTGTCAGCGCTGTTTCTGGCAGGCTGACCCCACAACCACTGCCAGGTCACATTTAGCCAGGTCTCCCTCCCGTACCTCTCCATCCTGGCATATTAAATTGCTACATCAGAGTACATTTTTCTGGTGTTCTGCATAATCTGCTCGTATTTCTGCAAGAACCACCAGATGTAGCTGATCCTGTCAGCAGAGCTCATGGGCTGGCCGTGGCTGGGGTAGCCCTGGGGCAGGTCCTGGCTCTTGCAGGTGTAGAAGGCGGCTCTTTCGCTCAGCGTCGTGTTCAGCTGGATGAGGTTGGCGCCCACAACGACGTGCGAGGTGGCGTTGCAGATTATCCCCACGTCGCTCCGCAGGGCCTGCAGGGAGTTGTAGATGTGGTGCAGGGCACAGCAGTTGGCGTGGAAGGCTGGGCACTCAGGTATTTTCTTCACCATGTCTCTGGCTTTGGACTGGTTCAACAGCCAGGTCTTGCCTTGGAGCCTTTGGGAGATGCAGTTTCTCTGTGAAGGAGGAAGAGAAGAGAGAGATTGTTAATCCCTGGGTTTCCATTTCTCGTTTGTGTACCCTTGGGGTTTTTGGTTGTGGTTCAAGAGCTGTGCCAACACCTACAGCCCTTTGATCAAGCAGGTGTTTGCACATTGTGGCTATGAGTGTGCAGTTCACCTCCCCATGCCCTGCTTGGCCAGTTTGCAGCTTTTCTCAGTATTGGTTTTTACTCTTTGCTGTGTGGGCAACATTTACTTATGCCAGAGCTCTGGCTTGACCTGAGTGTGTTATCTCTGTCGGTAGAGATGGTTTTAATTTCAACAATGAATTCAGAGGAAATGTCAATGTTGATTTTTATCAGCACACTCTTGGGAACACAATCCCAGGAACTGCATTTGGTCTGAGGCATCGACACTTGGGTTCAGTGCACATCTTGCTATCTCCAAGGAAGGGATTGGTGAGCAGGAGTTTTGGCTGGAGCCAGGCTCTGAACTCAGCTCAAGCACTGGGTCACACTGAAGAGCAAGGCAATTCTTGCCACGTTTCCAGTGATCTGACTGGATTCTTCCAAAAAGATGCCCAGTTTGACTCTGGAGACTGAGAAGGAACACTGGAAGTCTGGAAGATCACACCTGGCAATCACCTGAGGCAGTCACCCAGGCTTTCTGCAGCTGCCCTGATCACTGCTCCAACTCTGCCCTCAAATAATGCAACTTGACTGCTTTTCTTCTTGCATGGAATACAGAGAGAATAGACTATTTTAGCTTCTAACCCAGATATTTCTTTTCTGATGGTCTTTCTAGTGTTTTATAATAACTCAAGAGATTTCTACACAGACACAGCACATACAAAATGGTACTTACATAGTATTCCAACAATTCAGTTGCTCTCTTTTCTATCACTGACACCAAGGGCTTTATCTCAGTAGCAAAACGCTTCTGCCTCTGTCCTGTAGTAATTTTGCTTTCAGTTGATACCTCTGTTGGTGCAGAGGAGCCCAAAGGAACCAGCAAACAGAAGAGGAAGATGGCAAACCTGTTGATTTCTGCATTCATATGAAGAGACGAAAGGGAAAAGAAAGAACACGATGATCAGTCTCAACCCTCTAACATGACTTTTGCAAAACGCAGCGTGATACATTTTTAAAGCGTGAAGTGGCTGAGCAAGTGATGAGCATCAACCAGTGCCCCCTCGCAGTGTGAGGGGAAGGCAGACCCACCTGCTCGGCGTTCCATGGTGTACTGGCAGAGCTGCTGGCTGGGAGCTGCTGGAGGAGCTGCTGGTGCTCGCAGTGCTGGGGTGGGCATGGCCAGGCTGCATTTAAGCACCCCGGAGTCCTGCGTTGGTGGCTCCCCCACAGCTTTTTCTTTTNTCAAACGTTGCTGCGCTGATTGTGATCTCACAGTTTCCAGCTGACATAGACGCTGTCCTGTGTCATCTGTTTGACAAGGAGTTTGGGATGCTTAGCTTAGCCATCCCATCTAAAGCCTTGGGCTCTCCAAAATGTAGGATTTAGGACATAAACTCTGTTGTGGTTTTAACATAAACATGGTTGTTGGGGCTTGCAGGCACATTATTGCTGCTGGCAGCCAGCAGCATTCTCCTGCAGGGCCAGTGGAAGTGTGGGCCAATGCAGGGAGTGAAGAAGCCACGGGAGGCTTGTGTGCAAGGTAGGGCAGGCCTCCAGTTCAGTGTGTAAATCCTTTTGCTGGATGTCTGGAAAACCCTGACCCCATGGTGGGACCCTCTCCCGTAACCCAGCAGAGGATGCCCAGGATCCCACCTCCCCATCCCTCTTGCCCAACGGTGATTTTCTGTTTTCAGTACACACCAAAATACATACCAAAACAAAAAAGTTATCCCTCAGATTTACAAGTGATTTACAAGTGTGAGGTTGTGGTCAGAGGAGCAGAACTACTGATGGTTTGGGACAGAAGGGAGAGCAGAGGAACCCCTGCGAAAACACCTTTGTGATGCATCCACACTTCCCACCTCTGTCACTTCAGATGTGGTGAAAGGTGATGATAACTTGAAAGGTGAGTGTGTGTCAAGTCACCAGAAGACTTTCAAGGATCAGCATCTTGGTGTCCAAATAATCAGTTCTGGTTTTCACATGAAATTATCCCCTCTGAAAATAAAAAGCTTGCTGTGTGCACAAACCCCTCTGCAGTGCCTGGGACTGGTTCATGGCCTGTTCTCTGGGATGAGCCCATTCCTAAGGCTTGAAATGGGAAGGGCCATTTCCCCTGTACAGTCCTGCACTGGGGTCCCACCAGCCTGTGACTTCAGCCCTCAGTGGTTTGCCTGAGGCCACAGTAACAGATTCCCAGACTGAAGGTGGCTCTGAGGGAGCCCTGACAGCCAAGCAGAGAGCCAGCAATCTAGGAGCCTTTTCTTCTTGCACAACCCTATTCCCAGGTGCTAAACAATGCAAAGAAAGAGTTCAGTTACCACGGCCTGTGGTGTGGGGCAGCACACAATACAGCAGAGTGCTGGGGAAGAACTAGGAAAGGACAGTTCTGGCAGACACTTCTGTTATTTGAGGGTTTTATTATCATTTGGGGGTTAATTGGAGACAAAGAAGGTTGTTTTGTTGTGCAGGGCATTCTTTAAGAACATCCCTACAAAACAGTGATTGGTGCAGGTGGCTCCTTTGAGGCAGAAGGGTGATCTTGGAGGATTGCTTGTTTGGAGGGACCAAAAGAGCTGAGAGATGCATCTGGTCAGTGCCCCACAGGGAGATGAGTGGAAGGAGCATGAGCTTGTACATCCGAGAGGGCTCTGGGCACTGCCAGTTCCCTTCCAGCTCTCCTGGTACAGCTGGGGAGGACAGACAAGGAATCTGGTCTTCCTCGAAGAGCAGGAACATGTCTTTGTGCAGCCCCACAGGCACTGGGGCCCAGTTCCACTGGTAATGCTCTTTCAGAGATTTTTAGAAGATTTGACTTCATTTTCTCCTAAGCTGAGGGCAGCAGTTTGCCTGGTTATTCCACTCCAGGCAATAGCACTACCTGGTAGCCTGTGCATGCTCTGTACATCCTTTTCTGCCTGTTCACGGCTCTGATAAGCTGCTGAGCTGATAAGGGAGCAGGTCAGCATCCGTCCTGTAAAACCCAACCTGAGACGTTCAGCTTTCCACCACGTAACCATCAGACATCACAGAACATCTGCAATTCATTTAGTGAAGTTCTGCTGACCCACGCTGCTCTGTCAGCTGTCTAAAATGGAATTTTGTACCCGCTGCCTCAACACCTATTGCTGGAAAAAGGAAATCAATCTCAGGGCACGGAGACCTGACGCTGACCTGAGACGCTGCTGTGGTTTTTGTTCCTGGAGCTCACCTATTTTTTTCCAGGCGTAGGAGCTGGTATTTTCGGCTGTGAGCTTTGCTTTCTGATGGCCTTACATGGTTGTGGTGTCAGTGCCTTGCAGATGAGTGAAAAGCTGGACTTTCACAACTCACTGGGAACCTCCCTGTTTCTTCCCCAGGATCTGAATGACTCTCAGGGCATCAGTGAAATGGCGAGTGCTGTGTCACAGCTCCTTGGCCAGGGAAGGAGGCTGATGACACATCCTGCAAGTGCTGCACGAGGCCTCCTGCCCTTTCCCCGGTGGGGAGCAGCCCCCAGAACCCAGGGGAGAGCCAGAAAACTGGGGTTTACTCCCAGCCTGACAAACTTGGTGCTGTCCCAGGCTCACCCCTCTTGGAGAGTTTGTTTGGTGCTGGGTTCCATGGCATCTGTGTCACCACCATCTCCTAGCAACAGGAACTCCTGAGCCAGGGATTCCCTGCCAGGCCGGGGCTGGATGGCAGCACCCGGCTGCTGCAGCCTCTCAGATGCTTTTCAGGAGTACCTGCGGCACCTGGGGCTGCAGGACTTCCCCTGTGGCTTTGGCAGCTGGGTAGGGACGGGGACACAGCCGTGGGACATGGCCCAAGGCATGCAGGGCTGTCACTGCCTCTCTCCTCTGTGCAGAACAAATCCTGCCTCGATGGCCACGGAAGCCCCCGCAGGGTCCAGCCGGGGGGGGAGGAGGCCGTGCTGGACGAGGAGACCCCCGAGGCACTGCTGGAGCTGCTGAGGGACAGGCACAGCCCCTGGGCACTGCCCCCTGACTGCAGCCCCCAGGACCAGCTCCTGAGGGAGGTGGCCGTGCTGGCACCAGAGCTTGTCCACGGCACCAAAGTCTACCAGGTCCTCAAGTCCCTGCGCATGGTTGGCAAGAGAGTAAGTGCTGGTGCTTCTAAAGCTGTAGGCCAGGAAACTCTGCCTGCTTGCTGGGAGGGAAAACATCCTGGGAAAAGGACACCTTCCCCATCCCAGGGTCTTCCCAGATGCTGCGACTGCAGCTGGGGTAGAGCTGCTCCCCACACCCTCCCCAGGATGTTGTGCTACTCCCTGTTACATGTATTGACATGGATCAACACGTGTCTGTGCCACCTTGGCCCTGAGGTGGCTCGGGGACACTCTGGCCAAACCCAGGTCTTTGCAGGTGGAGGAGGTCGATGAGGGTGTGCTGCAGTTCCAGCAGCTGGAGGAGCTGATCCTCAGTACCAACCAGATCAGCAGGATACTGTCGGCCAACCTGCCCCGGACACTGAAGGTGAGCAAGCAGTGCCTGGTGCAGGGTGGGGAAGGAGGTCCCAAACTGCCCCAGGGGCACCAGGAATGGCTTACTACAAAAGTGTTTGTTGCTCCCTCTGTCCCGGGCAGGTCCTGGAGCTCTGCTGCAACACTGTGGGTGATCTGCAGGACCTGTGCTCTCAGCCTCCTCCGGAGCTCCAGCACCTCGGGCTGGGACACAACAGGTTGTGTGGCCCTTCCCAGGATAAGTTCCTCACAGGAGATTTCTGGTAATGCCACAGGCAGGACGTGGGGTCCTGAAAGGGTTGGGGGCAGAGGTGAACAGGTGACCTCAAGCCATCGAGGTGGCCCTTGTTGGGAAGTTACAGCTCCCTGTGCAGAGCTGTCTGTCTCTGCTGTCTCATGCTCAGAATCTGTCTTGGGTCATGGCCAAGGTGTGGAATGGGGAGATCACTGGGAAAACTGCCTTGAGCCCCTGCCCACCACAGTTCCCATGTCCCTCCACAGCTTCCTTTTTCCATGTCCTTCCCAAAGCCCTTGGTGGGAGTCTGCCCTGGGAAGAATCTAAAGCTTAGGCTGCATCACCAAATGATGCAGTGAGGCCATTAATGGATGCTAAAGAAATGTGTTTTTGAATTGTGGGGCAAACTGACAATGGACCATATGGCTCAGGAACTTGAAATTGGCTTTGAGATTTTACCATTGGATTCCCCAGTTTGTGCTGAGGAAACACAATTTTTGTTTGTGTTTTAGCCCCAGGGCAGTGACTCTCTCCTCAGATGGGTGCTCACTGCCTTCCCTTCTCCCCTGGGTTCTCTCCTTAGGCCAAACCTTATCTCCCTTGACCTGAGCTTTAACAACCTCACGGACCTGCTGGAGGTGGTCTCCCAAGTGTCCAGCCTGCAGAAGCTCCGCATCCTGGTGCTCCAGGGGAACCCCCTGGCTCTCATCCCCACTTACAGAGGCTTCCTCGTGGACAGCCTGCCCAAGCTGGCCATCCTCGATGACATCCACGTAGGGCCCGATGAGAGGCAGCAGTTCCAAGGGTTGGCCAGGCAACCAGGTGAGCCCTCACCTTGGACCTCCTGGGATCCAGGAGGGCGTTTCATCAGTGTTGAGTTCAGAATCCTCAGGGCAAACTCTCGGTCCAGTATTGCCTTCCTTATCGCCTCTCCTCATGTGGAGATCCTCCTCTGTGCCTTTTGACCCGGCCAGTACACAGGGGAAGACAGATGGAGGCCCCTGCAGTGGTGTCATTACAGTCGAGGTAGTTTCTAGCCTTAGTCACGCCCAAGAACAGCCCATCCCACTCCTGGCACTGCCTCAGCATCCCGGCCTGTCCCCAGCGTTTCTTCCCAGACACCATCTGGTGTCAGGCCCCGTGCTTCCCTCTGGAGCTGTGGGAAGGGAAACATCTTCACTGGGAAAGGTGCCCTGGTGCTGCACTGTCTGCACACAGCAGTGCCATTCCTGCAGGGTGGCACATCCCCAACCAGGACAGGAGCAGTGTCTGGGGACACCACGGGTGGGAAGCCCCTCTTGATGGCCCTTACTTCGTGACTTTCTGTGCTGGAAATGCCCTTCAGATACTAAAATGTTAACCAGGGAGGCAGAGCAGCCAAACCAGGAGGGGTTTGCATGGCTTTGGAGTGACCCCCTGTGGCAGTGGCTTGTCACAGCGTTAGCCCAGGGTGTCACGGAGGGGACACGGGTTTCCACTTGCTCTGTTCCTTCCTCACTCTGAAGGAAACGTGGTGCAGCTTCGTGGCAAGGTTGTCTTTCTTTCAGAACTGAGCAGGAGTGAAGCCCGAGTGGTTGTGAGTGTTGGGGAGATGAAGGGAGTGCCTGATCCCAGTGCCCTGCAGCAGGAAGACCTTGGCTCCGAGGCACCGGTGATCACCTGCATGTACTTTGTGACCTACGAGTTTGCAGAGGGAGTGGAGGAGTCTGCAGAGGGCGAGGAGTTAAAGGATGGGAGCAGCACTGAGGTTGGTCTTTAATTGTGTTCCTGAAAGCCAACAGGCTTGGCAGGTCACAGCGAGGGAGAATCCATCTCCAGGCTATGGAGATACGGTTGTGGCAGGGACAGAATTCCCATGGGGCTGCCTCTGGCAGGACAAGTCCCTGCTGCCCACATTCCCTGTCCCTCTCAGGAACCCCAGAGCTCTGCACGCGGGAGTGCACTCACAGCCCTGCTCCTGCTGACTGTGTCACAGCCCTCCCCTGTCACTGATGGCCCCTTGGGCTAGGGAATAGGATTTCAGAGGCAGCTTTGCCCCCTGGTCCCAGTGCAAACACAACCAGACATGCCCTACCAAGAGACCCCTCTCTGTTCCAGGTAACAAAAATCCACCAGAGTCCCACGGTGGCCACGCTGGATGTGGACAGCTCTGCTCAGGATAGTGGAGAAACAAAGAACCAGCAGGACCCTGCATCCATAGAGGAGACCAAGGCTCATGCTGGTAATGAGGAATTGTAAATTCTCTATCCATCCTGCAAGGGCAGGTTTATGGCTCTTCCTGGCATGTGGTGGGGCATCAGGATGTCCCTTGCAGTGTCAGTTTGGGACTGATGGATAATGAAGTGGCACCAGTCGTGTCCTGGGGGTCCTTCTGTCCTTGAGAAGGAAAGGTCTGCTCAGAACTTTCTTGCGTCCCTACACAGCAAAGGTGTTTGCCACCCCTGGAATGCCCTGGGCAGAGACCATCGACTGCAGCTACAGGAAGGAGCATGTTGCTAAGGACTTGATGGGGCTGAAGTCCTACCTGGCAGCTGGAACGATTGTCTCCATTGTGGAGGAGAAGGTGAGTGTGTGACAGAGCTGGATGAGGGGGGAGGAGCTGCTGGAGGCCCAGCAGTGATACCGTGTTCCCTCTGGGATGGCAGTGACCCTGGGCCCTCCCAGCCCCTCCAGCAGCAGCTCCTCTCTCTGGGCAGGTGCTCTCATGGCCTGTGGATGCTGATCCAGAAGAGAACCCAGTCAAGAATAAGAAGGGAGGACAGGAAGGTACCAAGGTAGGGCTCTGGGAGAGAACAATGACCAAATTACATCTGAGTTGTTGAAATAGTGATGGGAGAACAAGGGCCCTTCTCCTGGATTAGTTTGGTGTGTCAGAGTCACCCCTCCATCCCAGACCTCTCCCAGAGTCCCCCCTTGCCATGGGAGGAAGGCGGGAGCTGTGTACACACGTCATGGCCTGGATGCAGGGCTGGGCAAGGGGCTGGGTTGGCATTGCTTCTCTCTGAGAAGGAGACCCCAGCCCTCTGCTGAGGACAGTCCCCGTGCTGGTGTCCTGCAGCTTCTTGCCTCCAGGGACAAGAAAAAGAAGCCGCAGCCACGTGAACTCCGCAGTGACCCTCCCATTCGGATCACCCTGGGCACCACCAGGGTGACCTTGGAGGCCCTGCTGGCCACCAAGGACCTAGTGACAACTGTGTGTGACTTTGGGGTCCTGATTACTGAGAAACCACCTGAATCACCAGTTCCAGAGAAGGTAAGGAGTGTGTCCCAGGCCAGGGGGGTGAGAGAGGGCTGCCAGGGATGGGCAGTGGTGCAGGCTGGGGCTCAATGTCCTGCCCTGCAGCCTGCTCTGTCCTCACTGCCCTGGGCATCCATCCATCCATCCATCCTGCAGTTCTCCCCTCCCTAAAATAGCCCTGCCCAACTACCATCCATCGCTGCTGGAGTGCTTATTTAACTGATATTAGCAAGCAGGAATGCTACTTTTTATGGGCCTAGAAAAGTAGATGAGTTTATTTTTCCATTCAGGAATGTGAAAGAAATCACTCGTGCTTCCTCTGGTACTCTCTCTCAGCAGGGCAGCACATGCCAGCTGTACCAACACTTTCTGTTTCCTGGATCTCAGAGCAGCCACTCTGCTGTGTTCCTGCTCCCCCTCACCTCTTTCCTCTGCCCTTTAAATCCTGGTGATGGTACCCTGATGGTGATGGCTGTCACAGGACTGAATGAGGGCACTGAATTTCTACACAGCCTAACTGTGGAAATGTCTCTCCCCACAGGACAAGAAAAAAGGTGAAGGCAAGAACAAAAAAACAAAAGCAGAAGGTCAAGCCAGCCTGAAAACCGCAGTGTCTCCCAAAGGTGATGGAGTCTGGGGCTGGTGGGGCAGTGGGTGGGGGTATGTGTGAGAGCAAACAGTGGCCAGCCAGGGGCAGCCACAGGGCCCAGCCATCCTGGCAGCTCCACTGACTCACATCCTGAGCCTCAGCTGTAAATGCAGACATTGACTGTGGGGCTGTCAGGGTGGACACACGCCTGGACACCTTATGAATCGGTGTCTGAACAAGCCCTGAGGGTGGGTTGCTGGCTGCCCTGGCAGCAGCACACACCCACCAGCACCCTGTGCCAGGGCAGAAGGGCACAGAAGAGTTTTGGGTGAGAAATGTGCTGCCCACTGTGTCAGCTGCCAGGCCTGGGCTGGCGGAGGCAGCCAGGGAGGGCTGCCTGGGATGCATAATAAGATCCTCATCCATTTCCAACTCACATCTCAAAGCACTTTGCACAGGGGATTATATTCTTTCTGGTTTGGAGATGAGCTGCACAGAGAGCCCCAGGTGCCCCAGTCAGCCCGTGGTGGGGCTGGGAACAGACCCCTGTTTGTTTTCACCCATGAAGGGAGCACCCTGAGCCTCCCTGTGTGTCCCCTGCCTCCCCAGTGCAGAGCTCGTGGGCTGCCCAGACAGCAGGATTGCCTAATCCACTGGAGACAAACCTCACCCTGCCTGCTGCAGGTTGCTTTTCCTTGGGTTTGACTGCAAAAATAGCAGTGACAGCACATCGGAGGGGTAATGCAAGAGCAGGAGGAAGCAGGGGAGGGAAGGGGTGGTCAGGCAGCTGAAAAGCATCTCATGGGTCAAGGAGAACACGAGAGGGCCAGTCCTCCCCAGCACCACGCAGAGCTACCAAAAGAGCCTTGTTTCCCTGCTCTGGCATCAGATTTAAGAGTGAATTAACCCCCTTTCCCAAGAGCTCCAAGGCTGCTTTTCTGTGCTGTCACCCACTGCAGGGTCCCCATCTTTGGGGAGGATCCCAGAGCCCTGTCTGCACTAGAAGAAGCCTGTGGCCTTCCCAGCTACCTGAAGAGGAGAAAACTCCATCTTCCCCACAAGAAGATATGCATTTGCATGTTGCTGAAGCAGAGCAGGCAGCAGCTGAAGCTCAGCACTGGTGTTCCTTCCTTTCTTTCCACTCCAGTTCCGCAGTCAGTAGCAGGAGGTTTTCAGCTTGGACGAGGGTGAACCCTTTTGGTGGGGGTTGTGTGGCCAGAGGTGGTGCTGGGTGCACAGAGGCTGATGCAGGAAACCCAAAGCGATTAGAGACTCGAGCTTAATTTGGTGTCCCCATGTGCCTGTGCAGTGGAGGCTGGTTGGCTGCACCGCAGGACCACTGAGTGTTTCAGAGTGTGAATGCAAAATTCATAGTGCCTGAAAATGAGCTGCCCCCACAGCGTGCTACACCCAGTGACCCATGGCCTTGTGTGACTCACAGGAACATCCCCACTGTGGTTTCAGGGGGGCAGCTCCAGCACCTCTGTGCATCCTGACGTGGGGTTTGCACATCTTGGCTGCTCTGTGCATCACTGCAGCACTTGCTCCTCACCTGGGCACCACGGAGCCCTTGGAGCTGCCACTTGCTCCTCACCTGGGCACCACGGAGCCCTTGGAGCTGCAGCAGTGGCCACAGGGTGGATTCCCAGCTGCCTGTCCAGTGAGGGACCGGCACTCTCACAACCGGGGACTGAAGCTGATTTGCATCCCTCAGTCAGCAAATGCACATAAATAATAAGTCCTCTCAGAAGAAGTGGGATCCCTTCCAGACAGCTCAAAGAGGAAAGGCAGTGAGCTTTGTCCTGCGTGAACAATTTGCCCAGACATTGAAGGATGTCTTTAGAAGTGAGCTCACGTAAGTCTCATTTTACCCAGCACTTGATTTTCCAGGGTCCTCGAAATAATTTATTTCTGCATCTTTCTTTTGTCCTAGAGGAACTGAACAAGAAAAAGCAAGCTTGCACCCAGATCAATTGCCTGCCTAAAGATACTTTTTGGGATTCTTACCCCAAGTCACACTCAGATTTCCCCCAAGGCTCAGCTGCCAGTGCTGACACCCTGGGCAGTCCCTCCCTGCACGCTGCTGCTTTCAGAATGATTTACTGTCTCATGACAGTGACAGATTTACTTCTTTCCACAGGAAAAGGAAAAAACGAAGACACTGCTGAGCTGGAGGAGGGTCTAGAGATCAAGCCGATGCCACTGACAGTTCAGTTCCAGATGCAGCTGCTTCGGTGGCCCTTGACAGTCCCAGAGCCAGGAGAACGAGATCATGGGGAAAGCCCATTGACGTGTCTGGAGCAGAGTGAGAAATAAACCACAGGGGAACGCTGCGTGGATCCTGGTTGGGCTGAATCGCCAGAGCTGGGATGTGCCTCGGGCTTTGTGGTGGTCCTGGGGCTGCTGCAGAGCTTCTGCAGGAGCTGCAGTGCGTGAGGGCTGGTGCGGGGTGTAGGGTGGGGGTTGTAGGGTGGGTGTGCAGGGTGTAGGGTGGGTGTGCAGCGTGCAGGTTGTATGGGGTGTAGGGTGTCTATGTGTGTATGGGTTATAGGTTATCTGTACAGGGTGTAGGGTGGGGGTGGGGGCTGTAGGGTGTCTGTACGGGCTGTAGGGTGTCTGTTCAGGATGTCGGGTGTCTGTGCGGGCTCTAGGGTGTCTGTGCAGGGTGTCGGGTGTCTGTGCGGGCTGTAGGGTGTCTGTGCGGGCTGTCGGGTGTCTGTGCGGGCTGTAGGGTGTCTGCGGGGCGCAGGTGGGTGTGCCGTGCCCGGTGCCCAGTGCCAGCCTCCGCATCCCCC
>VWZG01012117.1:929182-942499 GCA_013396735.1 Grallaria varia
ATTTATTTATTAATTTTTTTCATTTATTTCTTTATCAGCTTTATTTATCGAAGTCCCAGCATCACTTTATTCCGGCCGGAGACAGGCAGTGATCATTCCAGCCGCATATATCGCTTTTAAGACTCTTCACATATTTATATGTTGTAACAAACAAAGGAATTGACGTTCATTGGATCTAAGTTATGCGCTTCTCTTCGTTAATTAGTAGTCTATCCTATATTGGCTATTTTGGTTCACATTCTTTGGTCCTCTCATTGTTCTTCCTCAGGCAAAATCTCCAACTCTCAGGCTGTGATGTCTGTCTTAATCCCCTCTGGTATCTTCTGGTTATTCCAACATGTCTTTGAAGGACCAGAAATTAGAAATCCCAGATGTCCAACCTTCAATTTCGTCAAGCGAGAAGGGAGATTTTAAACTCTGAAACAGCTCTAAGTGATGTCCAGGCGTTGGAAAACCAGCTGGGGAATTGTGGCCAGGGCAGGTCTGACCGCCCCGAGAAAACCCCTGAGCTGAAAGAGGAGAAAGTCTGAGCGTGGCACTAATTGGCATGAGAAATGAGAGAATCATTAACAATTAGGAGATAGAATACTTATTAAGAAGAGAACTATGTACCTTGTAATCAATGAACATCTTTTCCTTTGTTTGCTCAAATGCATGAATAGTGAAGAGTTTTGGTGGTTGGGGTGCTGGATTTGTGAAAACCACCTTGTACTCTGTGCAGAATGAACAATGTCTCCTTTCTAAACCAGGCTCTGTGCCTGAGTTCAGAGAACTTCTAAAATTGGCAACACTGACATACCACAGTCTGCTTTCCACAGGTGCTGCTCCCCACCCTGGTTTAATTCAATTTGTTGTTCAAGAGTACATGATGCCACTTTGATTCTAGGTAGTTCCATACTATTGATAATCCCCACCTTCTCCAGCAAAGGTTTCCTGTGTAATTCCATACAAAAGCTTTGCTCAACTAAATCTATTCTTTTTATAGAGGCTCAGTAGCTCAGCACAGGTTACTGTACGAGGCAGTGCTGTATCACAGGCACATCCTTTATGTATCTACATGCTTTAAACATTTGTTGAACAGCCTGACACACCTGAGAACACCCGGTAACAACCCTGTAGCTGCTGTGGTGTTGGTGCCCCTGTACCTCACAAAACTGTAGGGAGAGGGAAACCTTGGCCTGGTTTGAAATGTCTTTTTCCAGGACTTCTGAAAAAAATGACAAGTAATTTCTGTATCTCAGCCTTCACACCCTTAATGAGGCAGAGTTGGACAAGGCAGGACTTGCTTATTGAGATGTTGGTCGTGTTGGAATCGTGTTGCGTCCCTCCCGTCCCTCTCTAGGCAGGGAGGGAATCTCAGGAGAAAACTGCTGGGAGGCTTATAAATATTTCAGGAAACAGAGGCAAATATCCAGGGGGACACAAAGAATCTGCAAGAGCCGCAAAGATAGCGAAGGGCATGCAGGTGGATACCTTTTAGTTTCACCTTTATTGTTTTTACATAAGAAAATAAGACTGTGGTGGGGCAGCAAGGACACAGAACACTGGCAGGTTTGGCGTGGGGGGAAGGCACGTCCATCCCGCGTGCCAGGCGCTGCGGAGCCGGCTGCCTCTGGAAAGCTGATGGCTGCAGGAGCAGAGCCCTCATTTGAGCACCAAGAAGTAGGTGGTCCAGCCAGCGAGGAGCAGTGCCCCGAGCAGCACCGTGTAGCTGAACAGCACGAAGGCCAGCAGCTCCCTCAGCACCTTGAGGACGTGGAGGGCGAAGGACTCCGGCATCGCTCTCTCCAGCAGGTAGGATCCCTGGGGCTGCTGCTCCCTGCTCCCCCTTGCCTGTAAGCACAGGGAAAGGGTGAGTCTCTCCAAGCGGGGAGACTGTAATTCACTATTCCTACCCCAGGGCTCTGCTGTGGGGAGGAACCTTGTGAGCAGGAGGGTTGATGCCCACCTGGAATGTTGTTAATGTCCGGTGCGACTCCTGTGCCTGTTCAGAGTCCTGCTGAGCTGTGCAGCATTGAAAGAGGGTTTGGGATCTGATCAAAGCCTCCCAGTCAGGAGTGGTAACAAAGCAAATGGAGATACAGACACGGCCGTGTGGGTGGGTGGGTGAGGTCAGAGGCTCCTACAGAGTCCAGCTGGCTCCCGGAATCTTTCCCCTGTGGCAGTGGCTGGGTATCCAGGAAGCTTCAGGATCAGAGAGGCCGCTGATGGTGCATTACCAGCAGCATGTTCTGATCAAAGTGGTCAATTCCTCCAAGGAAGCCACCATTAATATTTAATTATATAATTGCATCTAATGGAAATACTGGCACAAATGGAGCCTTTTGTTTAAGAATGATGAAAAGTGAGGTTTAAATACAAGTTTGCACAGGCAAATATTTATATCTCGTGTTAAAAATAACCTTTAAATGGGAGACATAGGGCAAGATGCTTTAGAATTCATCTTCTAGCTTTATTTTAAAGTCATACTTACACTTGCTTCAGAAGCGATTGCTTGCATGTTAGTTTAAAATTAAATCTAAACTCTTTCACAAAAGTCGTTGGCTTCTTAGACTTAAAGCTGTGAAGACCCACCTAAAAAATTCTATCATCTCTCCAATTTGCATGTTCTTTTAAATTTTTACCTCAGCTGTGCTTGATCAAAAATATTCACGCTCTTGGTCAAGCACATAAAGGAGTTTAGACCAGACTTTAGATAAAGCAAATCCAAAAAGTTTATTTCTCTTCTAAGCAGCCTAAAGCCAGCCAAAATAAACTGAATTCTCACCCTACCACTTAGAATGTTTTCTTCAAGAGCTCTTGTGATAACAAGTTCACTTTTTGGTGTTGTTAAAGGGTTCAGTCATTTCATTCTAAGCTCAGGCACATGTATAAAGTATAGAAATTATTTCATTTTTGAACCAGCTGTGGTTTCCTTGTTGTTCAAAGCACCAAGGTTTTCTGTCCATGGGCTTTGAGAGATTTCTGGTTATCTAGAAAGGTACCGATAAAGAAATGAACTGCTTACCCAGGCTCTAGTTCCTCAAGGTCCTCTTTCTCCCTGGTTTGGTTCCGCAGCTGTCCCTTGAATTCCTGGCTTCCGGAGGGTTTGTTCTGTGGGCTAGTCCTGCGTGATCCGCTCGGAGCTGGGAGCACCAGGGTGTGTGTGCAGGACTGATGCACTAGGTGTGGTCAGGGCGCTTATGATACGACACAGCGCGTCGTGCCTGGAGCAGCCAAACAGCTCCCCTTCCCCAGGGGGCTTCTGGAAACAGCATTTCCTGAGTTTATCACCAGGGCTTCGTGTCACCAGGTCAAAGCCTGTATTGGTTTGGGTGTGGAGGGTTTTCCTCTAACAAAATGTGTCATCTTAAGACTTTTTACTCTGTTATCTGGAAGGCTGCTGTGCCTCTGGCTCTGCTCCCTGAGAGCTCTGTGGGCCACTCAGGGAGGAGGAGGATGCTCACACACAGCTGGGGCTGCTCCCAAGGATGGGACTGTGCAGACTGAGTCAGGCTCTGCTACCAAAAGGCAGCCTAATGCCTGCACTGTCACCAAGTCACTGCTCTGCTGTCACCCTTGCCCTCCCAGGGAGTCATCCCAACCTTTCAGAGCATGAGCACTGCAACTCCTGTGCAGTGAGGGGGAAAAGGGAGCCAGAATATGTTTATTTTCAGCAAAACTGCTTTCTGATACTGCTGTACGAAAAGTGAAAGTCTGGGGGTAGAGGTTGTGTGATTTTTTTTTCTATTTTTTTTTTCTTGTAATGCAGACAGCAAAGAGAAGGAAGACTATGTACTGCAGATCAAATCCCTTACCTACAGAGATATTATGATGTACCAAATGGCCCCTTAATTTAATTAGGCTCTCTTGTTATCAAATTATTACCCTCATAGTCAGCAGGGCCTTGGACAGAAGCAAGACATAATCAGCTGCTCAGGAAGCCTGTTAAATAGTAATTGCTCCTCCAGGGAACTGATGAACGTCAGGATGGGGTTTATTTTGTTGTTGTTGTTGTTGAAGAGTTCCAGGCAAAGACTTTCTGTAGATGGAGTGGCCACACAGCTTGGTGCTGGTGCAGGCTGGAGTCTGCAAAACAATAGGCAGCAGTGTTGGTGAGTTTACCAAGTGTCTGGGCTTTTGCCTCTGCTGTTACCAACAAACGTGTTTTGCTGGTCAAGGCAGAAAGTTAAGCCAGCTGGGGAACTGGGACTTTGCATGGTTTCCTTTATACACCTGTGGTGTAGCTTTTACACAGCACGACCTCAGGTCACAAACCAGCCTGATCAGGGCTAGTCATTTCCTCAGGATTGTTAAATTTGAAAAATGTTAAAAAAAAATTAAATTAAAAAAAATCCGGAAATATTGATAGTATAAAGACCCTCCAGGCCAAGCCAAGGACACTGTAAGGATTGCACTGGGTCACACTGTTTCTTGTTTTCCTCTGCTCATCTAATTTTTGATCCAAAGCTAATTCAGTTTTCTTTTTAAATACTCTTGACATCAGCTACTCTAAGTGGAACTACAGAATAATGCAGAGCAAGGCACTCCATGTTTGCTCCTTGCATCGTTGTCAAAGTTGAAGCATTTTTTGTTTTTTTAAAGTCTGCAAGTTGCCTACCCACCTGAGGTAAAAAGTCTCCAAAGACTGAAATGGTATTTTTCTTTAAAAGTCGAGAAATCCCATAGTTATTTCTGATGTAGTGTGTTAGGTGGCAGAATAGAATGAAGTTTTGCATGAGCTTAAGGAAAAAACAGCAAGATATTAAAAAAGTAGTTTCAGCTTAAGCAATTCGGTTATCCTGGGGCAGGGGGAAAAGAACACAGCTACCACATTGCAGGGTTTTGGTTTATTTTATTTGTTTTTTATGTTCCAGAGAGAGAGCACAAACACTTCCAAAAAAAGATCAAATATGTCTTTATTTTATTCCAGTAATTGGAATTAAGCAGATAGAGGGGCTCCATGAAGGGGTTCCTTTGGCAGAACTCAGAAAATAAACAACAGACCAAAACCCACCACAGTCACAACTGTGACAACTTGGAAAAATGAAGGGGTTTATTGGGACATATTATGCTGCTTAGCTAAGAGCAGAAATGCTTGGTAAGAGAGTGAGTTAAGGTGTGGAGTGTTTTTTGGGGTTTTTTTTAGTTATCTTTAACTATTTAAGAGTGTTAAAAGCCTGTGAGCACAGTGACTGTGCCCAGCAGCAGCACAGGCATCAACAATGTCCCTGCTCTGCCTTCCCAGCCTCTGGGAGCTGCCTCTTGCACAAGAGCCCAGCCACCAATCCCATGGAAAATTCCATTTTTGTAAGTTTGAGCTCTACACCACCTTATGACAGCAAGTACCACAGTTTCTAACCTGAACAGGAGGGTGAAAAACGTGTGTCTGTTTTAAACCTGCTGTTTACTTGCTCCCTGTTGTTGCTATTCTTGGCCCAAGTGCCACATGAGGAGTGTCTGTGTGTCTTCAATCGTCAGCTCCCAACACAATGATGTAATTCATACTCTGGAGTAGCTTTCCACAGTCAGGAGGGTGTACCTGGGACAAACAAATCACCTCACAATGCTCCCTTCAAGGGGCAAGTGAAGTAAAAGGCTCAGGGATCAGAGTTGCAGCTGTGTACAGATCCCTGACAAACACATCCAGTGCATCCATGGAATGTATCAGGCACCAGACAGACAGTCTGGGAATACTGGTATGAAATCAGGAACAGAAAACATCCTGCCTCCATCTCCCCCTAAAACTAAACTTGAAGGGAAAAAAGCAATTTGCCAAAGAGAAGGACCAGAGCACATCCCCACTCCCCCAGTGGCTGGGTGCCAGGTCAGACCATGAGCAGGGATTTCTCTCTCTCTCCCATTGTTTATTCCACCGTTAGTGCCTTCCAGCACCACTTGTCTATTAAGAAGTTCCACAAGCACCTGGAACACAAGTGGAGGGATGAGGGTCTCTGCATCATGAGCTGGTCTCAGGAGAGCTCCTTTCACGGCTGTGTTTCTCCAACATTCCAGCAGCAGTGCTAGGACCAGACGTGCCTGTGTCACACAGGGCTTCTCACTTCACTGTCTCTCACCACACCCCCTAGAAAGGGGCAGGCTCCAGTTTTTCCATCAAGGATTTGATCCAGGTTGTTCCATTGATGAGTTTTGTGGTGGCGATGACATACTCTGTGCCTCCATCTTCCATCTGGGACAGGAACCTCAGCGCAGCGATCTCTGCGTACGTCACCCCTCCCAGGAAGAACACCAGAGTCACTCTGTTCTCACCCTGCTGACCTGGGCAGTCACAGAAAGGTGAAGGTTGGCTTAGTCTGATTTTTACATCTCCTGTGCAACAACTGTCAGTCAAACTCAAAACTCAATACAGAGAGCAGTTGAATTAGAGGAAAAACTTAATGGGGTGAAATAGCAGGCTGGGGCCCAGAAATCCAGGCTCTGCTCCCAGCTCTGCAGTCTCTACAGGATGTGCCTGACCAGTTTTAATGCTGGGAGAGTGAATGCTGACATTCTTTTTGAAGTAATTTTACATATTAAAATCACAGTGTGAGGTTAGGGTTTGTTTTAGTACTACAAAGGGAAGTGAATTTGTCAAAGGATGGTTAGTTAGTTCTAATACTTCTGTGAGACAGGGAGATCAGACAGAGGCCTGGACTCTCCCAGCCCTATTCCAGCCTAAGAGAGATGCATTTCCCTTTAAAACATGGGTGAACAAGGCAAAACTTACGTTTTTTCTGAAGGCCAGTGGGTAACTGCTGTCTCTCCTCGAAATGGGGCCCTGGCAGCATCTTCAGCACCTCCTCGATACTCCTCCAGCCGGGGCGGGCCAGGAGCTGGGCCAGGCGCACGCTCAGCGGGGCATAACCACTGTACACGTAGGAGATGTCGTTGGGGTTCTGCAGGAGAGCACAGGGGAGCAGCAGGTCAGAGCCACTCATGAATAAATAAAATTACATGAAAAAAGGTGGGTTTCCTGCCACACACAATTCTGTGGTTATATGTAACGTTCGCCGCTGGTTTTCCTGGTTCACCCCCTACCACTGCCTGTTTACCTGCTCGTTAACATCATCCATCCACAGGCGCAGGGTTTTCCTGATCGTGGGGTAGTTATTCCTGCCACTTGTCTGAGGTTTCAGCAGTCCAGCTTTTTCCAGGTTGTTTAAGGTCAATATATGTTCATAGCCATATGTCTGCAATATGACAAAATCATCTTCAATACCACATCAGTAACCCATGACCAGAGTATTAAAAGAAGACAAGGCAAAGACATTAATTCTAAAAAGGTGTTTTGATTAAAACAGCTTTTTGGTTAAGATCTCTCTAGAGTGTATCACATTTAGAGTGTTTAAATCATAATAGTAAAAAGGACAGTGATATAAATCTCTGTATCTATGTGTTGTAACACACACCAGCACCCCGAGCCACTGCTGTCAGCCCAGACAGACTCCCAGTGCTCCCTCTGTGCACGCTGGAACTCAACACCACCCAGGTGTAACGTATCTGTCTAGAATGCAAGTGTTGTAAAGCTGAGGATTTGATATGGATTTTCTTGGGAATTTATTGATTCAAAAGTTAGAGCCCAACCTGGAGAATCTCTCTCTTGTAATGGTCCAGAACCTTCTGCTTCAGTCCACTGTTGCACACGGATTGCAGGCAAACAAGACGCAAGATCTTGATCAGTGGGTGTTTTTGAGCTATGCAGTCTTCAATATAATTGTTAATCTATTAAGTAAAACACATGACCTGTTATTTAAAGAACTGCTGGAGTTCCTGTCAGACCTGGAAAGAAAGATCTAGTTTGCCTAGTGTCTCCAAAACACCAAGACAGAGGGTGCAGCTGCTCTCCAGGCGGCTCAGGACCATCTGCAAAACAGTGACCCAGCACTGGCTTCACCTGGGCTCTCCCCAGACCATGGCAGTTCCACAGTCAGCAGCCAGACTTTACCTGATGCGCTGAAAAATTCCTACTAACCATCTTCAGTGCTCCACCAATCCCTCACAGCACACAGTGCCCTGCTACAGCTCAGAGCCCTGGCTGTGCAAGGGCAGGGACAGGTAATTCAGTGAGGCACATCACCAGACACCATCTATAGCAGATGGTCCCTCTCTCAAAAAAACCCAAATGAAAAAAACATTTTTTGAAGGCGTATGAGTTGCTAATTGTCATTATCTACTTACCTTGTCTGTGTCTATTCCAGACATGAACTCTTGCTCCACTGTCAAATTATCGAAGAAATCTTCAGACGCTTCGGGAGAAGAATGAGAATCAATACAAAAGCAACAGACAGCTTATTTTCTACATCTGACCTTTCAGCAGAGATGCACTGGATGGAGCCAAGCCAGTCAGTGCCAGGGATTGCTGGGCACATACTCACTGGTGATGTCCTTGATGAGCTCGGCGATGGAGGTGTGGTTGGCCAGCGAGCTCCTGGCCGCCTGCATGTGGGGCAGCTGCGACACAAACTGCTTGATCTCCCCAACTGTCTTGGCGTGGTGCCTCTCCTGAAGAAAGCCACCGCTTAGGTCAGGCCTTGTTCACGTCAGTAACACCAACTAGGTCATTTATCCTGAAAAACTATTTTACTGGACTTGCTGCACCCGCAGGAGCCAAAGATACGTGGCCTTTTAGATAAAAGACTTTAAATGCTTTCACTAAAGTCATAGCATTACCTGTAACAGCACTTGGATCACCGGAAGAGGCAGGACATAATACAGCAGGATCATCAGGCTGGTTTTTTGACAGTAGCCCAGTGTTACAAATCACTTTATCCACCTGTGTCTGACTTCCAGCCATCACTACCTGCTCCTCTGTTTCCCTACCAGGGCAAACTCCACTTTTTACACAAAGAGGAATTACTTTGCTGGCTGACAGTAAACCTGGAGCTCTAGGCCAGTGCTGTGAGAGCTGGGCTGGCAGGGTCTGCTGTTCACTGGACCTGGCTGCAGCAATGCCCTGGGCTCTGAGCCAGGATGTGCAAACCCATGCAGAGTTCAGCTCTCAGAGCAGCCAGAGGTCTGCACTGCATGTGGGCTACTTGCCTCTTACTGCAACTTGGAATAAAAATAATAATTTGACTCATATGTGAAGGATTTAAATGGGCAAGTGCAGGCAGGAGAGTGATAATGATGGAGCCTGCAATTTAAGAAGTCCTCTGCTGCCAATATGCTGCTGTTTCATTATCACCTATTACCACTGACAATGTCTTAAAATTCTCTTTTTTTAACAGCCAGTATGAATAATCCAGCCTTAGCACTGATACTGCAGAAGCAAACATGTACTAGGAGATGAGACTGAGCACTCAGTATTTCAGTTAAGGTACAGCTACTTCACCTTAGATGTGACAGAGGTGAAGGGGCTGAAAAAACACAAAGGAAATAAAATCAAAGAGAGTAATAAGTTCTCTTGAGAATCCCCATGAAGTGTGAAAGCCGAGATAGGGGATCTCAGTTTCTTTATGAATCATCAACAACAGGATGTTTTCAAACAAAACCATGAATATGCCCCACACAACTCTCCAGCTGCCTAAGGTGACACGTGAGCATGAATTTACGGTTCAAATCTCCTGCAAGGCAACTGTATTTTCCACATTCCTACTGGTTTTTATGCCAGCCATAATAACCTGTTCTGGAGTTTTATTGCTTTTCTCTGCATCCTCAGTGAATACAAAGGCAAAAGGACCCTTCAGAGAACAGATAACAAGAGCAACAAAGAGGAATTGAACAGCACACTAAAACTGAACGCTGGCCTCTCGCAGAGGAAGGCAGCACCTGACTGTCCTACAGACTGAGGGGAGCAATTTGTGTTGCAGGAACTGTGGGCTCACATGGCAGAAGGGTGGTTGAGGCAACCTGTGATGAGAACGAAAGCCCCAGAACAGAGGTGTGGGGAGGAGAGGGATCCACATTACTACAGGATTCTTCAAAGGGGGTTTGACCAACACCTACTCAGAACGGAGCTCATCTCATGCCAGAGCAGAGGAACAGACTGAAGGGGCTTCTCAAGACTACCTGGTTTTTCTCCATGGCAGCAGCTCGAGCTGCCCTGAGGGCAGACGGTGACTGATCTGATGACAACACCCAGGGGATGCACTGTTGGATGCAGGCCTCACCTCAAAGGCTGCTGAGATGATCTTGGCCTTCTTGCTGAGCACGGACCCCACAGCATTGAAGTTCTTGTCCCGGATTTCAGCGTACAGCTCCTCCGCAGAGTTCAGCTGCAGCTTCTTGGGTTCCGTGGGCAGATCCTTCCCACTCTCGCCCTGCTTCTTCGGGGCAAACTTCTCAGGGGGGAGTTTCACATATGCTACCAAATGCAGAGAAATAACCCTTATAAGGACTGGAACTTCACCATCACAAGTTATGATTAACAGGCTGTTGGGAGCATGTCCCCTGAGCTCTGAACAGCAGAGCAAATATAAACACTCGGACCCCTCAGTGCTTGAGTGTTAATTAAGGGGAGTCTCACTGTACCCACCCAGGGACCTACACAAACACACGTGATCAGAACCCAAGCACCAACTCCCCTGCCTTTAGAGAGGCTTGGAGGCAGCCCTGCAGCCAGTCCAGTCCAGTCCAGCAGGAGGAATCACAGCCTATAAATGCCTCTCTATAGAGTTTTCTTACTACCTCCTGAAGAGCAGGAGCATGCTCTGAATGGCCTTTCACAAACTGTTCCTGTCCCCTCAGTGTGACACACAATCCAGTCAGACTGGAGGGTGAGGGCACACCTTTCTGCTTTTACACCACGGGTTCTATCACCGCATCTGCACCCAGCCAGCATCCAAAATATGCCCATTTAATAATCACATGCTGCTCAGCTCTCCTTCCCAGGCAAAAAGATCCAGAGTGGGTTGTGATGGGCTCTAGCCTGGGACTGAAACAACCCTGCGCTTCCTTCAGCCGAGCTGCTCCCACGTCACAGCCACTCAGTGAAGCAGAAACCCCCCTGACACACAGCAACCTTCGCCAGGGCATGGGAAACCTCCCCCAGGACACGAGGAGCCCCCCTTTCCCCCCAGTACTCACTGTTCTGGATGCCATAGATCTCATCTATCAGCCCCTCGTAGGTCAGCTGCGTGGCCAGCGGCGTCAGCAGGTCCACGTTCCGGTCCAGCAACAGCAGGGTGTCAAAGACAGGGAAAATGGAGTTCTGGCTCCCAGGGAACTCGCGCTTCATCCTGATCATCATGTTGGCCACGTGCTGGAAGGAAATCACGTCGGTCTGGTTACGGTGCAGGCCACAGCACATGGATTTGAGCTCTGGGCCCTGCATGTGTGGGCAGAGCCCTGGGTAAAGGAAGGGAAGGGCCGGAGGTACAGACTGACTGATGGATGGGGCAGGATGAGAATGAGAAAACAAGAGTCTTCTCTGCAGCTTGACAAAACAGCAACTGGCCACAGCACTGCCTTCACCTTAAGCTGCTCTCTCACCACAAAAGGTAACAATTTGACCAAAAGTTGATCAGTTAGAAGGAAAAAGGATAAGTGAGTATCATGGCTGGATTAAAAAACATCCAGAGGTGCATCTAACCAAACACTCCTTAGGGCAGTTCCAAAGAAGATGCATTTTTTTCAGCCTCACCCGAGCACAGTCGCCTTTCCCAAAAATCTGAGGGATGGTTCCGTAGAGAGCCTGCAGTGTCATCAGCCCCTTTGCTGCATGGTACAGACTGGTCTGGTCACTCTCCAGGTAACATTCCTAAAGAACAAGAAGGATTCTGATGGAAGGTGTTGATCCAACACAGCTGCTTCCACAGCAGAGTGAGGTCCATGTGAACAGTTCAGAGGAGACACAGGCTGGGGAACAAACCGTGGCTGTTGGCAAATATGGACCTTATTACTTGTGCCATCAAACAGTACACCAGACACTGTAGTATTTCTGAACTCCACATGCAAACTCAGTTTGATGGAGCGAAAGAGCCAGAGAGTGACTGCAAGGAGCCTCCCCTGCTAATTAGGCCAATTCGAGTGCCCAACACCTTGTGGCAGCTGCAAGCCCTGACAAGTCCTCTGGGCTACATTTCTTATGCAAAGAAACTCCCAAACCATCCTGTCCCCAGACGCAGCACTCCGGGAACGCAGGACATGGTGCAGGATGCAGCATCTCACATGCCTGACGTGAGCTGTGCCAGCTCCTCCTGCCAGCCAAGCACTTCGGACCTCAGGAACACCCTATGTGTGGTAACAACACCAGCAGCTGAGCAGCTCGGTGTAGTGACTATTCCTTCAGGGTCTGGTGTGAAAACACCTGGGGAAGGTCAGGCCTCAGGACCAAGACACATCTGCTCTGCAAGGCCTTTTCTTGCTGTGCAGGTCACCGAGGGCCGCTGCGACACCACAAGCCAACACAAAACCACGGCAGGTTCTCCCTCGCAGCCGCGCCGAGCGCTCACCTTGAAGGCGCTCTCGGACTCCATGGAGAGCAGGTCCCCGTCGAAGGGGATGAGGTCCAGGCTGTACTGCTCGCGGTGGATGAAGGAGCCCAGCACGCCCTGCTCCTTGAGCCACTGCTCGCACAGCAGGCTGCGGCGCGGCACGAAGAGGATGTGGAAATCCCTCTGCGGGGAGCGGCCTCTGTCCTCCCTGCAAGAGCCACAGCGGGAGCGCTGCCCTGTGCCATCACTGCCACCTCCCAGCGCTGCCTGCAGAGCCCGGACGCACAGCCCAGGCACGGCTCTGGCACCAGGGCGAGCAGACCCGGCTGCCCCACAGCTCCCCAAAGGAGCAGCACTCCGAGTGGAACTCACTCCAGCTAATTAGGCAGGGGAGGAGTGGACCCTCTGCATGGCAGCCAAAGCAAAGCCCCCCTCTCTTGCACCCAAGCTGAGCCCCCCGCGCAGCTGCACTGCAGTTCCTCCTTGCCTGCCCGGGTGTAACAAACCACACCCGTGCCCACCTGCCCTGCCCTGCCAGTACCTGAGCACGTTGTCCGTGATGATGTCCATCAGCTCCAGCTTGGGCCTGACGAAGAAGATGATGTTCTTGACGTCGGCCGGGGGCAGCCGGCCCGGCTTCAGCGTGAACATCTTCTCCACCTCATGCTCCTGCACGGCGGCGGCACGGGGAGAGTCAGCCCAATGCGGCGCGGGGGCAGCGCTGGGAGCGCCCCCCGGCCCGCCCGGCGCTTACCTTCAGCAGCGAGTACTGCGCGATCAGCCCGAAGGGCCCTGTCAGGTACTCGTCCCACACGATGGCCTGCGGGAGGGACGGCGGGGTCAGCCCGGCCCAGAGACCTCCCTCATGGCCCAGAGACCCTCCGCCCGGCCCAGAGACCTCCCTCATGGCCCAGAGACCCTCCGCCCGGCCAGAGACCTCCCTCATGGCCCACAAGACCCTCCG
>VWZG01012117.1:942660-977692 GCA_013396735.1 Grallaria varia
TCCCTCATGGCCCAGAGACCCTCCGCCCGGCCCAGAGACCTCCCTCCCGGCCCAAGGACCCTCTCCCGGCCCAGAGACCTCCCTCATGGCCCACAGACCCCCCTCCCGGCCCCGGTCCCACCTTGGAGCCCGCGCACTTGTCGAGGAACTCGCGCAGCTCCCTCCGGCCTGCCTCCCTCAGCGCCGTCAGGTTCACCCTGCCCGAGCTCAGGTGCGCCGCCATGACAGCCCCGCCCGGCCGGCTCACGTGGGCGCGGGCGGTGCCGCGCAGGCGCGCAGGGCCAGGCCCCGCCCACACCGGCGTGAGGGAGGGAGCGCGAGCGGCGGCGGGCGCGGCGTTTGTGGGTGTTTGTATTTGTTTATTGTGGCCTGTTCTGTTCGTTCGTACGTGGCCTGTGTCGGCAGCCGGACCACGGAGGGGAGAGGGGCTGGAGCGTGTGCAGGGAAGGGGCTGGAGCAGCAGGAGCAGCTGAGGGAGCTGGGGGGGCTCAGCCTGGAGAAAAGGAGGCTCAGGGGGGACCTTCTGGCTCTGCAAGTCCCTGATGGACCCAGGTGTGATTGGGCTCTGCTCCCAGGGAACAGGGACAGGAGAGGGAACGGCCTTGGGCTGGGCCAGGGGCGGGGCAGGTGGGACATGAGGAGGAATTTCCTCCTGGAAAGGGTGGTCAGGCCTTGGAAGGGGCTGCCCAGGGAGGTTGGGAGTGCCCAGCCCTGCAGGCGTTCAAGACTGGAGGTGGCCCTCAGTGCCAGGGTGTGGGTGACAGGGCGGTGTTGGGTCACAGGCTGGACTCGATCTCTGGGGTCTTTTCCACCCTAATGGATTCTGGGATTCACAGTGCAGCCCCCAGGCACGTCTGACCCCACACAGAACCCCTGGCACTCCGAATAAACAGGTAGGAAAGAAAATACACCTTTTTTTTTTCCAAAATATAACTTTAATATATATATGCATATATACACACACACCACACACTCACTATATAGAAGCTGAAAGAACACAACCCAGGGATGTCCCACGACCTGTTCCAGGTGTGCACAGTGTACAGGTTTCCAGTCCCCCCAGCAGCTCCATCCCTTCCTTACCTGTGCTGGGTTTCCACCTTTCACACCAAACCACGACCCAGNGAGGAGGAATTTCCTCCTGGAAAGGGTGGTCAGGCCTTGGAAGGGGCTGCCCAGGGAGGTTGGGAGTGCCCAGCCCTGCAGGCGTTCAAGACTGGAGGTGGCCCTCAGTGCCAGGGTGTGGGTGACAGGGCGGTGTTGGGTCACAGGCTGGACTCGATCTCTGGGGTCTTTTCCACCCTAATGGATTCTGGGATTCACAGTGCAGCCCCCAGGCACGTCTGACCCCACACAGAACCCCTGGCACTCCGAATAAACAGGTAGGAAAGAAAATACACCTTTTTTTTTTCCAAAATATAACTTTAATATATATATGCATATATACACACACACCACACACTCACTATATAGAAGCTGAAAGAACACAACCCAGGGATGTCCCACGACCTGTTCCAGGTGTGCACAGTGTACAGGTTTCCAGTCCCCCCAGCAGCTCCATCCCTTCCTTACCTGTGCTGGGTTTCCACCTTTCACACCAAACCACGACCCAGAGCTCACAGCACCGAGCGGCACCGCAGTCAAAGGAGTAAATGAAAATAAAGATGAAACATTTCTCAACTCAGTCCAGTGTCAAAAAACCAAAAAACAAAAGAGCTTTAAAATCTAAATGTACAAATTCAGCCTTAAAATGGTTTAGTGCAAATATGAAAATTAACAGCATATTTTTAAAGTATTTAAATAAGCTTTAATATAACTCTAGTGCTTCATTCCTATACATGTTTTCCCATCAACAGATGCGACAGCACGGGGGCATTTCCTGTTAAGGGTGGGACAAGCCCAGAACCTGGGAGAAAACAGCATAAAGTCACTTGTTAAATCCTTTATTTACCTTCCACTGAAGTTTGTTAAAAAGGGACAGGGCTTGTTTATTAGTGGAGGAGCAAAATATTTATCCATTCACTGCCTGTGGAGCGGAGGGGCAGAAGGGCTGTCCCTCCTGCTGACATTCAGCGCTCGCAGCTGCTGCTGGTGAAGGGTCCTGGGGGCACAGACTGTCCCCCTGCCCTCAGAAGGTCTCGTCGTCGTTGCACTCGGCCGTCCAGTGGCCGAACACCTCGCAGGTGTCGCAGTAGGGCCGCTCCTCGCGCCGGCTCCCATGGTGCGCCGAGTGCGGCGGCTCCTCCAGCGCCTGCGCCTGCGTCGGGCAGTCCTCAGTGTCGTGCAGGTCGAAGCAGCCGCAGATGTCGCAGAACAGGCGGGGTTTCTTCTTGGACAGGCTCTCCTCCTCGCTGCAAGGGGAGCACGGGTCAGTGGCACACGGGACACGTCTCCTTCCCATGGTGTGGCCCTGCCCTCACTGTGAGCTCTTGGGATTGGTGAACTGAGGAATTACCACAGTGCTCACCACAACAGCTACAAACCCCGTCTGAAGATCTCAGCGCCTCCACCACTCACAATCCCCTACACCGAGACATTTGCTAGACAAACCACTCTCTGTGCAAGTATTTGCAAAAATACGTTTAGAAGAGAAACACAAGTTAACTGGTTTCGCTTTTCTGTTGAGAGATCTGAAGTCACAACATATCAAACAGCTTTCAGTTCTGTTTCTGTGGACTACTTAGTTCTGTTTCTCTCCCCATCTCAGTTACAGCCCCTTGAGAGCAAAGACTACTCCTGCACTTGGAAAGGGCAGATCCACCAAGTCTGGCAACAAACATGTCACAATAAGACAATGTTTGTGATCAATCACTTGCACCACCAAGAAAACCCCAGTGTAAAAAGAAGGCTGGACTCAACCACTGAACTCCAGAGAAAGCTCTTTCTGTCCCTCCCAAGGGCTGAGATGAGGCTGGTGCATCCCTGCAGCTCCCCACCCGCTGCTACCAACAGTTCCCAAGACACGAGCCTGGACTTCCTTTGGGGTTTATACCTGTCATAGTTATTTATCTCCTCGTCGTTGCCATTGAGGGCGGCTTCACACATTCTTTGTATCTTCAAGTTCAGTTCCTCATTTCTCCTTTGCAGATCCACTATCACTGAATTCAGGAAGTCGATCTGGGATAGCCAAGGACAAGGACAGTCAGAGGGGCAGGGGGTGGCACCTCCAGAACCCCAGAGCGCAGCACTGCTGGGTGTAACCAAGGAACACTTGGAAAGTCAATAGTGAAGGGAATAAAGGAAGCCAAGAAACAGAACCAACCTCGCCCTGGTGGAAGGAAGGGTTGCCATCAGCAGGTGAATTCAGGAAGGCAGAAAACCAGAAAAAGATCAGTGGTCAGTGAATGTTCATGACACTTCCTATCACTGCACAACTAGGAAGGACATTTAATAGCTGTCGCTGACATTAGGAATCTAA
Source organism: Grallaria varia (assembly GCA_013396735.1). Classification (NCBI taxonomy): domain Eukaryota; kingdom Metazoa; phylum Chordata; class Aves; order Passeriformes; family Formicariidae; genus Grallaria; species Grallaria varia. The sequence goes on from VWZG01012117.1 coordinate 946,079, forward strand.
TGAGGGCTTTATAAGGAGCAGAAGGTGATTCTATTCTAACCATCTTTCCTAGGTTTTTGTTGGCACAGGCCCCTGTGGTACAGAAGCACTTCACATGGTTCCTGGCATTATCATACTCTGAATCCCATTCTTCCTGGTCCCAAGCAGTGCCAACTGAGCACCTGCCCTTTCCTTTGCTGCCAACCCTCCTGGGGACTCCAGTTCTGCAGTTACAAAGAAGCCAAGGCCAACATTTCCAACTGTGGCAGCTCAGGAGGAGCCTGGGAGCTCAGGGAACCCATTTCTCCAATTTGGCAAGCACCAGGTTCAGGTGGGCCACACCTTTCCCTCATTCACATCCAAGGAACTCTTGGAAAGATGTCCAGGGAGCAGTGAGTGTGTCCTGCTGGGCTGTACCTCACTGACAGGTCACACTCGGCCACCCTTGTTTCCTCACATTCCCCTAACGTGAACTGTCTCCAGTGCCACTCACCACTTGATTCTTTGTATTTACTGTCATTAAGATTTCCCTTCAGAAGCTGAAGGCTACAAAATAAATCTGCCAGTTAAAATCCTGACTGACAAAACCTGATATGAACTATCCTTGGAAAAGTATTTCCCTGTCCTACAGCCACAGTGCTGGTTTAGCATGTCATGCCCACATCCAGTACCTGCTTCTCTCTCGCAATTTCCTCCTGAAGCAAATTAGCAGCATCACCTTTAAAGAAAAAAAACCAAACAAGGTACAATGTGACACACAGGATGGCTCAGTCAGAGTGAAGCAGGGTCACAGTCTGCTCTCAACCTTCTGGCTGAAGGTGCAGACAGGGGGACAGGTTCTGCTGTACCTGAGGAGCTCGTTACAGTTACAGACTGCTCGTTGTTTTCCTTGAGTTTTTGCTCCAAGTTCTTCACCTTTTCCTCGAGTTTCAGTTTGTCAGACTCCAGGGACTTCACCACTGACTGCAGGGTTTTTGCAGAAGCGTTTTCTCCGCGGAGCACCGTGATCTGTAAGAGGTGTTTGAGAGGGTTTGGGCCTCCCAGCACAGTCAGAGCACCACGGCCACACCCCTCACAGCCAGGGCTGAACAGCCACCAAAAACATGCCAGGAGTTACCTGACTTGGCACAGGTATCCAAAGATTTAATGCCTAGGTTTGATTATGCCCCATTAAAGAACAATCAGCCTGCACACAAAACCTCTGCCTGGAACTCAGTCAAAATTAGGAATCGTCCACTGTTCATTTACCTCATTTCTGAGTTTTTCCAATTCCTCATCTTTTTGTGTGATCAAGGCACTAGTAACATTGATGGATTTCTGTAAAGATGCTCTTTCGTCATCAATTTCTTTTTTTAAAGTTGATTCTCTAAAAGAAAACCAAATACAACCAGAAATCAGCTAGTGAATGGGTAACTGTAGTGGCCTAACATAGTTTCATTTAATTTCAAGTATTAAACTACTGTAAGAAGTGGTCCTTAAAAAATAAATTACAATTGTGTATTGACTAAGGTTTTACATATGTATAAACATTTCAGAGGTTACAACTGTGAAAACAAAGCAAAAACTTTACCTAGGTAGTACATGCCAGAATCTGCATAGCACCGTATCCATTTGAATTTAAAGGAGCAAGTTAACAGACTGGGGAGATACAGGATAAACAAACATGTTGCACAACGTTCCACAAAACCTGACTTGAGAGTTTTGTTACTTCTTGAAAATTATTACCCAGCAACAAAACAGGCATGCAAAGCTCATTGTACAAGTTGTCATGCAAAGCAGAGATGAGGCTGGAAATATCAGCTGGTCCTCACTAATTTCAGTGACATCATCATTTCCTGCACATGGACTTGGGAGTGTTTCTGGGCCTTTAACAACTACAGTTGCACCCAAAACCACGTGGAATTTGCTTTACTTCATAGAAATCCTCTAAAGCAGGCACAACCCCCTTCTGTGTAGGTGTCCCAACCTTTTCCATGGATCTAATGGAGATAAGGAGTTCTGCCTATAATTCCTGCCCTGAGGCACCACAGCTGGGACATCCTCACTGGTGCAAGCTGACACTGCACATGGCTGAGTAACTGTCCTCTGATGTGAGGAGAATTACTACAAATCTTACAAGCTGAAAGGTTGTGGTTAAAAAAACCCTTAAAAAGTTCTGTCCAACACTATGTTTCCTTTTCTCCAGGAGAAACTTTCATTTCAGCACAGCCAGCAATGCCCCAGGGATTCCAACCCACACTGGGCTCTCCAGGACTGCCCAGGGATCAGGATCCACGTGTGAGGGTGCTCAGGGCACAGCCACCAAGTTCAAATGGCCCAGTTTTCACCTCTACAATACCTACAGTTAGTGAGAGCCACGATACCCACACCATGAAACACAAGAGATCTCCCCAACTTGAGGGCACGGGGAACTCAGCAATGGGAGCACAATCAATGCAATTCTTTCATTGTTCAGATTGTACTCAGGAATGGAAGCAGCAAGTGGAGAATCTGGGGTTTAGAAAAGCTGAGGCAGCTACCAAACAAGAACCAGCAGGCTGATTTGGTTCTGGTGTCTTTTCACAATGAGAGAATCAGTAGAAGCAGAAACACAACAACTTGCAGGCTGTGCGATCTTGCCTTCAAACCCAAGGTATAACCCCATTAATAAAACCCAGCGGGGCCCTGGCACGTAACAGGTCCACTCTGCCAACCCTGAGTCAGCAAAGCACTAAAGCACAGCAGCCAGGCCGTGTCCTGCAGCAGAATTCCAAACGTGCTCCAGCCTAACCCCTGGGTTTCAGTGCTTTGCTGAGCTGGATCAAAGGCACGTGGTGGTGTGGGAAAGAATGTGCCACCAGTGCAAGGGGTGCTGCTGGCAGAGCAGAGCAGAGTAGAGCATCAAATCCCAGATTCAGTGGGAAGTAAACTGCGAGCACAGCTGGGAAGCACAGCTGGAAGGTGCTGCTCAAGCTCTCACAAGCAGTACCCCAGCCCTCTCCCACTCTCCCTGTGTGCAACAGGCAGCGGTGGGAGGGCAGGGGCAAAGCCCAGCAACTGGCTCGTGCTCAGGAGCTCGTGGTCAGCCAGGGCTCCCCCTTGGTCAGAGCTTCACTGAGAGAGCGGGACCAAACAGAGGCTTTTGGCACAAAGAGGTTAAATTTGCCATTTATCGGGCACCACAACACTGAGGTGGTTGGAAGAGGCAAATGGCTTGGAAGGGTAGAAATAAGATGTTCACAAACTCCATACAGGAGTCTCCAATAGAAAAACACCAGGGGAGGGAAACAAAAGAGAAGAGGAGAGAAAACAGGAGGGGAAGAAGGTCCCTGTGCTGGAGCTTTGGTTTTCCCTTTCCCAGGGCAGTGCTCCTCTGCTCCAGGGGGAGACTCGAAAATGCTGGAAGTGGAGAACCTCCAGCCAGAGGAGGTGCCTGGCACTGCTCTCTGCTCCAGAGGGCACTGCTGGAAGTGCTGGAAGCACCACGGGCACTGGGAGACAGACACAGGGAGTGGAAGTGAAATAACTCAGCTTGCAAGGCAAATCTTGTGGAAACTATTTCATTAGGAAAAAAAAAAAATTGATTTTGGTGAACTTAAATTTTTTTCCTGCCAATTCAAGCCCAGAATTGCCACTTGCCAGCAGAGAGGTAAAGAAAACCAAAAAAATGACTCTTTCATTGCAGGTGCCCTTTTAAAACTGTACTTTTTTGAGGAGGTTAAACCAGGTTCTGAGCAGTGTGTAGAAGTCGTGGGGAGAGGGGTTGGTTTGGTTTAAACATTAAAAAAATCACCCAGATTCTTCCCTTACTACAAAAATAAGAAATTCTAAGAATGAAGCAAATACCTTAAAGTGCTACTGGGTAAGCTTTAAAAATGCAAGATAACAAGAACCACATGTTAGAAACATGGAGTAGAAATGCAAAATACTGTAAGGAAGAATGAAATTTGCACCAAGGGCTTCTTTGTTTTGGTAAAAAATATATAGGTTTTTTTTTTCCATAATACATATATATATATATATATATAGCTGAGTGTTTTACAAAACAAAAGCAAGACACCAAGGGACAAAGGCAGCCAAAATATGTACAACAACTTTACTTTAAAAAAAAAATTATTTATTGTAACGTGGATAGACTTTCTTGAGTCTTACCATTAAAGACACACAGATATAGCAAGGGAAGCAAGGGCAGGAAAGGGAAGAGAGAGGAATGAGATGAGTATCGATAAATAGCGAAGCTCAAAGACAGTCAGACATCAACCCACAGAGAGCCCAACAGCCGAGGAACACAGAGCCCCTCACTCAGAGCCACAAACACCACACTGCTGCCACTCCCACCTGGGCTATTTCATACAGGGAGATGCCAAAAGAGGGGAAGAGAATTCCTGGCAGTGGAAGGAAGGTGAGAAAATCACCTCTAGAGATCTGACCTAACTGGAACACAGAGATGGCTCTGGGTCACCTCAAATTCCTCAGACATAAGGAGGAAATCATCACTCCTGATGTCACCAACTTCAGGGGAATTGGGGAGTTGTGAGATTTTTTTTCATCGTTTTTGTTTAATTAGCTCTTTGTTCAGCCTTTTTTTGTGAGCAACTGATGCCATGTGCTGGCCCCTTCTGACCCCCATGCCTGCCCTTGGAGCCTGTTCCTGTTTCTCCTTTTCCCCTTTATTGCAGTTTATTCAACACTGCTGAGCAGCGGCACAAACTTTGGCATCTCCGTGTAACCCACTGAGGGTAAAATTCACTTCAGTGATTTCAGAATTGTCTGGATTATTTCAGGCAACTAAGTAAAAACAGGAGAAGGAAAATCAGAACCCCAGACCTTCTTTTTTAGAACTAAGTAGAGAGTTTCTTTTAAAATGTTCTCTGTGCGGCAGAACTGCTGGAAGTGCTGAATGGCTCTTGGTCCCCACCCTCCTCCCTTTGCTCAAGTAACTTCCAGGAGTTACACTGTTTAAAACAACTTTAAAACATGTGCAATGACAGGATGGTTAAAGCTGGAGGTTCAGCTCCTCACTGGCCTCTCTGTGGTCCAGCTGCGCCAGCTCTGACATTCCCTGGGGAAGCAGCAGCTCGGGAAGCACCCTGAGTGCCTGCTGTCCTTCAGAGCAGGGGGAGATGCACCAGAGCAGGACCCACCTCCCAGAGAACAATGAGGGAATAAAGAAGGGCTCAGTGAGAGCACGGAGCAGCCAGGGATGTGCAGCAATACCCAAGTACTACTCACTGTTCTTTGTTGTGCCCACTGTAAATCCAGGAAATCTAACAGGGGCTGGTTTGTTTTTCCTGGAACACTCGAGGTGTCGTGGGGAGCCCTGTTGTTAAGGATTTATGTAACTGCTTTTGAAAAGCCCCCATTCTGCCCAAGGCACTTGGCCACTGTGGAAACAGTTTTGTCACTGGGGACCATTCCCTGAGCAGCAGCTCACAAAGGGATGCCCCAGTCCCCCAGGACATCTCCTGGGATCTAAAACCAGTGCTGAATGAACTGCAATAACCCCCTGCCACAAGGAACTGGACACCACGTTGGGGGCAGCCAGGCAGTGCTGAGCAACTGCTGCTGCTCTTTGCTCTTCCCCTTTCCTTCTAATCAGCACCACTGCATTTTGCCATCATTCCTTTGGAACTCGACGTGTCAGATCTGAAAACAAGCTTTTATCAGAGCAAGGGACACTCCAACACTGCAGAGCAGACTAAAACCAAACACTGAGCTGGTCACTCAGGTCAGAACTACCACAGGGTGGGAAGGGTGGAACTAAAGGGAACACAGACAATTCCAACTCTAACCCAGCGTGTGATACCCTCAGCACTCCAACCAGGACACCACAGAACACAACAGCTCTCAGCAGTGTTTTTGTGTCACAGTTTCTGTAGGACTGTGGGTTAAACACACAGCAGGAAGAACAACTTACCTCTTTTTCATCTCTAATAACTGGTTATTGAGTACTGATCTCTCCTCTTCCAGCTAAAACACAAGGACAAACAGACTGCAGTTAATGCACTAGGGGTTGTTTCCTTAGTACAGTATGTCAGAGCAACATCAGCATCATAAAACTAACGTGGGAGAGGCTACAGAGCCCAAAAATCCTTAAAGTGACAGATTTTCTACTAGCACAGACATGCACCCAAACACAAAGTGTTCAGTGACAAAGAGTATCAGCTGGTGAGGGGCTACTACTGCTAAATAAAAATAATTAAATGGAGTATTTCCATGTGCTGTGCACTCAGCAGGGTGAGAGACCAGTGTTAGAGGATATTGGCCCCCCACACCCCAATAAGGACCCCCTGTGTGCCTGGCCATGATGTTCAGCCCAGGATTGGGGAATTCTTGGGTTTGCTGTTATCCTGAGCTGGGTAATTGTACCCCCGACCCAGGTCTGTTACGCACTCTTATTCAGAGATGAATTATTGATCCTCAGAGCTGTTGGTGTTTGTTACCATATCCCAGACCTGTAACTCAGCAAGGCCACCCTTAAGCTCTGACAACCTTCAGCTGAAAACGTTGTTGCTGCAGGTTCTTGGGGTCCAAACTGCCCATCATGTGGGTGTAGGAAATGCAAACCAACCAAGCAACCAAACTGTAAAGCCTCACCACAGAAACACTCGGGCAAGTTAAGAAATTAAGTACTGTTCAGGCCACTTTTTCCCCATTTCCTCCTTCCTTCTTACTCAGTGACCAAAGTCAGCAATTACTGCCCTGAACTGTCTGCAGCAGAACTCCCTGAGCCTCGACCTGAGCACCATCTCAGGGGGATTTCACAAGCTGTCAGGGTTCACCCCCATGGTCAGCAAGGCATCCATGTATAACGGAAGGCCCAGAGCCCTGACAACAGCTCCTGGGCTCCTGCTGAGGGAATTCTGTCAGCACTTGCAGATACTCTGATCACACAGAGGCACAGAAGGCGTTAAACCATTTCCCACGAGCAGGCAGGTTGTGTGCCAGCCCCCAGCTCGCAGATAAATGCAGCTCTCGGAGAGAAACCATCTCCTCCACATTTTCTGACAACTCACCTCTCCCTCCGTGTGCTGCAGTGCTACTGAACCTCCCAGGTTTGCCATTAACTGCCATCATTTGCCTGGGACTAACCAGACAACTCTACTGATACGAAAAATAGATACCAGGAGGGTGTAGAGAGACTTCATATAAATCATTCTTAAAGCAAATCAAGCCGTATCTCTGAAGGCAAGTGAGCACTGCCAGAGTGCAGAGCAGCCACAGCACTATGGGGGCACAGCCAAGCCTTCCCTGCAGGCAAACCCAGTCCAACCCAGTTTCACCAGCAGCATCAAAGCACCCACCGACACCCAGAGTTTCTGTTTGCCCTTCTGACACCTGCTTTACATGCCCCTGTCCTCCCCCACTGCTGTGAGGAATGGGACACATCTCCCATGTATGACACGTTTCACCTGGTTTGTTTTTGTTTTTTTTTCATTTCTTTCCCTCCACCAGCACTGGCATCTCTCTGCAGTCACACTGTGCTCTGGGACACCCGCACACCATTCCTAAAAGATGGACCATCTGAGCTGGGGGTATTTCTACACTTTCTCCAATGGACTTGAAGTGCTTGGGCAGGTCTGAGGCTCCCGAAATGCCACAACAATTCATGTGAAGCCAGAGAAGTTTCCTGAGCTCAGTGTCTGCCTGAACGTGAATCTTTAACTAATTCCAATCAGCCAATTATTTATGGATCAACACAGAAAAGCTCCCTCAGCCTGTTCGGTGGGAGCAACTGTCCCCTTTACTGCCCAGATGACTCATTCCTGCCCCAGGATCCATAAATTTTGCACAGGGTGTCACACGCAGACACACATTCTCTAACCCAGTTGACAACACACTTGCCAGAATTTATGTGGTTTCCATAGTGACGGCTCAAAATTCCCAAACCCATCTTTGCCCCTTTCTGGTGCATTTTAACAGGCACCTGCCCAGACCCTCCAGAGCCTCAGCTCTGCTCTTTCCTCCTCTCTGCCCACATTTCTGGCACCACTTGCCTGCAGCTCCTGGGTAATCCTGCTGGGTGAAACCCCTCCCTGCCACACGGACTCTGCTCCTCCAAAATCCCAGGGAGGATTTTTGACAGGAATATTTTTCCTGCTCCCCACAGCCAGCCCGAACCCAGAGAGCCCAAAACCTGTGGCCACTGTGCCTGAGCACGGTGTGACAGGAGGGGGTGGGATACCTGGGAATAACCAAGGCCTCTCCCAGGCCAAATACCACACTTAGGAAATGCAACAGGCAACATTCCCACGTTCCCAAGATTCAGACTGCAGCTTCCTCACAGATTAAGAGGGCAAAGAAACTGTCCCCAAGCTCCAGCAGATCCTCCTGATCTTGGAGCCCCGTACTCAGGTGCAGAACAGGCTGTGGGCAACAGAACCGACACTATTCCCGTTTGCAAGGGGATGGATTCATCCCTGTGCTTCCCAGATTACAGCTGGCTGTCCTGGCAGTGGGAGATGGGCCCTGCTGACAGATCCATAGTCAGCAGGATGCACACAGCAGGACTCCTGGAGGTCAGCTGGAAAGCAGGGAGGCCCCAGAGCCACCCACCAGCCCATGGCTCGAGGGGTCCCTTCCCTTGGGGAAACACAGAAGGGTTTGACCAGTGCTGCTGAATCCTTCCGAAGTTACAACTCTCCCTGAAAACACCAGGTTGCCTCAAAGACTCTGAAATAATTTAGGAAACCTAGTGGGAGTGGGGAGCTGCTCCCACGGGCTGTTTAGGATGTTCTCCTACCATGCCACTACTCAGATGAGGAGTGAGTCAGTGCTGAGCCCACACGTCTGGGACTCTGCTCATCCTCTCCAAAGGCTCACAGGGATCAGGGAGCCTGAGCATTACTCCTGTCAGCAGCTCCAAGGATTTAGGAACTGGCCAGATCTGTACTCACTGATCCTCAGCACTTCCAAACAGGACTCTTGGGGAAGAATCAGCCTCTTGGCTTTAAAAATACCAAGCCTGTTGCAGGATGCCCCTGCTCTGCACAGCTGCTGTCTCAGAAGGGCAACCTACAAACCCACACTTTCTGTGTTCTTCCTTTTGGACACGATCTTCCACGGATTCCTTCCTGGGGTGCCTGTCCCCAGAACTGCTCCACAAAGACCAAACCCACCATCTCAGTGGCTGTAAATCTGTTTTATCTTTTGGCAAGTACCACTGATCCAAGCTGGGTAACTAAGCCCAATAGATACCAACAACACGTTCAAAATACAACAGTGAAAAATAAAAAAATCTATTTCATAGAGTTTTTCTCCCTCTATGGTGCCTCCAGAAAGGGATTTGCAGGGACTCCAGCCCCAGCACTGCCCGGAGCAGCACAGTCCACACGCAGTGTGAAGTTTGAGCAGACACACGCACAGCACTTTCCAGAGACAGAGCCCACCTGAGCAGCTTTAAACAGTATCCTGAAACACATCCCAAACACTCCCTGTTTGCAGTGGGGAGAGCAGGAATAAGGGCAATGAAGCAGCTCCATTTCCTCAGTACTGGTAGATGGCCATTCCCCCTCCTGACAGCAGCAGCAAGTGCCTGTCAGTCCCCTTGGCCGAGGCACCTTCAGTTCATGCTCCTTCCCACCCTGCCAGGGATCCCTCCTGGCTTACACAACCTTCTGTCAGCTGCACTTGCACCCTCCCCGTGGTGCAGGCGCCTTCCACATTTATCCGCAGCATTCCCGGCTCACCCCCCAGGCAGGGACCTGGGGCACGAGGGGCTCCAGGGCCCCGGGGAGGCTCCCACCCACCTTCTGGTGGCTCGTGACCTGCTCGCGGCTCCTGCCCAGCTCCTCGGCCAGCCGCACGTTCTCCTCCTGCAGAGCCTCGAGCTGCTGGGACTTGTGAGCTGCTGCCAGTTGGAGCTCCTCGCTGCGAGGACACGGAGAGCATCGTTACCATAGGAACGGGACAGGCAGGGAAAACTGGGGGAGAGAGGCAGCTCCACAGCCTGGAAAAACATATCCAGGTCACGTGTGGAAGGGAGCTGGGATAGCAGGGACAGCCCATGGCTCGGGTTAACCCTGGATGCTGCAGCAGCAGCACAAAACACCTTCTCCTCTCTCAGAGATGGGAGGTAAGTCCAGATTCCAAGTTCTGCGTGTTCCCATGGCTTGGATTTGCGGGCGCAGGGCAGGGATTGACAAGAGCCTTGGCAAGGTTTGCAGCCTGGGCTTTCACAGAACTGAGTTTTTCAGCCAGAGGTAAAACAGCAGAATTGTTTAAAAGGCAAAAAAAGAGAAGAAAAACAAAGCCAGAACAAAAAGCAACAGGAAAAACCCAGCTTCCAGTTCCACCTATTCAACTGCTCCCTGCAAGGGCTGGCATCCAAACACTCAGGAAAGCTCAGGATCACAGGAAGAAAACCAGGAAAGGTTCTCATCTATTCCATTATTTTAACAGATACAAAACTGAAAATGAGACAAAACCAAAGCTGAAGGAAAGAAAAAGAGAAAAGGCTTTGCAGGTTTCATCAGGCTGTGCTGCTACTAATGGATGGGGTTTCCTTAAAAGAAGCTTATTTTCAACAGATTTTGGAAAATACTTTGCATACTGCCTGGAACACAAGTGACTAACACAAGGTTTTAGATTTGACATCTCCCAAAAAATACAAAAGATCCCCTTAATTTCACTGAATAGTAATTTTTATGACTGTTTCGTTTTTATAAAAAGGAGCCCCAGTACTCCTGGGTGCCAGTATTATCGAGCCAACCCTGACTGGAATATTAACAATACTTTCATAACTGTGGGAGGCAGAAGAACCCTTAAGTCAGAAAGGATCCAAGGATCTGTGCTCTATTATTGGGCACATTTAGACAGGATTCTGATTTATTTGGAGTTCAGTATCTCATGTGACTCAGATTTTCCAACCATTTCTTCCACTTGGTCTCCCCTTGAACAATTTCCAATCTGATTCCCCCAGGCTGGATCAGAGGGGCTGGATCTCCCTCTGACATCCCTTCACACCCCACCTGTTTTGAACCACCTTTGCGTGCTGAGCTGCAGCTCCAACCACTTCTCCCCTGTCAGCTTTAGGCATTAAGGCCCAGATTACTGAGGGAGTTCTAAAACCCCACACCAGGCTCTGGGGTCGGTGTGTGAAATGCTCCCCTATTGGTGCCAAGGGCCTTCGAGCACACAAAATAATTAGTGGAACAAATGAAAACTAGATGAGCTTCCCCTTCCCCCCAGGGTCTCACAGCACTGGTGACCAGAGACCACGTTCAGCAACAGTCTGAGAAAAGCAATAATTAACCCCCCAATGTGAGGAGGGTCCTGAGAACACCTTGTTCCATAAATAACTCCTGCCTGGCAAATTTCAGTGTCACATCTCATCTTTCCATGGTACTGAACTCTGGGAGCTGGTGGCCCCTGTGCCTTTTTGTCACCTCAGAGCAGTGATTCAGTCCACATGACCTATGGAACTAATAATAATTATATTAACAATTAGTCCAAGCTGCTCTGAGCTGTCAGTGAGATTCCAGCTCTCACTCCACAAGCCACAAAATTCCTCTCGGAAACAGGTAGGAAAGGAGATTTGTGATTTAATCCACAACACCCCTGAAAGCTGGGGATGTGCAGCCACTGCAGGGCAGCAAGAACTGGCATTTTTGTTACTGGTGTCACACCGGAGGCTTTGCTACAATGGCAAATAACTTTCCATCAGATGCTTGCAGCTGTTCGAGTACAATGTTACACCTCAGGAGTCTGCAGGTACCTAAGGGGTTGTTTCTCCAATGAAGCATCTCAAATGATGAACAATTATTCCTAGTTTTACATATATATGTGTGTGCGTATCTATTATATATATTTACATGTATATTACTTGCTTTGTACTGGTCAGGAAATAAATGCACAGTGGGACAACAGGAATAAACTGCATAAAGGCATCAATGAAAAATAAAAGTAGAATCAAATGTACTACAAACAAAGCCACTTAAAACACTCCGAGTGTACTTATAATTAAATCATCTCTTACAATCAAGGTTTGAATCTCACCTCATGCCCTCAGGTTGCAGAACCCTCCAACAAACAACTTATTTCAACGAATGCCCCAAGGATTTGCTTCAATTCCTTTCAGCAATTCAGGAGCAACAGTCTGTTGTCGAGCTTTACACATGCTAAAGTAACATTTCATTTTGACCTAATATCTGCTTTTTGAGGACACCAGAGAGACAGTTTTATGAACAATTAAAGGTAAATGTAACTCCAAAAATAAACAGGTTTAACACTGAAATACTTACAATTCTTTCCTAAGTTCTTCCACTTTCTTGTTCTCCAGATTCAGCAGCTCTTTTGATTTATTAAGTTCCTCTTCATTTTTCAGGTTGTTTTGTTTCAGCATGTCCAACTTAGAAAGCAAAAAAAAACCCTCATTACGCCAATGAAACCACACAGTTCTCAGCTGGAAAGGTTGTTCAGCAAAATGGGGGCCTGAGCTGGTCCCCTTTCCATCTTTAGGCCTTATTGAATTAATCCAGCCTGTATGGCATGAGACTTTCTGCACCCAAACTGAGCAGAATTCCAAGTCCACTGGGACCTCCATCAAGTCCTGCACCACTCAGAGCATTGTTTGTTTTTAAAGGCAAAGCTTGGTGCTAAAATTACCTGTTCCTTCATTCTTATTCCTCTAAGACAATTGGTAAATTCTGCTTTTCCATACCTTAATTTCTGAGGTTCAAGGGGCTGAGTGCTGTTTCTGCAACCCCAGGAAAGGAATTCCTTGCAGAATGGGGCCAACTGTTGTCCATCTATTTCCTGAGCTTGTGTCCAGCAGGGAAACAGGCCGAGCTGTGCCCCCGATGTGCTCCCCTTCAGCCACGCATGATATTATATAAGAGATAATCTCCAGCCTTTCTCCTGGTATTACAGGACCCTGGGGATTGTTTTTTAATCCAGAAAGTGAACCCCTCCTATCTGAACGTCACCACTTCTAATTCTAACTCAGACCCTGCTGCAAACCGTTCCTGTTTCAGCACAAGCTGAGGCATTTAGGGCAGCCCAGCTGTTCCCTGCCGGAATCCTGGAGCTGCAGACGACAGGATCCTCCCCTGCCTAACCTAATTCTCTGTCATTCAACAGTTGTTCTTACAAACCAGGTAAAATCTTTCATAGAAAAGCATTTCAATGTGATTACTTCATTCTGGAGCTTCTCGTTTGTCTGTCTGGAGTTCTCCAAAGAGGCCAAAGTTTCAATCTTTTCTTTGTGAATGGCATCCTTCTCCTGGGTCACCTTCTCCACAGCCTGCAAAACATCTTCTGCCATTTTGGCAGCCTAAAAAGAAAGGGGAGTGGGGAAAAACCATCACTTATTACCAAGGGACCTCTGACAGCAAGATATGAGCCCCAATACTTCATGCACAGTTCCACGGTTTGCCAGCTGCTTCCCACTTCAACAAGGACTTCAGCTGGGAATTTATTTCATTCTGAAGTTGCACAAAGTATAAATTTCAGTGGGGAAGATTCAATTCCATGCAGAGGCACATCATAACCCCATGCTCATGTCACCACTGAGGAAATCCATTCCCTCTGTTTGCATTCCTGGATCTCCAATTACCACCACTGTGGTTGTTCTTAGACCTCTGACCTCTCCAGACAGGAGCAGTTCAATAGATATTCACTCCCAACAGTCTGGTCTGTTTTCAGAAAACATGGAATTACAAAATCTCAAAAATTTGGAAAAGAATGGAACAGGAGATCAAGCCAATTATGCCATTATTTCAGTTGTGACCTCCTAAAAGGAAATGCTTCACAGGGATATTCAAATACTCAGGGAGGCATCATCTGGATTCCAATTGGTATTTACAGTGATTTTCTGGGCTTCAAGCCACGCAAACTGAAATCCAAATCCTTTGCACAGTCTGTTGGTGGTGAATACAGAACACTTCTGTGAATAAAAGAATTGTCAGTGTCTTTCCCACCTCTCACACTGCTTTTATCCAGTTACATTTCCAGGAGCAGTACACGGCTTTGTGTTTTTGTTGGAGTAACTCAAATTTGGAGTTTGTTGCAATTGAACATACAGACCTGATCTAAACCCTCATCTCGTACTCCTCTGGACTTGGAGCTGCAGTCCTTCCCCAGGAGGGGCTGCTCAGTGTCTCCTCCCAGACTCAGAGAGCAGAATTTCCTTTTATTCACAGTTAATGTGGTTTTCTTGCAACATTCAGTGCCAACAGTGGCTTTTGCAGTTAAAAGTAATTAAAAAAAAAATTATTAAGTGCCTTTCAGACTCACAGCTACAATTTGTGACAAACCCAAAGTACGGTATTTAGAGGGGCCCAGAATTCCAGCCTGTTCACATGGAAATGAAGTGCTGAGTGTGCAAGGAGGTGCAGAGGAAACCAGAGGTTAGTGCTCAGGATTAGTACAACTTGACTGTTCAACTACATTTCAATACCTCCAGTTTTTGTGCTACTGTTTGGGCCTGGAGAGTCTCAGTTTCTTTTAGTTTCAAAGCCAGATTGTTCAGTTCCTCCTGCAGCATCTGATTTTTGCCCTGAGCCTCCAGCAATTTGCCTGAGAGGTCACTATTAGTCTGTTCTAGAAGTGTAACCTCCTCACACAGTTTATCATAATCCTGGGACAATTTCTCCTTCTCATTTACTGTTTCTTCCTTACTCAGGACCAGACTCTGATGCTCAGCCCTCAGACTGTCCAGTTCCTCAAGTAACTTGGTCCTCTCCTCCTCCATGAGCTCCAGCCTGGGTTGGAGCTCCTCCAGCCTCTGGCAGACATGGCCGTGCAGGTCCTGGAATTCCACTGCGGATTTGGACACAGCAGCAAAGTCACCCCTCAGCTGCTCCATGCTGGAAACAAGCTGCTCCTTTTCTGCACACAGGGTTTCTTTCTCCTTCATTATTTCCACCAGTTTAAAATCAGATTTTTCTTTCTCCTGAACTAATAGTTCTTTCTCAGCTAGAAATCCCTTATTTTTCTCTCTCAGCTCTTCCACCTCCTTCTCGAAGCAGCTGATGGTGCTTTGAAGTTCCATACGCTCCAACAGGAATGATTCCATGTCCAGTTTTCTGGCCTCCTTTTCCATGGTTAAGTTTTCTCTTGCAGCAGCAACCTCTCCATGTAATTCCTGACACCTCTCCTGCAGCTCATCCCTCTCCCTGCTCAGCTTTTCCCTGTCAGAGGAGCACATCTTCAGGGAAGATGCTGCAGTGGCCAGCTCGCCTTCCAGCACCCTCTTGGCATCCTGGGCCTCCTCCAGGAGGTTGGAGAGGTCACTTTTACAGGCTTTTAGCTCTTCATTTTCTACATTCTTCTCACCCAGTGCTGCCCTGAGGGCTTCAATGGAACCCTGGAGCACCACCTTCTCCTGGGCCAGAGCGTTCCTGGACATAATGCCCAGTTCGTGTTCCCTCCTCAGATCACACATGGCCTGTGCACAAGACTTGTTCTCCTGGAGAAGCTCTAAGTATTTTGCCTCCAATTCCTCCTTCTCTTGGAGAAGAGATTCATTGTGCTTGTCCAACTGCAGTGCCTTCTGGACAGCAGATTCTCTTTCCAAGGCCAGCTCTTGTACTTTCTCAGCACAGGCTCTCTCGGTGAGCTCAGCACCCGTCGAGGCCTCCACGAGCCTCTCCATGAGCACCTTGTTCTCTCTGAGCAGCTCCTCCCTCTCAGCCAAAAGCCTTTGCTCTGCTGCAGAAAGAGCCTCTTTCTCTTGAAGTAACCGAGAACATTCTGAATTGAGCGACTCTCTTGAGGCTTCCGTTTCCTCCAGGACACGAGTGACACTCCCAAGGGAATTCTCCAGCTCCACATTGTCCTTCTTCACCCTTGTGAGTTCCCTGTGCTCGGTCTCCAGTTGCGTTTGCAGCTCTTGCTCTCTCCCTTTCAGCACCTGGTTTTCACTGAGCGTGCTGTCCAGACTGCCCCTCAGCTCTTCCAAGCTCTGCAGCAGCTTCTCCCTCTCTGCCTGCAGGCTCTGGGCTGTCTGCAGGACCCTGCTCAGCTCCCTTCTCAGGCCTCCAAGGGTATCTTGAAGAGCTGAGTGCTCACCCAGGGCTGAATCTCTCTCTGCAGTCACTGCTGACAGTTGTTCCTGAAGCTCCCTTTGGTCCCTGGCCAGGGCCTCACAGGAACTTCCCAGCTTCTGAATAACATCATCTTTGTCCTTTATTACCGCATCTTTCTCTTCCAAAAGCTTCTTCTGGTAGTTGCCCAGTTCCTCCCACTCCTTGGTGTGTTTCTGACACTCCACACCCAGGGCATCTCTGCTGGCCTCGAGCTCTCTCAGCTGGAGGAGCAGGGCTGCCTCCGAGGACCGCAGAGCGTCGTTCTCCTCAGCTGCCCTCAGCAGCTCTCCCTGCGCTCCCTCCAACTCACACAGCAATTTGCTTTCCTCACAAACCAGTGCTGCTTTTTCCATGATCTCCTGCTGCCTTTTGGCCTCAGCTTCTTCCTTCTGCCTCAGGATTCTCTGATTTTCTGACTTCAGTTCTTCTTGGTCTTGTTGCATTACAGAAATCTTTGACTCCAGTTCTTTCAGTTCTGATAACAAGGAACCTCTCTCTAATTTTAAAGCATTGCCCTCCTGTGCCAAGGTCTCTTTTTCTGCCACCAAATCCCTCATCTTGTCTGACATTAGTTCAAGTTCTTGTCTGGCTGATGCTAACACAGGGCTCAGGGACTAAAGGAATAAAGTCAGGGAGAAGGGAAAACAAAAATGAAGTCAAGCACACAAATGAAAAATGGGCTGTAAGGGCAAACAGAGCAATTTTAATTCAAGTTTTATAAGTGTATACACTGACACACAGGCCCTGTGTGAACTCAGCTGCTGCCAGGCAGCCCTGGTATGCTACAGAACACCTGCCACCCACAGGAGAAGTTTTCAGTGGAATAATAATAATAATAATGTCATCATGGTTAAAAAGTTCCTCCAGCCAAGATTTCATCTTGTTTTTAAAACCACCCTCAACAAATTGTCTGAATGTAAATTACTGAGAAAAAGCCCCAGAATGATTTCATAAGACTTTAAGTGAATTAAAATGCAGGGAATTGCATTAGATACTGAATTTCAATTCTCAACATCACCTTCTGTAGATAATTCTCATGACTCT
Organism: Grallaria varia; assembly: GCA_013396735.1. Taxonomy (NCBI): domain Eukaryota; kingdom Metazoa; phylum Chordata; class Aves; order Passeriformes; family Formicariidae; genus Grallaria; species Grallaria varia. Next base: position 963,109 of record VWZG01012117.1, read on the forward strand.
TTCAAAAATACATTGTCATAACCCTTTTAATTCAAAACACCACAGCAGTGGTGCAATATTGTGTGTTAATTAATACACTAAACTCTTTGCTAAAGCATAAACCAAAGATTATAGCAAATAACTGATGAGGGATGAAAGCAAGCAGTAATGTCAAAGAAACAGCAGGAAAAATTCAAATTACTGAAGTGAAGCTACACACTCAGCCACTTCAGATCTCAAGAGGTTGTACTAGAATGAAATTCCAGGTGTGTAGCCACTCTACATGAAACAGTTCAAAATGTATCTTTAAATTCCAGCATTTAAAAAAGCAGGGAATGCCATTTGGCTCCAGGTGACTGCTGAGCCAGATACCTAGAGCATAAAATTTAACACCAAAGAACTGCATTTCATCAATTCTAGTGTAATTTAGAGGAGAATTAACAACCACTTAGTCCTGTGTGCTTTTTTACCCCAACCCCTTTCCATCTATCCTCGAAAAGCTCAAAAAGGAAACCCTGCAAAAACCTTGCTATGAGAGGCTGAGGCAGAAAAAACCCCCAGGGATTCCCTGAGACACAAAAATTTAACCTTGAAATCACTCCCAGAGTAACAAAGTACACCTACTTTGGCCTGTTCCACTTCCTTCCTCAGCTCCTCAGCCTGTGTTTCCAGCTCGGTGTTTTTCCTCTGGGCACTTTTCAGAGCCTCCTCTGCATCCAGCAGGGTCTGCCTGAACCCCTGGATTTCTGCATCATGTTTGGCCACCAGCTCTGAAGCTTCTTTTTCACACTTTGCCCGAAGATCTTTGCACTGCTTTTCGCTGGTCTCCACTTGCCTTTCCTGGTGGCAGACAAACCATGGGGCACAGGTGAGGCAGCAGCAGGGCCCCGTCCCACGCACAGCTCGGTGCTTTCTGAGTCCTTACCATGGCTGATAATTGATCCTGCAGGGCTTTCACTTCTGCTTGGTGGATCTGGAGAGTTTCCTGCTGACTCTGCTCGGCTTTCTGGGCTGTTTGCTCCACGTTTTTCTCAAGCTGAGCAGCCTTTTCATTTGCTTTTGTGAGCTCAAGTTGTATTTGCTCCACCTGCCTGCAAAGCCCAAATGAAAGGACATCATGTTTTGCTGACAGCACCACGAGCACAGAGAGGAGAGAGGGGGAATTATGCTCAAGTTCTACACTCTGTCCAAGCATTTAGAAAGAGATTTAATTATTTAACAAACAGAGAATGCTTTGCTAAATTCAATATACATAGGGCAGACCAAGCACTTGCTCCTTACTCATGTGCAGAGCAGCTGCCAGAGCAACCCCCAGTCTGGGGTTTAGTAAAGGTAAAGAACAATTTCTATTTGGAAAAAAAACAGGTTTTCTCTTGCTAGAAAACACGTTACCCAAGTCTTTTATATATCCAAATAAACTCAGCTTATCAGGTAACCAAGGAATCAGGAAGCACAGCCACGAAACAGTCTGGATCATTAAAAAGGTCATTTTCTCTGGACAATGACACAAGAATTTTAGAACAGAAAAGCCTGATTCTCTCCAAATCACTCCTAGGAGCCTGTTTTGTTTAATTTAGCTTGCTGGTATAAGTCCACTTGTCATATCAATGTGACACTGGGGAGCATATTGTTCAGACATTTACAGAAAAATCCAGTGAGGAGCTGGGGGTGTGGGGGAGAAGAACTGATGTCCCAGTGCTCTGACAGCCCAGAAATACCTCTCTTTGGCACGCAGCTCGTCGTTCATCTTCGTCAGCTGGGCAGAGCTGTCTCCTGAGGACTTCATGATCTCTGCAATATCATTTTCAAGCTTGGCTTTAGCTTCCACCAGTTGCTGTTCTCTCTCCTCTCGCTCCTTCAGTCTCCTCTCCATCTCTGGGCAAACCAAAAGTTGTTAGGTTGGTACATTTAAGAGGAAGGATGTGCACAGACTAACAGAAATAAAACTAAAAATTATGATGCTTTGAACTCTGAACTAGAGCAAAAGGTTAAGAACTCTTCAGGAATAGTAAAGAGCAACCAGTCATGAAATCTTTGTTTCAGAAGTGAATCCCTACAGGCCACGAGAGGTGGGCACAGGTTTTGCTGTGTCAGAGAGTAAGGGGGGAGTGGAGGAGGATCTGCACATCCTCCAGGGACAGCACAGGGCAGCTGCTCAGCAGGGTAGCATGTGGTGGGCAGTGAAGGCAAAAAAATGACTCAGTCTGGGGCACCAACAGTCCCTGGGACCCTTCCCCAGGCCCAACAAGGTTTGCCTCGGGGCACAGACCATGCCTGACTTCCCTCTGCTCTGGTTTTACATGAGAGAGACACAGCCAGGCCTCCTGGGAGGTGGAAGGACACAACCAGCATCTGACAGGCTGCAGGAGGCACAGGAGAGCATAAAGCTGCTGCAGTTTTCAAAACATGCCATTTGACTCCTTCCTTACCAGTCAAACTAGACTTGAGCTGCTCCAGTTCTGAAGACATGAGTGCAAACTGCTCTTCTTTTTGCTTCAGCTTTGTCACCGTTTCTAGGCAAGGAAAATGTTGAAGACAAAGTTAGTAAACAAGATGCAGACAATTCCACCTACTTGCAAGGACTGTTACTCTTTAGAGGGCCTTTCCACACCCACTGACAGTGCTGTGCCACCAGGGGTACATCTGAAAGCCTTTAAAAACCTCTTTATTTTGCAATTAATTCCTGCAGCTTTTCAGCTCTGTTTAGATTGGCAGCACGTACCTTGCATAGCTCGTTGAACACTTTCTGCTTCATCAGCTGCACCAGTAAACTTTTCTTTCTGGAACATGGATTAAAAACCCCAGGTGAGGTTGGCAATGACAGTACCATTCAAGCCCTGAATTTATTTAAGGTATTTTTCCAGTAGGAAGCGGAACAGTGTTCACTCCCATCATAAACAGACCTGAAGTTTCTGAGGTACAGCTTAGCACAGATCATTCAGCAACAAAAACCAAGATCTCCCCTTGCCTTGGTTGCAATCCCTAAACGTTCCAAATAACTTCTCCATCAGCTGTCCAGGGGAGCAAACACGCTTTTGAGGTCTCTCTCCCTGCTGCACAGTGACACCTGCAGCCCTGGGACCCACCTCCTACCAGTGTTTTCCAGCCCTACCAGCAGGAATTGATGCCAGACAGTGAAGAAAAGGGAGTATATTGAGGAAGGCAAGTGAGGCTCTTTCACCAGCTCTGAGTATTTACCACTGGCCATAGGAGGATTTTATGGCAGGGACAGTAAAACCAAAAAGCCCTTTTTTTTTTTTGTTAGTGTAGTTCCTCAGGAAGATTCCCATATTTAGAAATTCAGTTAAATTTACAAAATGAAAAATGTCTTTAAAAGCCATTTGTAAAAAGTGTGTAATTAATAAACAATAATTGGTACAACAGTTATAATGAAGGGCCATGTGTTCCTTAATGAGCAGTCTAAACTTAAACTCCAGGCTGCTTTTGATTTAGTCTCATTTTAGTTTAATTCAGTTCTGCAATCCATAAACAGGCGAGTTTTATTTAGACAAAGCACCTGCTAAGGCAGGACTCAGGTGAAATGCCCTTTTCCTTCCGAGACAGATCCTGTTATCCATGAGCTCCTTCCCTGCCTTCTTTCCCTGACTAAAAAAGCTTGGAAAGACTTTGCTCAGAACTGATCCACAGATTCCAATCACACTCTCACTGTGACAACCCAAAATCCAAAGAGTAAAGTCAAAATTTGGGGGTTTTACTCACCAAAACATGAAGTTCCTTTTCCAAAGAATCTTTAACTTGATTTACTGCACTCAAGTTTTTCTCAAGGTCAAGAAGCTTTTGCTCTTTGCCCTGCAGTTCTTTGGCCAGATTACTGGCCTAACAAAGGGGGTGAAATGGAGTAAAATAAAATGACAAACATGAGTGGAAAATTAGGAAAATTAAAAGATGAATCTGAAAGAAAAAACTGTAATATTAAAATCACTTTAAGATGAAAAATTAAAAAAAACTGAAAAAAAATCAATGTGTTAACTGAGTGAAGCTGATTTCCACTGATGGCCACAAACATCACAAGAGATTTGAAATCATTAAAATGCAGTTTTTTGGAATCAACAGTGAAGACATGTCAGATGTTTGAGTACATTCAAAATTGCAAACCAAAGTTACAGCATCAGCTGAATCAGTAATTTTGGTTCTTTATTGTTTTAATCTTTTAAACTGATTACTTTGGGCTTCAATTGTTCAGATCAACCCACACAGGGGGATGGAATTTTCCTAAGGGCTCTGACCACCAGGGGTGGTGCAGAAACCCAGGGTGACCCCAAAAAGAGAGTCAAAGGTAGAAATGTGGTGTCTTGGAACCATCTGGGAAGGGTTTAGGAAATCTCTTTCCAGTTGTTTTCCCACTACTTCTCCAGCTAGAGCTCCAGCTTGTCAGGTTATGCACAAATTTAGGGGAAACGCAGAAAACTGAATGATATCTCACCATTTTATCCCTAGAGTGTGGCAACAACTGCCAAGCACCAAGTGCCACTAGCTCTGAAGGGACATTTCATCTTTGGTGGGATGTGTGACCAGGCAGACAGGGCTCAGAACTGCTGTGACCCAGGGCCAACCCCAACCCTGCAGCCCCTGGGCTTGGGGAAAGCCCCACCAGAATATTTCCTGCTTTCTTTGGTTTTTAACAGCCCTTCCACCACCTCGTGAGATCAGGAGCAAAGTAGTGAAGGGAACATTCCCCAATGAGTCCTAAATCATGGTCTCAACACCTCTGTCGCCACAGGTTAAAACTTCAGGATGTGTGGAATCTTCTCCCAGATAAGTAACTTTTCAACAGGAGGAAGCTTTCAGCTTTCCAGCCTGCAGCAAGGAATATCTTCCTTTTGTTATTGGTGCAGATGGAGCACTAAAACCTGAGACCTGACCCAGTCAATGCTCCCTCTAAACTCCTCAGATGGTACCAAGACACATGACCAGTAGAACTCCTTTTGCCGTGATGTATTTGCAGATTAAAACAGTACTGATGTCAAATAAAAGCAAAAGCAAAAGAACAGGATGGATGTGGATACAAACCTGGCTAATTCCATCAACCTTTTCAGTCTCTAAAGCCTCAATTTGTTTCTCAGCTGCCTCAAGCTGCTTGCTAAGTTTCTCGATTTCCAATTTACCTTCAGAATTGGCTTTCTGAAGTGCAGCAAGGTCCAAAAGCTTTTCTTCAGCAGCTTTGATCTGTGGTGTAAGACTATCAATAACTTTGGTTTGTTCACTGTACTTGGCTTGCAGTACCTCTAGCTCCTTTACCTTTATCTCAGCTTCCTGTAATTTGTTTAAAGTGTCTTCCATTTCTACAAGATGCTGATCTTCCACACTTTCCAGTTTGCTCTTCAGGCTTTCCAGGCTTTGCTCTTTCTCCTCCGTCACTGCCAAGAGTTTTGCTTTCAGGGACTCAATTTCTTTTAAGTGATGGGCTCTTTCATTTTCCTGCTTCACTTTGAAATTGGACATTTCGGTCTCGTGGTCCAATTTCATCTTCTCGATCTGAGTCTTTAACTCTGCAAACTCTGCTGTCTGAGCCCCCACCCCTTTGCTGAAGGACACTTTCAGTTCTTCCATTGCTTGCTGATGGGAGGCAATTGCAGATTCCAGCTTGGATTTCCACAGCTCTATTACCTCGGAATTCTCCTTGCTGGCATGATCCAGCTTGGATTTCAAGGACTCATTTTCCTTTGCCATCCTCTCGTTTGAAGCCGAAAGGGATTTGATCTCTTTCTGCAGGGTTTCCTCACTGATCCCAAACTTCTCCTTCAGGGAATTCACCTCATTCTGATGTTCTTTGCCAGCTGCTGCCATTTTTTCTTGCAAAGAACTGACTTCTTGTAGCAAGGACAGAGAGGTGTCCACGTCATCCATGTGTTTACTGGAATCCAGCCTCCCTCGGAGCTCAGCCACCTCCTTCACCCTCAGGGCCAGGTCTCTCTCCAGCTCCATGATCCGGGACTTCTCCGACACCGTGGCCACCTGTGAGCAACAGCATTGTAAGAAAAGAAAGAATTATAAAAGAAACATTTAATCCAAAGACACTCAGGCCTCGCTGAAAAGAATCCACTGCGTGTTGTAAATTGCTTTGAAAAAGAAAAGATGACCACAACTTTGTATTAAATAAATATTACATTCTCTCCGGAGGTGGGATTTAGTTAAATTCATTTTTCTGAAGTTACCTTGAAATAACAACTTGCTAAACAACTTATGCTGATGTACATTTATCAGTCATTAACAAAGTGTTTCTCAGAACCATTTCAGAGCAGACTGGAAAAGAATGGAGAATCCTGAGATCTTCATTTGTGGAAATAAAGCTTCCAAATTAATCTCATGTCAGTCACGAGATGTCAGAAAAACTTACAAACATTTTCACCCTAGAGATCCTCTGAAACTCCTTCTATATCCACTCCATTGTCCCTGAAAAAGTGGCCTCACAATACCTGAGCTTTCCATGGACTGTTGAAGCACTTTTTTTTTTGCCACGGCAAAGCTCCCAGAATTGAGTCTAATTAGGAAGTTCCTGTTTCAACCTCCTTACACCACTATCCTGGAAGAGATATTACTGACCTGCAACTGCTCTTTAAAAGTACTTATTACAGAGCACATGCTTGGGTTTATATTCATCCTGGGGTTTTAATTCATCCTACTTCAACTTCAAGAAAATCCCCATGTGTGAGCATGAACATCTGTGCGTGTATCTACATACATATATATCTATTTATCTATTTCCTTTAGAATTGACATCTGTTGAACTTCTGACTTGGGACAAAATACGGCCAATGATATTTTGACAGGCAACAGTATTACTAATGTTACTGGGATATCCAGTAAGAGATTATGCCACTGGTGTGCAAGAAGAGCTAAAAGCCCACTGCAAACCATGATTTAGCAAAGCAAGAAGTACAGCAACTACTGAAGACCTCAGAAACCAAGCCCCAAATGCCTGTGTTAAAAGGACTGGCACATACAATCTTGCTTTTTTTTTTTTGTTTTGTTTTAATGAATTTGGCTACTTCTTCCAATGAACTACTGAATGTTCTTTATGTCAGTTCATGGTCCCATTTTGGTACTTTTATATCAATTCCCGGTCCCATTTTGCTCCTTTAGGATCAATATATGAATCCTGCAGTCTGGAGGCATCTTACCTGAATTCTCCCAGGAGTGAGGACACATGTCCAGGCACACACACCCCCCCACCAAACTTAGAGCTAACTTTTGAAGTGTCCCAGCTCCGTGACAGCAGCAGGGGCCCGCTGGAGCCTGTGTCACACCCAACACGTGTCACCAGAATGTCCCCCACGCCAAGCGGTGCCGTGATCCAAAGAGTGAAATCCATTACCCTAGTGTCTTCTAACTCCCTCTGGAGTTTGTCAGCTTTGGTCTTTTCAAAGAGCAGGCTCTGTTCAAGCTCCTTAATGCGGGCATGCTCCAGTTTGGTCTGCGTCTGTTAGTGAAAAGGGAGAGGAAGAGACAACGGTGCCACCATCACATGCCAGCACGACAGGAGGGAGCCACATGCAGGCCGTGCTGCCAGAGGCCTCTACCAGGGATGAGTGGAGAGAATGCAGTGGAGAAAATGGACAGGGGGATGCTATGGATGAGGAATATGGGCTGAATGAGGGGGTGGATGGACTGATGTATGGCATAAAAAAAATAAATATATAAAAAAAATGGAAAACGCAAATAAATCGCCAACTGAGGAATGTGAACAAAAAGGTTTCATGCAGCTGAGTAGGAGTTATTTATCAGTACAGGAGGTTTTCAGCACAAATTAGAGTAGTTATGTAATAAATATATATGTGCAGATACATCTCTGCCTGTTCTAACAGGATGGTCAGTCCCTTCCTTGTCATCCCCTTTATTGTGTTGGGCTTACGGTATAAATAATTCATTTATTAACCAGGGGACACAAATTCACCACTGAAGCTCATGTGGCAAATCCAAACTTTAACCTGCTTTTTGGAGCAGTAGCTGTCTCTCAAGTCCCAGCCACAAAAATGCTTTTGGCCAAGACCCGGGCACATGAAGGTTCATTTGTCACTATAGTTTGAATTATTTGGACAGAAACAGAGAGAAAGGGGTTGTATAGAACTCCAAAACCCTCCCAGTTTTTCCCTCTTCTCTTTCAGGAAGGAAACAAGTAACAAGATTTCCCAAAAGCACATAAAGAGAATCAGCTCTGCAGTTTCTGAACTCTAAATATATTGAACAAGATGTGGAAGGAAGGAAAAAGTAAGAAAGATGTTTGGAGTTCTAACATGTTCCTAAAGAGAAGCAGATGAACGAGCAGGTACCTCCTGCCTTTTGCTTATAAGAGGAAGAACTTTCAGCAGGAACACAGAATACTGCATATTCTGGCTTGGATATCCAGATGCTGCCAGAGGCCTGCAAGGGAACCTGAAGCTTGAGAGGTGCAGGTGAAGTCCAGCAGGGAGCTCAAAGCTGACCTGCACCTCTGAAGTGGGGAAAAGGAGGGAGAGAAAAGAGAAAAAATAAAGAGCTAAGAATCAGGGGCTTATTTCTGGAGTGCTGATACTCGAGCACTCAGTCTTGACAGGTCCCTTATTTAAATTTACTAAACAATCCAAACTTAAAGGAGTATGAAAAACTATTGATGCCTTGCAGTGTCTTTTCCAAAGAGAGCAGCTTTCCAGGCTTGCCCATAGTGGGAATAAGGTGGATTTCCAGAAGACCGAGTGCAGCTGAAACCATGTTTAATGCCCAAAGAAGTTTTGTTGATGGAAGTTCTCTCCACACAGCTGGACTGTCCAGTTAATTCACAGCAGGACAAGTAACACAGCAAGCCAAACCATGAACTGGAATTACCAGAGGGAGCCCTGGAACACGGGCACTGGGTGGGATGAATCCAAAGAGGCAGGAAGAGGTGAGAGTAACTGCGGAGCCACAGAGGTGTGCCCAGGCAGGATGGTGGGCCCTGCAGAGCACGTTAGGTGGCATGGCAAGGGATGAGCCTCTTGTTTTGCTTCAGGCCTGTTCTCCAAACACAGAATTCCTTCTGACAGCAGCAGGTTATCCTCCTCCCCAAAGCACAAGATGTCTGGGGATTTAATTTCTTACACCTCTTTCACAGCGGAACACAGTTGGCTGTGTCACCATGGAGTTCTCAGGTCCACAGTCCTAAAATCCACCTCAAAGGTGCTTCTCAGATTTGCCTGTTTTTTGAAATTCTGTAGCAGATCTGCTCCTCTCTCAGGGAAGATCTTCAGGGTATATGGGGGGAACTGATTACTCTTTTTGCTGCCCACAGCCTTTGAAAATGGAATTAAGTGTTCCAAAAGAAATAGCATTATTTTATAAAGTATCCACAATTCAGTTCCCTCTCTGACACAGGTCAGTATTAGTTTTGATCTACAAAAAAAATTCTAAGTATGAAAAGTAATCTATTTTAAAAACTGGAAATTCATACTTCCTTGCTCTAAATCAAAGGGATCCCCAAACCTCATAGTTACAGAATTCTCCCTCAATGCCTTTGGAAAATGTTTGACCTTGAGTTTTTCTATGCTACATAAAACCCAAACTCTTAGATAATTAATTTTACAGACATTGCTTTAGTGCTACAAAGATCAGACATACCATTACTGATTATTGGGTTCTTTTCAAATCTCATCTCTTATAAGTGGCAATAAGTTAAAATTCTACCAAAATGGAAATAAAACACTAAAAAAAATAATACTCTAGAGATATCTGCTGAACACCTTCTTCCCCATTTAGATCATGAGAGATTATCCTTTAATCAAGTCTGATTTCCAAAGGACAGGTTCCAGCTTCCCTGAGATAAAAATCACTGCAAAATTTTGAATCACTCAAATTTCTCTGGTGATGATGGAGAGAGAAACTCCCAATGACTACGGTTCTCCTTGAGGAAACCCAGAGCACAGTGAACCCAGAAAAGCAGAGTACTGCAAAAAGAAAAGGATTTGATTGTAAACCTTAACTTTGATAGAAAAGAAAAGCAGGAAACAAAAACCTGGCCAACAAAAGCAAAGGAAGCATTTTCCCCACAGTCCAAAGCTCTGCAGTTGGATAAGTGATGTGGGAATGGGGTGAGACCATCTCTGCCTGGAACTTAAAAGAATTCCACTCAAGCTTCACAGAGTGGACATCAGCTCCTTGCACCACTTCTGGCTCCTCTCTCACTTCAGAATAAATTCACTGTCAGTTCTCCAGACTGAAACTGTGCTGAGGCCAGAAATGCTGATGGTCAGTCCTAGGACAGTTCCTCTGTCCTGGGGAACAATCCCAGAACGCCACTGGGACCACGAGGCATCAGCCTAGAAACCAAGGGCTCACCCCTCTTCTCTCCTCTGGAGAGCAAAGATGTCCATTTTTAATGGGAAAATCAGAACAGGAAAATCAGGAGTAAAGAGCGGATTACACAAGGAGGGCACAGAGAGAAAGGAAGGACACACGCAGAGTTATTCTGACACACCACCAGCCTGAGTGGAACACTCAGAACACCTAAGAACGCACAGGAACCCGGGTTTAGCCTTGAGAACTTCCTAGCTTGGCTGGGGATGCAGCCTGGGATAAATTTTCCTTTAAAATTCCTGAGTTGTGGAGGCAAAGGGGCTGCTCAGAGGTCTTGTAAGGCCGTTTCTGTTACTGGGTAACATATTTTTCCTACATCATTCAAGAGAAGCCACATGAAGCTACAGTAAAATCAGACAGCTCTGTACACCAATTGTTCAGATGGTTTTTATCTCCCCTTGGGCATTTCATACCAAAAAAAGGGAACAAATAGGGGGAGGTGGAGACAGAAATTAATTGGCTACTTGCATATCACAGCTACTGAACAGCAGCAGGAGCTCAGAGGAAAACAGGCAGGGGGTTGGGAAGAAAACAGCTAAAATGCCACATTTAAATGGGGGATATTCCAGGCTCGTGGTCAGTGGTGCTCCTACACTCTCCAGGGGGCTGCAGAGGTTTGGACCCGAAGGGATTCCAAAGCCACACTCGCCCTGTCCCAGTTAATGGGGATTTAGTCACTCCACACATTCCTGCCAATAAATGCTGGAATTGCTCTGGAAGCAACATGCACACAAATATCAGAGTCGAGGTTTCAATAACAGATTATGCAGTTAGTGAATCAGTAGAAGCATTTTCTGCACACAATCTGTTAACATGGGATGTCTCTGCACATTGAAGTGCCCTCTTACATTGGCTGGGTCTTCCGAAATCTGCCTCTTTCGCTATCAGTAAAATTGAAAAACAAACAAACAGAAATGTTTCACCTGCACACTCAGCACTGTCATTGCAACACAAGCAACAGGACACATTTCAGCACCTTGAATTCAGTTTAAACTCCAAGTTCTGCAGCTTGACAAACCAGAGGCTTTAAGATGGTTTGTCACCACTGCCAACTGATTTAATAGAAAATAAACTCAAATATTTCCATGGAATAAACAATAAAAGGAGCATTCTATGAAGTCTAGATAGGTATCTTAAAATGAATGGAAGACTAAAATAAAAGAAATGTTATATGAAATGAATAATTTTCATAAGGCTTCATTTAAATCATAAATGTTTCACAGCAACATAAGTTAACTTTGTACTTCATGAGTTTTAGCATTTCTCTGCTTAGACAGAGTAAAACAACGGAGAGTATCTTGCTTTTTAATTGAATTTTGGGATAAAAATTGGTAGTGTTCAAATATCTGAGAGTAATGCTTTATGAAATGTGTTCTCTCCTGACTGTGTAATAACACACTGTGGAAGCCCCACATTACAACTACACAAACAGCAGAGAGACAAGAGTTGCACACATGAACTGCTGTTCACATTTTACGTGCAATCCTCCCAGGACAAAACACTCCTCTCAGCAATCCACCTTCCCTAAGGGAGGCACAGAGATTACTTCAAATTTTGATCAAACAGGACTAGTCCTCAATATTAATTTTCAAAGGCATAAATATTAACTTGGCATTTTGTAACTTCGAAATTATTTGTTTGGTTTAGTTTAATACCAAAAGGTAGAATTTTCTGTTAATTAATTCAATTACTCTGAACAACCACAGTCATTCCACAGCACAGCCACTGCTGAAGTGCATGGCTGTGCATAGAATTTGGGATGCAATCCTGCAGTTTAGGGACAATTATTTTACTCAAGGACTGCAGAACTGGGTGTTGCATATTTTAATAATTCCTGCCTTTCTCTTCCAGATAAGAGATCTTAACCCACATGAACTGCATTCCTGTGCCCTCCTAAATATCCTGCTTTCAAAGCTGGAGATGTTTTACCTCGAGGTCTCCTTTGGTAATGGATTCTTCTTCCACACGGAACTGAAGGTCTTCAACTTTCCTGTGGGGACAGCTCATTAAAATTCAGGGAACTTTGGAAGAAAAACGCTTTCAAATTCTCTTTTCAGTGGCAATCAGAACTACAGTGATGTCACTCAGCACAAACTGCCAGGAACATTCAGGAGAAACCTCTCCTAGGGAGCACCAGAGGGAAGGAAAACTGCTGCCTTTGAGCCCCATCACTGAAAAAGAGAGGCAGAGCCTTCCTGAACTCCAGAAAATGTGTTTTGTTGTATTTTCTGAAGAGTAACAAAGAAAACCTTTTAAGCCATCACTGATTCTCTCATTCTTTTACACTGTGCATGTCCTCGAAAGCGGTGACCTAAATGAACAGTTTGATCTCAAATTCTATTTATTCTACCATCCACCTAAGAAACAGACAGAAATTTGGGACACAGCCAAAATACCCACAGGCCTGGATGTGTGCTGGGCACGCTGCAGCCCAGCTCCAGCACAGGGGAAGACGTGCTGGGTGTCAGGATGAACTGCCACAGCATTGCCCTGCCTTGCCCACTCAGGAGTCTTAGAGCGGGAATAGCAGAGAGAAACCAATATTTGATTTAAAATCAAATTTGTAGGAAGTTATTTCTTCCCTCCCTTGACTCTGGTATATCCCAATGAACAAGGGGACAGATGTTTTCCCCTCGATCTATTCATCACCAAAATGCTGCAAAGGAATAGATAGGGATGCCTCCTTTCCTTGGAATTGGCTGGCAGATGTAGAAATCACCACATCAAACAGAATTACAAGTGATAGGTGACAAACCAAAAAGAATAAAGGCTTAGGACTGGAAGTGGGTCCCACTACTGCTTTGGGAAACAGGGGATTAAAGATTGATTTGGAGTCACTGCTGAGATTGACCTGAACACAAAAAAAGGAGTAAATAAGCCTGGAGTGGTTAGGAGAATATAAAGTTATTCCAGACCAAACTCTGCTGCTTGTTTTAAAAATTCTGTTATATTAGGTCCCATTAAAAAGCAGCAGGAAAACTGTAAAGGAATTACCCTTTTTACCACTGCATTTTCCACCTATGATGTCCAGTTTCAGGCCTCTCAGAGAGGCCAACACTGACTGACTGCAGGGACACACTCGCAGTGGGTTTCTAAACAGCCTCGGCTTTCTAAAAACATTTCAAACCCACCAAATCAATTTATCACAATTTCCTCACCTAACCTTGACCCAACAACTGATCAGGTTATTTCCTTTCCCAACCCCAACCTCACACATTTGGTGATCTCAGTTCTCTTCTCTAAAGGTTACAAAAGGGAATTGGAAAAAGTCTTAGAATTAATGGCTTTGATGATTTTCCTGTCAGAGACAGACCATGTATAGGCATGACTACCAGTAATGAATAATTCACAAGAGAATTAAATGTAAATTCCTAATCCAGAACTGTCAGGAAATGAGACAATCAAAATTCTCATTTGGAACTGGAAGAAGAGAGGTTCAAAAAGATCAGGTACAACCCATTAATTCCTACGAGGAGGAATAAAATCCTTCACAGCAGAAAACAATGGTACAAAGATTCAGCTGCATGGAATTCAATTATAAACAATAGTTACAGCCTCTGGCAAATCCCCTTTCTTTGGCTTTCCCTCTCCAAATTGGAAAGGATTTTTTTTCTTTACTTATTTTAACTAACTGCAATATGATTTCACACAATAATTGCCCATAGCACAGAATACAGAATATTCTGAGTTGTAAGGAACTGCTTAGTTCAAGAGTTGTTTCCTATTGACAGTCAACAATGCAAAGTGAGTTTTTAAGAGAATGACATTCCTGAGGGCACTTTTGGGTACCTTTTCTCTTCCTCCAGCTGATTGAGGAGCTCCACCTTCTCCCTGTCAGCTGCTTCCACCATGGCCCGGAGCTGGTCCATCTTCGCCTCCATCTCCAGAACGTGCTGATCAACAGGAGGAATATTAGGGATTATATAGGTATGGATATTATTGTTATATGGGTGTTACATGGATATACGTGGACATTATTGTGTATATGGATATAGCGGATTACTTTACTTTTAGAACACCACCTCTTACTCCCAGAGCAATAAGCAATACTTATTATTTTATTTATTATCTTACTTATAATTCTTTATAGGTATACTTATTTATACACTTATATGTACAAATTATTATATTTCATTATGTATTGCATGTTGCATATACATAAAATATATATAATACTCTGCATATATTAAATACATTCAACATGTATCTGTTATATAAAAGGAAATAAAGTAAATTTTAATTTATAATTGTTTATAAATATCTAAAATATATATCTATA
>VWZG01012117.1:977748-1006239 GCA_013396735.1 Grallaria varia
AATTATATTTAGATATTTGTATAATTTCTAAAGATAAATGTTATCTATTTTATTTCTATATAAATATACTATTTATAGTATATTTTAATTAAAATACTTATATAATATTTATTTAAATATATTATAATTAAGATAATTGTATTTTATTTATTTGTATGATCATTATAGATAAATTTTAACTATAATACTTCTATATGAAACATACTATTTATAGTATACATATTTATGTGATTTAAACACTTACATATTTAAATATATTACATGCATTTATAACATTAAAATAATTCTTAATTACTGACACTAATTGTTTATAAAAAATCACACGAGAATTTATGCTCAAAGCCCCGTTTCCACAGGCAGCCCAGGTGTGGGGTGAAGCCCCTGGTGCCCAGCCCCTCCGAGGAGCTGCCCCAGCCCTTACCCGGTCGTGCCCGTCCCGAACCAGCGCCAGCTCCTGCTCCATCTCGCCCACGTGGGTGGTGGCTTTGGCCACCTCGGCCCTCTCCAGGTCCCTCTCTGCCAGGAGCTGCTCGATGTGCTGCTGCTTCTCCTTCAGGGCCTCCTGCAGGGCTGTGGTTCCAGAGATCTTCCGTGCGTACCGGGACGACGTCTCTGTCAACTTCACCAAGGAAAGCCATTAAAACCCCTCTGCATCCAGGGAGAGGGAACAGGGATATCTCCACACTCTCCAAACACGGCATTAGTAAAGCAAGGGCTTCCTGGGACCTGCTGGACCTTCTCCTTTCCCCCAATTTCACATTAAACCACCTGGCAGTTGCTTTTCTTACACAGGAGGAATAGCAACAGCCCTGGAAAACTGAGTGGACTGTTTGAGAGCCCAGCATTTGCAGGGAAGTTTTAGTCTTCCTAGAAACTGGAGCACGGAAAGTCTGCTGCGTCAAAACTGATTTCAGGAAATCTTGTTTCCTCAGCAGCTTAACTTTCAAAGAAAAAGTCTCTGAATTATTCAGACAATCCTTTTAACTTGAATGGCCACCAAATGTTCATGTTGCCTGAAAGAGCTGGACGAAAGCTGGAATTTCAATTCCAGAAAAAATGGGTTACAGAAGCTTTGGGCTTTATGGCCTAAATCAAGCAAAATCCCAGGGGCACAACTGAGGCAAAGTAAGCAAATATATTCGAGACCTTTCCAAGATGTAACTTAGAGGATCCCAGCACATGGAATACATCGAGGTCCATGTCAATGCTTCTCCTCTTGGAATATCTCCTCCATGTGTTAGTACAGTGATCCCAAACTAGAGGGCACTCTGCAGCTGCATGTGCAACTTCCACAAGAGATTAAGGAATAAAGTGGCAGTGTTTGTGCCAAATAAAAATCCTTTTCGTGGTCAGGTATTAACCCCGGGGCCCTGACCAGCGTCTGACCTCTGTAATCTGCTTCAGCCCTGCAGGACCAGGGCAAGTCACCGCTGCACCTGCTGGTCACTGGGACAGTGGCCCACAGAACCAGTTCCACACCACAGACAGTCATTTATGGACTTTGGCTTTACAAAACAAAAGAAAAAAATCTAGGGTCACTGTGGTAAACCCCAACTATTTCTACATTTTTCATTGCCTTAAAAGAGACTTCAAAATTCAGCTTGCCCAGATTTCCATTTTTCTGCTGCAACCCAAGATTAGAACATTTATGTAACAGAGCAATGTTAAAAGAATCCATAGTAAGTGTATTAGGTGGAATTAGTACTGTTAGAATTCACCTGAGCCACTGCACTTGGCACATTTAGCCTTTCTGAATTCACAGATTAAAACCAAACTAAAAGTAAAGAAAGAGGCTTCTTGTCAGCAAAGACCTGGCAATTGCTACTTCTGGATTTCTCAGCTGACTCATCTCTTTAACAGCAAGAGAAGATCTGCAGCATTTGAGACAATTTGAAGCTTAAGAAAACAAGTGAGATCTGTGGAAGCTTTAGCTCAAACACAAACCTCACATGACTGAGAAAGTGCAAATGAGCAATTAATGGAGGTTCCAGGCAGAGAACAGTTTGCTGTCACCATAAGCCCCTTTCTTGGTGCAATCACTCTGTTAGCCTGAATTAAATACTCCAAATATTTTATCTACTTATTAAACATTCAAGTATTCAGCTAGCAGTCAAATCTCCAGGGCTAGCTAAGGTGTCCTTCCCTCATGCATGCTCTGAGTGGAACCAGCACAATGAACCATGTGCTGCGCTCTGCTCTAGCCCCAACACTGGCCACGTGGATTCCTGCGGATCCCTGCGGGTTCCTCAGGGAACAGGGAGCATGCAACAGAAAAAGGAGCTTACTAGTCCTGTACGGCTGGGCTTGCTGCTTACGGAAGAGGCCACGGAGCTGAGGGAGCTGAGGGAGGAGGCGCTGGGGCTGCGCTTGAGCGCCGTGGGCGTCGGCAGCACCTTGCGCACCACGGCCTTGGCCTTGGCCGGCGTGGTCGAGGGGAACCCGATCTTGGTCACCTTGTGCACCGGGGCGAACAGCCCGTACTTGGGCTGGCACTGGAAGTACCTTCAAAAAAAGCAAAGGAGGGACATCAGGGTGTAAATCAACTTCTTTTCACAAAGAGCTCCAGAGGAGGAGGCTGAAGGTATCGGAGGGCAGGGAACAGCTGGGGAACCTCATCTCCATTACGCTGCAATTGTAGGTTTTTTTGGAGAAGGGGCTTTGAGAGGTTGAGACATGATTATGTTAGATTGCAGAAATCCAGAAAAACCACTCGAGCTGCAGATCTGTTTCCGAAAAAATGCCATTCAGATTCAGTCTTACAACTTTCCTCTGCCTCTGAGCTGCCAACAACATGATGGCTCAGATTTGGAAATAAAAAGCAGATTTTAACTAGATCAAGCAGTTCTATATTTTATTCATACATTCTATGCATATTTGATTATATAGAATATATATCTCCAGTTAAATATAAACGAGAACCACCTACAATTTTAAGTCATGATCACCCATGTTAGGTGGCACTTTACAACACTTGTAAAGTCTCTTTTTAATGAGGTAAAGGACTATTCCCCATAGCCAATGAGAAGAAGTTCCATTGTGATGTGAATTAATGTTCTCTAAGGGTGATTTCCTGGGGGAAGCAGCTACACTGCCCCAACCTCTACAGTGAGGCACCTGTTGGGACAGGAGCTTTCAGCTCCCGGGATTCAGAAGCTTTCCCTTAAGCACATCTTTTAGATATCCAGAGCTTTGCTTGACTGAGCACTCAGGAATCAATCAGGCATTCAAAAAGCAGGAAATTGTGCTTTCTATTACTAGTCTAGGAATAAATCCACATGGGAGCAGGAGAGATCAGCTCACCCCATGAATTGATACACGGGGTTGATACAGATTTTCAGAGAAGGGGAGGTATCATAAAATTCAAGTGATTGTCCAACAGCCATCAGCAGACACTCAGGTTTGCAGTCTCCCTCACTTGATTGGAAGTGTCGTATTGAAACCCAAAGGAGAATATAGAGAATAATCTCAAAGGAAATGTGAGGAAGGACAGACCTGGTTCCAGCGACGGCTCCATCGTTCTTCCCCAGGGGTTCATCCAGCTCCACTCCACACCACTCTCCTTTGGCAAAGTCTGTTTCTCCCAAAAAACGTACAACTCCAGCTTTTGTTCCACCAACCTAAAGCCAGAAAACACACCTGCATGTAATGCATTTCCAGATTCAAATACCAAACAGAGAGAGAAAGCTTTCAGTGGAACCATGTTCACAAAGCGCATCAATTATGGGACCAGTTCTTATTTCAAACAGTGTATTTTTCTGTCTGTGAGTTTGTTTTAATGTGGAACAAATACAGATCTTCACAACCAAACTGTTTAAGGAAGAAATAAAGAAATCACTTTCTTAGCATTTAGTTCTGTCCAATTTGGTATTCAAAGGTTGCCATGATTGAAGGCCACAATTCCAGTAGGTGGCTGTAAGACTGAAAATACATTAACGAGACCCAGAATAACCTCAGTACTGAATACAGCAGGTATTTGTTTCACACAAATTTCTATCTGCAGATAAAGATTTATAAGAACTACTTATTTCTTACTCAAATTCTCTGAGGAAAAGTAAAAAGTGAAATGAGAAGACATGCTTTCATATTTTCTCCAATGAATAATTCAGATGAACTACATGTATTTATAAACTGATATAAAGCACAATGCAGAGCACTTGGCAAAACTGTAGATATGACCAACTACCCGAATCCTTGAAAAGGGGACAATACTTTTCTTAATCTTTTCTTCACTTGAAAAAAACAAAACAAAAATCTCCATAAATGCCCCTAAAGGAAAAACTAGAAATCAGCTGATCTCAAACTTATAATCTGAAGTATTTACAGCTATTACAATTACTTGCAATGTCTGTGAGCTGCAGCTTTCCAGAACACGCAGGGAGGGAGGAATTAAATGAGAAGAAGGAAAAGGTGTTGTGTGGCCAACACTTGCCAGGAAGGGCCACCGGCCAGAGCTGCAGGACCCTTGCAGGTCACAGTGACCATATGCTGTGCCCTGAATTTGTGGAAATCTGTTGAGCCTGGCTCCAGCATTGAGAAAACAAGGAAAAGGTAACCAAAGCTCTTCAGGAGATGCACAGCATTCCACCTGGAAAACAGAGCAATGGCACTGAAAACATCCACTGTGTTTTCCAGCACACATTACACAATGAGGAATATTTGGGGGGTGTGGCAGAGAGCTTGGATGGGACCTGCTGCCAAAACAGACATTAAAAAGCAAGTTAGGATTGCATATAATTTTTACAGTAGACACTGGTTTTTAAGGGAATTTGCCAGGATTAAAGGAGAACAATGAGCTTCTCCTGCTGTAAACGAAGGTGACTGATCACAGCAGAGAACTGACCTTATTGCATTTGGGAAGGCTGGCAGTTCTTTTTCCACACAAACCTCAGAAGAAGCGGGGCAGTAATTAACCTTTTCTGTGAGAAAGGTGACAGAGGCATCTCTTGTCCACATTTAAGGTGGCAGCTCCTTCTCTCTCATTAGAGGCAGTCTTGAAACAACCTTTAGACCTTGCTTTAAGTGGCTCTGTAGCAAATTATTACTCTCCATGGAATAAAAACACACAAAGTTTACAGTTATGACTCAGCCTAATATAGTAACTAGTAGAATGTTCGGTATCTGGTGTTCTTGGCAGAGAACACACAAACTTCCCCTCTTGGAAAACAAGCGCCACAAAAAGAATTGTAAGGAGCCCGGGAGCTGCCCAGGATCCAGATCTCTGGGGCACAGTGGTGAAGAGGGAATACAGAACACTGGCAAAGGATTTCCTGGGAAGAAATAGCCCTAAAACTGAGGAATATGCCATACCCCATCAGACATAACCTATCTTTCCTAGAGGATAAATATCATAAACCTAAGCACGCACAAAAAAGTAAATTTTAACTGAGTAGTGTGAGGGAAAAACATGCATGTGGCTGCACTTTCAGTCCATTCTGGGTCTTCCAAGTTCTCCTTATTCCTTTTCCAGTAAGTTTGAGCAAGTTTTTGTATTTTCTTGTCTTGTTTTGCTCAGTGTTTTTCCTTCATAGGTAAATTCGGAAATCATTTAGGTGGAAAGACTGGCTAGATGCTGTTTCCCTGCTCAATTTTGTACTGTTTTTTGCCTGAAAAAAACAAGAGTTAAATCAAAAGAGGCTCTAAAAACCCATTAAAGAAATCAGACAGGAAAACCAGAACAATGGCCCAGATAAGGAGCATCCCCTCCAAGACAACAGTCAGGTTTGGGGCCTCCTCAACT
This sequence comes from Grallaria varia, assembly GCA_013396735.1. Taxonomy (NCBI): domain Eukaryota; kingdom Metazoa; phylum Chordata; class Aves; order Passeriformes; family Formicariidae; genus Grallaria; species Grallaria varia. The sequence goes on from VWZG01012117.1 coordinate 983,486, forward strand.
CTCTTCACACAACCCTTGAGCCAGGCCAAGGAATTTTGCTGCTGGTTCGTGGAATGTGTGTTTTGTGGTGGTTTTTTAAATAAACAACCTAAATCAGTTACCTAAGGACACCCACCTACCACCTTTCCACAGGCAGGTAAGCAGGGCAGGCAGGGCAAGGGCTTAGTGGAATAGGATCACTCCAAGCAAGGACTCCCAGGGGCAGGAAAAACTGCTGCAATCTGTCCCCTCCAACCCACACTGTAGACAAACCTCTAGACAAGGAATGTTAGCTCCAGGATAAGGCACATTAAACATGGGTGCAGGATATCTTCCCCTTTTCATTTCATCCCTCGGCCCTGCTCATCTTCCACATTTAGTAAAAGATGTACAGGGTTTATTTGGAAGATATTCCGTTCAAACCTCAGACTAGGAGACAATCTGGAAGAATTTGGCACTGCCCAGGGCCCCTGGACCTGCTCCAGCCATCACAGTGCCCGGACATGGAATTGTGACCCAAGGCCTGGTGGGAGGGAGCAAATGCAGGAATTCATATCCCAGAACATATGGGGATGCACCACAGGAGATGCCCAGGAGGCAGAGCAGAGTGACTCGTCCTGTCACCATGGTACCTGGGTTATTTTAGACCAAGGCGCAAGGAAGAACGCCAAAGGATTTTAGGTTTTCTCCAAACCTAGTCCAGCTTCTTGGAATAAGCAGCCCCTCCATTTCTGCTCCCTGCAAACAGAGCTCTGTGTCCTCATCAAGAGCACCCTGTGGCAGGGACATGCTCAGGGCATCAGCCTGTGAAGGCAGTTTTGCTCAGTTTCAAGACAAAGCCTTCTAAATTCCAGCTTTAAAGACAGGTCAGCACTGCTCTGTAAAGCCTGAGACTATTGAAGGCTTCCAGCCATTCCCAGACATCTGCCCCAACAGTGTATTTATCTCCAGCTGCAATTAGTGCCCTGCACGTGACACACAAGAATAACCATTTATTCCCTTGGTAGCACAGTGTGAGGTGCTACTGGACAACACAGGGTTTTTCATGGTAAAACTTGTTGTAATATAGACTTTTTAGTGCTATAAAGGGCCAAAATAATTATGATGTGATTACACTAAACTTTTCCTACCAATATGAAAATAGAGTTGTACTTGCAAAATTGTAGCATTTATAGAAAAATTATTTAAGAATTATTTAATAATTATAGCCAAAAAAAGATAAAAACCCAACCCCAAGCAAAAAAAAAACCTAGTTGCATTTGTCAACTGATTTCCCATGAAGGACTAAAAATAAAAAGCCCAGTTTCCAAAAGAAACAGTAAAAAATTTATTAAAAAGTTTCTAAAAGTTCTGCGTAAAAATGGGGCATCACAATCACGAAGAGAGTTTTTCATGACCTTCATTCCTGATGAGGCAGGTCACTAAATAATATATAGGGAAAAGAACTGCCAGAGCTTTTTTCAGTGGCCACACTCAGTGCAAATAAGTTGTAAAATACAGATCAGTAACACAGCAGAGAATCTGGGTTAGACCACAGGTCAGTGTGGGATGAGGAGATCTGCCTGGAATTCACCAGTGCTATGTCAGACGCAGGAGAAAAGTGATTAAATTCCATTTAGTCACTTCTAACTAAGCTTACATTTATTTGCTGCAATGTGAAGCAAAGGAGCAAAGTGGGTTTGTAAACCTGAAGTGGTTAAAACCTCCTGATGAAAGGACACACCAACGCCTGTGAAAACCTTTGCAGAGCCACATTTCCAAAGATAAGGAGAAGGAGGAAACAAATAAGCCAGTGTGATCCAGGCAAAAGTAGAGAGATGGTCTAAAGAATTACAGAGGTCTTGGAAAAGAGGATTCAGTGTCTGAATGTCACCAGCGTGACAATATCCCTTACACTCTGGGAGAGGGAAGAGGCAAGTAGCAATTGCTCTGCTTCCCCTTCTGCCTGAGCAAGTGCTCAAGCTCAGTCCTGAAAAGCATCCCTTGGGTATTCCTGCATTTTCAGGACTGTGCAGCACCCACAACATGCTTGGAAAACCAAAACCCACCCAGACCAGAACAGGCTGCCTTGGAAACACCTGGTCCACTGATCACTTCTAATCAGAACCATCTCTCATTTCTGAAAATTAAGCAGAACCTCTCCCAGCTGGCCAAAGAAATTGTGTTTAATTGATTTGTTCACCTATTCAAGGCCAGAGGGAACCACAGGACCATCTCCTCTGGCTCTCCTGGAACAGGTCCTTCCATGGCTTCCAGTTTTCCACCTGTAATTAACCCTGTAACTGTGCTGAGCTCTGCGTGGGGCTGTTTCCAGAGCTGATATCCATCAGGAAACACTTCCACTGACAGGATATTTTCATAGCTAATCGCTCCATTGTTACAAACACATTTAAATTTCAAATAAAACAAATCTGACTCTGTCCTTGGCTCTCATTATGCTTTGAGCTGGGAGATTACAGAGCTCCTCAGCAGGTACTCACATGTTTTAAGCAGGACACCTCAGTTTTTCTCTTTGAAAATTAACAGCTCAAGTTCTTCAAATCTTTTATTGCAAGATACTTTGTCTTGCTGGAGTTATTTTGCAGCTCTGCTCTGAATTTTGGCCAATGTTTCCAGTGGGTTTTTCGAGTAACTAGGGATGTAATTATACAGAGTTTTAAATATAGCAATAAGGCCCACATTAATTTTGAAGTTACTGTTAGATAGTATTCAAAATTTGGAAAAAAAAAAAATAATCCCACCACATAATGGAGTTTTCTCCATTAAATCCACAGTTTCAAAGAAGGAAGCAGAACATGTTTGAACAAACTACTGAGTTTTACTTTGCCAACATCTGGTTTCTCTGGCAGTTTTTGCCTGTCTTCTTTGAGATTAGACAAATACTTGCTTCAGGTTATCATATTTCCTTTAAAAATACCTACACAACATCTGACACTGGCTCAGGGCCCGCTGAAGAGTGCTAGAGCATCTCCTAAACTTTAAACTGGCCACCCTAAATCAGGTTTTTCAGCCCAGCAATCCTGGGAATAGCAGGATTAATGATGCCAGTTTTCCTGTGGCATCAGATATTATGTCTGAGTGACTTCACTCCCTAAAAATGCTGTTTCTATTGATGGGAACAGTGTTCAGAGGAGCCTTGATCATGTGGATTCTCTGACGTGCAAAATCCTGTGAAGGCAAATTGCAGCTTTTCCAGAATTGGTGGTTATGAGTCTCCACCTTCTCTTGGGCTGTTTCCATGGAACTGGGAAGCAGTTCCTTTGAAATCTCTCCATTTCTACCCAATTTGGCTGCAGTCAACTAAAAAGTTCAAAGGTGATGCCAAAGTGGGCAAAAACAAGACACACATGGACACAGCCCTTCACTTCCAGAAGAAAACAGTTTAGCAACTACAACTGATGTGCAATCGAGGTTCAATTCATTCAATCAACTCACAGGAAGCCAAAAAAATAAAGCCCAGCAGCAATTCCACGCTACAAAAGTCACATAAGAATTCACTACCACAAAAATAAAAGCAAAGACTAAAATTAAGTAAATAAACTGTTCCTTCGCCCATCCTGTGCTGAAGTGACTAAGGACAACATGTTCCTGGATCTCATTCCCCTTGGGAAGGCAGGGAAAAGGGAAGCCAAAGAGTCTACACACAAAAAATGAATTAACTATTACCAAAGCACGTGGACACGTCACCGATTGTTGTCACCACGTCCCAGGAACTCACGTGTAATTGCAAGTTAAACTAGGAGTTGCCACAACAGAGTGACTCAGTTAAACAGCCCACACCTTGCTGTGAGAGAAATTTAACATCTTATTTATCTGTGAGCAGAGAGGCAACAACATGTCTTGCAAAAGGCTGAAAAGTAACATTAAAAGAATTGCACAGAGAAAATCACCCCAGTGAAGAATTGCAGACAAAGCCTTTGGATATCTGTTATCCCTCAGATATATTCTCATATTCCATGCTGTGGCAGCCACGTAGCAAACTCATCTACATTACACTTCACTATCCAAATGGTGTGTCTAAGCAGACATACATAAATATAAGAATTACTTTCATCTTGACTTAACATGACAAAACCATCAAAGCACCTCATACAGCCACCTCAGCTCCAGGATAAAGCACAAGTGTGACTGAGCAGTTAAACACTGGCACAAAACAACCCCACTTTCCCAACTTCCACATTTTTTCCTCCTCTTCCATCCTCATATGCTCTGTTCAAGGTATTTTTGCACTGCTTCAACTGCAACACAACCAGTGAATGTTTGGCTTTTTAACAGTCAGATTTTTAAACTGGCTAAACTCAGAAGTGCATTTTCTGTTCAGAATGTAATAAAACCCAGAAAAAGGAAATTTTAAAAGCTCCACGTGGACAATACAAGAGTATTGCAACAGGGAGAAACTCCTCTCGACATGTGAAGTTTGTTTTTCCCTTCCCTGCTTTTAAGAGGCCTGGAATTTAATCAGTTGGCAGCCTTATGTCATGCTTACTCCTAGATAAGTTACATGGGTGGAAACAAATCTGACAATAATCTGTCAGCCCCTGCCTGTTCCATCACCACAGAGCTCAGGAGGGAAGAAAAGAGCAAGGAGTAACACAGGGAAGAAGGAGAAATGCGATGTCACCCATGCCCAGGGAATAACTTTGCAAAAAGGCCCCAGCAGCACAGGCTGTAAATGCAGTTTGCAGTTTGGTGGCCATATGGAGGCCGAGGTCCAGCTTTACAGCTCAGCTCCAGGAGCAGCAGATTTGGCAGCCTGGGATGAAGCTGTAACTGGTTAAATGAATGAAAGCACTTTAATCCCTTGAGAAGGCTCAGGCCCCTTAGGTTGATAAGATTATTATTTATTTATTTAAAATGCAGCATCTGGTCCCCTTGGGGAAAAAGCTGCTTCAGCTTTTGGTACAGGCACCACTTGTCACACAAAGCAGGTTTTTCCCTTTTTTTAACAATTTGAGTTGGGGAGTTCGGGGGGTGGGGGCTGTTTATTTGTTTTTAAAATCAGCTTTGCATTGCGCTCAAGAAGTCCCAAGTGCTCCCAACACCAGGGCAAACAGGTTCTCGGGCTGCAACTCAACCAGGAAACCCAAACTTGCTGAGCCTGAAAGTGATTTGTTTTCTGAATTGCTTTGCTGTTGTTCTTTCCCCAGCTGGTTTAGCACCAGCGCAGCACTTCCACTTGCCTGGAATTCTCATTCAGACAAGTTCAAATGCTGAAAGTGGAGCCTGATTTTCAGCAGGAAAATCAACCTAGCACTGATTCCTTAACCCAGGAGAGGCTGGATGAGAGCAAGGAAGGAAGAGCCCAATTCCACATCAACATTTCCTATGTTACAGAATCCCCACATTTGAGCTTGGGCTGCCCAGAGTTAATGTTCTAACAGCTCAATTACATCCAGATTCCAGAACACACATCATATATTAAGAATGGAAATTATGCCCAATACAGGGCTGTTGGAATTACTCTTTTCATTAGTAACTTTTCTCTAGTTTAACCATATTTTTAGCGAGTGAAAGTTATACATCTATGCACCAAATGAAAAGCTGAATAATGAGTTACACACCACAAACCACAGTTCTCTGAAATATCCACTTGATTTTCCAACATTTCCACATATTAACATGAAGCACTATTAGTTTCTTGTTAGTGAAAAGAAAATAAAGCATATGTTGCTGAATATGGCTCAGATAAACTGGGATTTGAGTGAGACAGATTTATGCTCAGAGATTCCCAAGACAGCCAGGACAATGCACTGCTTCAACTTAATCATCTTGGAGGGGTAAACTACAGAAATCAAAGGATCTCTCCTTTTCCACTGAACACCCTCCTGGGTTGTAATACTTCAGCTTGTGCATTCCTTTACTTTGATTTGCTTTGACTCCTCTGGAATCTCAGGAAAGAGAACTCCTAAGACAAGAGGACAATGTGAATTTCTCCACCATTATTATACTTCCCTTGTGGGCATTGATGTCTCCCAGGAGCTATTTTTCTGATGTTTACAATTCAATTTAATGGCCAATTTAATGAACATGTCACCTTCAAATTGAGGGGAAAACACAGAGAAAGCTGTAGTTGACTGTTGCAGCAAATCTACAAGTATTTTCCCACAGGCCATAGGGACACAGCTCAGCTGACACATCCCATACCTTGGAGCACTGTCTGTTCTGATGTCACTGAAATGTTTCTTTTTTAATATAAAACGTCTTTTGGGAAAAGAAGTTTTCTGCCCCCGATAAAGTAAGGCTGCTTGTTTTGCATCTTTTTATCTCCACATCTACCACAACCTCACATGAGATTCCCTAAGCCTGTGTTTGGGAATATGCAGGTGATCACGTCCAAGCTCCACTTGTTTTTTTGCAGTGGAATTTATTTTCTCTGCTATTTTTTTTTTACCCTCCGGAAATTTTCTTTAATTTTCTTCTCTGGATTTTCCTTCCCTCTGAGCGTCCCAAAAAATCTGTATCTAACCACTACTCTTCCTAGTGTTATCTGAATGAAGGAAAGATCCTGTAGGACCTGTCCTCTATCTAAATAAATCAGGGATATGTTTACTGGAAGCTTCCTTTTTACTAAATCTTTGTATTTTTTAAAGATATCGGTTCTCCTGTAGAAGTTTGGGAGGACTCTAAGATAGGACCACATAGCATTTGGTAATTCCAAGTGCACAAAATAGTGGTGAAACAACTAGAGATCAAAGGAATAAGAAAATAAGCTAAAGACATGTTTTGTACCCACACGAAACAATACAGACCATGCACCAGAGCTTTAATCCTCAAGATTTAATCAAACTACCTCACCCCAACACTACAGAGGCAGCATTTGCTCTGACGATGCAAAAGTAAATGTGAGGAGCTGACGGGTGCTTTTCGTGGGGAGGAACAGCACAAACATCTCAGGAGGAACAGGAAAATGTTCCAACAAAGCTCAGCTGTTGGGAAACATCAGTTGGCCAAGCCTGAAATGCTTTGAACCAGCAATTCAGGTACAAACTTGTGCCAAATTTACATCTGTGGCAAGCAAAAAGGAAGCCAAGTTGAGACGTGAATTGGTAAATATCGTCAGAATGGCTCTTGTTTCTTGATAACCCAGTCTGGGCAGAGAAAAACAGCTGTATGATTTTGCCTTTTTCACTGAATTATCATCCAAAACCAGCCAGTCATGGACAACAAAAAGAAATTTAAAGTGATTGAACTGATGCATTCAAGGCAATCCCTATTAAGTGCATTTTAGAATCCAAGTTAGAGGAAAAAAAAATACCAGATTGAAACACTTTGGTATAAGAATCATCACTCCACACCCTGAGATCACACACAGAGATCAATAAAGCTGAGCCACATCTGAAGTCCATTCTGGAATGTAATCTTAGCTCATGAGATTCTACACCTCCAAATCTGCCCTTGAGGACATCATTTTCCATTTAGCTGTTTTAATAAGACTCCCAAGGGAGCCTTTGTCTATCCTGAATTTGCTGTTCTGCTGAACCGCAGTGGGGCACTGCTGGAGGTTCACCATTTTCAAGGTGAAATTCTCATCAGTTGTTTTTCCACATGCCCATAATGATCATTACTGAGAACCTTCATAAAATACCCACCAGAACTGAGGAATTCTGCAGCATTTAGTCACTACAGACCTGCAATGGTATGGCCAGACTGGAACATGTCTCGTGGCTGTGACACTGCATTGTCACATAGTGGGGAGGACACAACCTCCACTCAGCCTCTCATCCTCCTGCGGAACATACTACTGGAAAGTGACTGCTGTCAGCATAAATACACCCAAATTACAAGGAGCATTCCAGCTGGATTTGTACCTCTGCTGGAGCAGGAATGGCCAAGCAAGTTACAGCAAGTGACAGGCAGGGCTCTCCAACAACCAGTGCTTGAGGACAGTTCTCAGAATTACTCAGTGCCACCTCAACGTTCCAGTCCACAGGGCTGAACAGAGTTCAGTGGCAGGGAATAAAATTACTAACAGATGAATGGATTATTCAGCCAAGTTTAGCATTATCTGCACTAACCTGGTGATTTAAGATATTTACACCTGAATTATTATTAGACATGGCAACAGTCTGGGATCTACTACAAATAATTAGCACAGGACCCAAAAGGGTTAAAAACCAGCAGAGAAGAATCCTGTCACTTTAAGATTCCTCTTCCTGAGTGTTTTATACTGGCATATAAATTACAGATATGCATCACCAACACGCTGTTGCCTCAAAACCTCAAACTACCATTTGATGACTCAAGAGGAATATTTAAGGCAAACAGAGGTAGTGGAGAAGATGAAACACTAAGCTGAACCTGCCCTACTTCAACAGAATTAGGGACCTTATTATCAAACTGTGGCACTTAGGATGTGCTCTTTCTATAATTTGCACTAATTACATACAGGAAAGTTACAGCGATGCCTTCACAGGTACCAGAGAATTCTCCCATCCAAGAAGGACAGATGAAGTGCAAAGAACAAAGAAACTTGAGAAAGTCTCACCAAGGCCCTTGAGGAAAAGGCCAATAAGTGGTTAAACCCTGATACTGTCTGGAGGACACCAGGGCTGGAGTCTCTGCCAGAAATAGCCAGGGATAAAGGGTAAATCTTTGTTTCCATTGGCACTCCAAGAAAACACATCTCAGCCCAAATCCAGCTGCCAGCCAACCCGTGCCCTCACTTCACCTTTGTCTCCTTCTTCAGCTTGGCCCTGTGTTTTAATCAGTCTTTAAACAGAAAGAGGAGTCAAATTCCTCCTAAAAAATAAAATTCAAAAATTAAAATATCAATGCACCTCTACTGCTGAATCATTATCTTGTGGGGCAATGCAGGACAAACAGTAAAATCCATGAGATCCTTTTCTACACAATGTTCTTACAATAACCCCAGAATGTTTTCTATGCCAGGACACCTGTACCTGCCCATACTTTTATCTAATGGAGACTTTAAAGTTATATTGTAAATAACAAGAGATTGTATCAAAGTAACAGTGAGAATTCTGCAGCTTAATAACACACAGAAGGAAATGAAGTCTCAGGTCAGACCTGTTTAGGTGATTACAGATCTGGGGGGCAAATGGGGATCATTCCAGTTATATTTGAAGGCTACATATAGTCTTTAAATTAAGAATACAGCATAAAAGAATGTATCACCAGCTCTCCACTGCCTTTTCAAGCAAAGGCTACTGTTCCAAGGCAGGGTTTCCCACTTTTGTTAATGCATGTGTGCATCAAATCAGTTATGAGAAATGCTCCATGCTGAATTGATCCAAATAAAAGGTTTACACCATAATTCTACGCTAATTATTTAAAAAGAAAAGTGTTCAGCAAAGCTTAGCTCCCTTTTAAAAAGGTGAAATGATCCATCAGCAGAAGCACTCAGGGTTCTGAATTTGGGAAGGGCAGCCAAGTAACGTGGCACACCCCCAGGAGCACACGGGATTCCTGGGTGGCTGGTGGCGTTACATGACTGCTCCTGTCGCTGCCCATCACCACTGAGAACAATCAATTCTTGCACTGGTGGCTTCCTAAAGACACAGCCCTGGGCAGGGCAAAGGAGCTGCATGGAAATCTCACACACTGGTTTTATTTAGCACATTGTTCTTGAAGACATGGAAAGATAAGCTACAAACATAGTTTATAAAATCTGCTAAATTAACCATGTGGTCTTGGTAGTGCAAAAGTCTTCCTACAGCAGGCAAGGAGCTCGTTCACACCAGACACCACAGGAAACCAGAGCATGAATTTACAGCAACCTGACCAAGGAAGCAGCAGGGAAATTAGCAGGAGTTTCAGTTAATCAATAAAAAGCAGACCCAGAGGCTGCTGGGACATCTTACCAGAACTCGATCTCCGATTTTGAGCTCCCTCTCTCCTTTCTTGAGCGATCCGGCCTCAGAGAGATTTGATATGGATTCACTGGCAGTCTTGGAAAGATTGCTCATCTGAGAAGGAGCTGCATGTTCCTTAGCAGCGAGTGGGGAAGTTTTTTGTGGAATTCCTGATGGGGGAAGCGCAGCAGCAGCTGAAGACACAGCGCTGGCAGCTGATGTGGATGTTGGTGAGGTGGCTCTGGAAGGGTGAGAGGTCTGAGTACCATTGGCTTCATCTTCTGCCAAAACCTTCCTTGTCAGCTTGGATGGCCTGGTAAATATTCCCCTCAAGGGCTCACACTGGAAGTAGCGGACTCCAGCCACAGAGCCATCGTTCTTCCCGATGGGTTCATCCAGAACAATCCCTGCCCACTGCCCTGGAGCAAACTGGGTTTCTCCAAGGAACTGGATGAAGCCGGGCTTGTTCCCGTTGACCCAAACGCGCTCCCCGACCCTGAAATCGTCCACAAACTCCTCGTGTGCATCGGCAGGGGCTGTGCTGGGGGGCTTCTCACTGGGAACGGCCTTCTCTGCTGCAGCAGCTGGAACCAAGAGAAACAACTGCAATCAGACACACCAAGATTCCAAAGGGCATCATTACTCAGTTTCAGTGTATTTGGAAAAGCACGAAGAGCACAATTCCAAGTTTTCTCACGGAAGTACCGTAAATTCTGGAACACGGTAATTCAAAATCTAAGGACAGACACTCTGAATGCATTTAGTGCAGGTTTTGGTAAAAATCCTGTAGAAATCAAGTCTTAACTCAAAAATTACCCAAGCATGTCAAGGTTTCTTCACAGAAAAGTTGATCACAGCAATTAGTAAATTCAGATTGTCTTGAAAGTTGTGTGTTAAATTTTTTTAGATCCGAAACACAAGCAAAAAAATCCCTTGTTGTAGTGAGCAAAAATAGTGTATTCTCACAGCACAGAAGGTACTTTTTTTAGAAGATAAGGGAAAAAATCAGACATTTGATATTCCTTACCAGCTGCAACAGGTGCAGGTGTTTTCAGCAATGTACCCCCGTGCTTGATGGTCTTTGAAGGAGCCTTAAGTCCACTTGGTTTTAACATACTCATCTTTCTGTAATCCCAGTGTTTCTCCCCCTTGTCTGTAGCAACTATCTTTTCCCAAACATGGATAAAATATATTCTTCAAACAGTTTCAACTCAGAAATAAACCTGTATATGAAAAAAGTAGACATGAAACAAAAAAAAAAAATCAGTATTTTAACTCCTGCAGAAGCAATTTCTATAAAGTTTGTGTATGAAATACACCATAAAAGCTGCTTTACAATAACAACCAGAAGCATTTCTAATTCATCTATTGAAGGCCATTTCCTACTAAAACTCACCAAGTCTGAACTGAAAGCATCAAAATAACTCACTTTGCTGAATGCTGCTGTTTTCATCTTGAGATTTAAACTAAAAGGCTATTTTAAGAAGGAAAATCAAATTCCTTAACAGCATAACTAACATTACACACAGATTTAATCACTCCACACACACAACTGTTTTAAGTCCCATTTTTCAAGTGTTGCAAAATCCCAGCAAAAACAACTTGAGAGCGGAGAACAAGCTGCAAGGGAAATCAAGGGAGCCAGGAATTTCAGGATAAAAAGAGCAAGGTTTTTATGTGAAGGATTTTATATAAGCTAAAATTGATCAAGAGTTGGATGAGGACAAGTGGAAAGCAAACACCAGCTCAGCTGTGTGAGCTCAGATCACAAGATCCTCTGGCTCCCAGTCCCCAGCAGTGCCCCAGTGCCGAGAAAGAGGGACTATTACCAACATTGCTCTGACTTGCAAGCCAGCTAAAACTTTTCCAAGGAACTATGTGTTGCCACAGGAATATCTTCCTTCTGATCACAGAAGCTCCAGTAATGGAGTAATTTCACCTGTAATGAAAAATCTGTGTTTTTTTGTCTCGCTGTGAATTCAAAGCTGAACTTCAAGGCTACTGTTCTGCCCCATCTTCAAAAGAATCAACTGCTCTGCATGAACAGCTTGGCTGTTTGCTAAGTCTTCTGTAAGACCCTGCCAGAACAGCAGTGCCACTGAAGCAGCACCTGAACAAAGACCTGCAGGCAGAAAAGGAACACACTTTGCTCAACTGTTTGCTCAGAACACGACAAACAAGAACTACAAAGCAGATCTCCGTCCTGCCCTTTCCTCAGCATTTTGGCACCTGTCAGAACACAAAGCTGGGCAGCTGCAGAATTCCCAAAGCACCATTCCCAGTGCCCAGAGGTGCAGACTGGGAGCACAGGATGATTAAAGGTAAAGCAAACATGACTGAAGGAGATGCAGCTCTGCTGCACAAAGACTAAGGGGATAAACCAAGCCTGTCTTTACTGCCAGCCTGTTTCACCCCTTGTTTATTATTAACAGTGTTCCTAAAAATCAATTCACTGTGAAAAGGAAGTGTCAGTGTACCTGAACACGAAAGTGAAACATTCCTTATGCTATTTCAACACCTGACATGCCAAATTCAAGGCATTTTCTAAGTCTGCTATACTGTTATATTTTAAAAATCATGAATTACCACCTTGCATGCATGGCATTTGTCTACAAGCTCAGTTCTGCTCCATGAAAATGATGAAGCAGCACCGTGAAGGTTTCTGAAAATGTTTCCTAGTGTTGCCAGAGGCTTGTCACCCCTTCACCTACACTGAAGAGAAAAGCTTCTCTATTATTTTGGCATTTTGTATGCCAATTTACTATTAATTTTTAGGTGGGAGCTTTCATGTTCATGCCAAGTAGGATCAAAGCAGGACAGACATGAAACACAACCAAGCCACGAAGGAATTGGGAGGCACAGGGTTACATGGAAGAACAACTAGAGGATCACACAAGATGTCAGGACTACAAAAGGGTCACTGTGGACACAGCAGGAACACTGCGGGGTTTTTTCCACTCCTACTACACAAGTGCCCATGCTGCTAAGTCTGAAAGCATCATGTTTCCTTATATGTTGCTTTAGAAATCTTCTAAACCTGTGCCTTGCTCTTAGGTACCAAGGATTTGAAAAGCCACCTTTTATCTCTTAAACACATGGTCCCAACCTGTCCTTCCCCAGGCTGCAAGCCCTTTTCCCTCCAAAGCCAGAATCTCCAAACCTCCCTTCCATTCCTCAACCCATCCAAAACCACGGAACAGAAAAACTACACGATAAAGAAGGATTTGGTACAAACACAGACACATGAGAAGCATCAAGGTCAGTTCCTTTAGTTCACAGTCTTTTCTGTCAGTGCCAAACACCCAATTGAAGGAAATTTCGTGTCCCTTAAGAAAGGTTTCTCCTGGAGCCAGGAAGGTGGAACTCTCCTAGACCATTCTGCCATTCTTTTCCATATTCTAAGTCTTTTTTGGCCCAAAAGAGCATTTCAGTGCCACACAGGTAATAACCATCTACACTGTGCAAGGATGGGTATATAAAAAAAACCCCAAACACTAAATTATCACCCAAAATTACATTTTTCTAGTTTCAGGCAATTATTATTAATAGATGCTTAACAAACCTCTGCTCAACAGAAAGTTAGAAGGTTCTAACACTGCATTTCTTGGCTCAGGGAACTCATTCATGTTTTAATCCTGCTCTCACTAGTCATGGGTTACATATTTGCTGTGTCATTTGCTTTTCTCAACACACAGGCCCTTCAACTAGGCCAGAAGTAACACAATCCCTCATGCCCTGGTTTCAGAGTTACTGAAATTGCAGCTTAATTCAAACAAAATAAAAGCTAAAATTATAGGCAGCACATTTTGGTAGATGAGTCCCTTATTGCAATGGTTAAAATGCAGCTTTGGGTCTCAGAGAAGGACCTTCCTGGGAGCATTGCCTCATGGAACTCATCAAACACTGAGAGAACATAAATCTGCATCAAGTGACTTTAAGAATTACACACTCCAGCATTTCCCAACAGGCTCCAGATGTCAATGATCTCATTTTAGTTCAAGACAGAGCAGCTCCCTACTTGTCCCCACTCCTCTCTTCTTCCTTGAATCTGCCTCAGCTCTCCTGAAAAAGGATCTTTATAACCAACAGGAAAAAATATTGACTGTAAATGTCTCAAAATACCATCTCAGGAACCAAAGGAAAGGTCCAGAAGGACTCTGATAATATATACCACTAAAGCTCTACCAATTAGTAACTGAGCATAAAAAGACTTGAAGCACAGGCTTTATACTTGTATCATTATCAGAAATAGAGGATTTCACATAATATCAAAATGTGTTACATTCTCCAATTAATTGCAAATTTTTTGTGCATGTGTTGACTATTAAAACTTATCCAGTGCAGACAAGAATCCTTGCATTGGCCCTTTGAGCTGATTAATAATATTCTTATGCACCTTTTACAGACCTCTGAGTGCACAGATCAAAGCAATCCATAAGCAAGAGGTTGAGAACCACTGGTGTAAGTAAATAAATGCTAATGTGATACTAGATATGAACTCTGTTGCAAGTTGATATTAAAAATAAACAAAATGTAACCATACAACCCTGAATTATGAAAGCACAATATTTCCCGACTGCTGAAAAAGGAATTCCTACAATAAAGAGCAAGTAGCCATCCAACATTTCTTTCAAGACTATTTTCACCAACTACAACACAAATAGGAAAACAGGAAAAAAAGTTAAAGTCTAATTTACTCAACCCTACAGTGAAGGCAAGAAATTAAGAGTAGCAGTAGAACCATAACTGTAACTATCACTGCTCACAACTCCCAGGGAACAGACGCAGGGTTTCCATGGAGAAAAGCAAGTTGTCCATCCCTTTGGTAGGGAAACAAAGAGGATATTCTAGAACAGAGCAGCATAATGTTTGAATGGACTCGGCACTGAGTGTTTAATCCCTGTTTGCTGTGGGCAGACACAGCAGCCTGACTCCAGGCAGGGTTCTTTGGGGCTGCAACACCACCCATGTTTTGTTTGGATAATAAACTAAAACAATTATTTTAACCCACCATCACCCATGCGTAACTTCTCAAAAACATTTCAAATTAAAAGATTAATATTTAACTTCATTAACACCATTAACAGGCTGAATGCTGCTGGAGAATGCCTGGCAATGTCAATGCATTTCAAAGCTGAGACTAATTCACTTGTTAGTTGTGCTGAGCTTAGAGGTGTTTTGCAAAACACATATAAAGATTCAGACTAACAGATAAAGATAAATATTCTAAAAGGGGTTTGTAGAATAGATAACTGCTGAAAACTCTCACAGGGATCCAGAGCCCATCAGCAGTCCCTGGGGCAGTCAATAGTAGTTACCTAAAAGTCAAATTCTGACCATATCATCAAGAAAACATGACCTAAATACGCCACGAAATCCCTTCTGTAGGAGAGCTTTATGGAAAACATATTCCAAAGGCCACCACAATGCAGTACCTTCACTGTCCTGGGAGAAAAACAAACTCACCACAAGAAGGATGGTGTTTGGACCAGCAGCCTGAGCAGCATTCTTTAAGTATCTGTGTCATACTCCTGCTGTTCATGCCACTGTTGCCCAGCTTGCAGAAGCTCAGGAATCATTCCTCAAGTGTCCTGAGTTTAGAGACAGGAACTTGGAATTTTGAACCTGAAAAGTTTTCTCCTCTGGTCCATGAATTACTCCAAGAGCTCTGACCCTTCACAGTTACAAACACCACTCCTAAAATTATTGCAATCTTAAAACTAAAGCACATAAACATCTTCTGCATGATTCAGCTCTAATTCCTACTACAGCTCCCCAAAGATGGATTTGCAGTCTCCTGGGCTGTTATGACACTGCTGTAAAAAGTGAGTATAAATATATTTACAAAAGCTCTTAACGCTTTTAGTTGAATTTATTCATACACAATTTAAAAATACAGCCACAATTCTGCCTTGAACAAAAGCAAGACCTTCTCATTGCGTTGCTGTTTGTTTGCTGCCTCTTTGGGAATATTCCTGGGTGCAAGAACGTGACAGATCACAGAGAGCAACTTCTGGAAGGTTCATATGGGAATGACAAGAATTCATGCACAGCAGGTCCCCAAAGTGACCAGACTGGGCCATTCCCACCAGAATCCTTCCAGGAACAATTCTGGATGAGGTGGCACAGCAGAGGGTTATAGTGCAGAAAGCAAAAGCCTCACACACTCTCCCTAGACAGCATTTCCTACTGCCACCATCTTGTTTTATTTTTAAGGGGAATATAAGGATAGTCCTCCACTACTTCATATTCCAGCTGGATTTCTCATATTTGGAAAATTGCAATGTCAGCATAGATAGTGAGAGAAAGCTGAATCCTGGAATAAAAATCTTCCTGATGCTGATTCTTCCTCTGCTGCATCCTGGCTCTGTTGTAGATATTTCTTTCTGGGCAGTCAAAGAGGCTGAATCACCATTTTGCAAGCATTGGGTTACATTTATAATGAAATATTCCGCTCAATATCTACTGTAAATATCTCAGCCTCAGAGTCAGTTCTGTACAATTGCAAGGTGCTAAACCAGAGAGCTCCATTTGGAAGCCTCCCTGCATTAACATGTCAGAGCTCCTCTGGAATGATGCAGCACACCTGGTATTCCAGGCCACTCACTACTTAAAATACAACTGTTTTGGAGCAATGGATTCCCATTGAGGACTCTTTGCATTGATCCACTGAAATGGGGAGTGAACTTCCCTCTGACCCTTGACTGCAAATCCCACATGTTTTGTCAGCCCTAATGCATTTATTGAGTGAGCAGCAAGTCCAGACTCAAATACCCCAGAAAGCACCGTAGGCATTTGTTAACAAAGCAAATCACAAACTGCAAATCACTGTGGTGCTGATGGAACATCTCTGCACTGGCCACTGCTAAAGCAAACTGAACATTGCTCCAGAACTTCACTGCTCTGTTCAGTGATGACACCGGGGGATTAGAGGCATCTTCAGGCATCATTCAAGTTGAAACTAAGAGAATTTAAGAATTTATATATAAACCAGAAAATAAATAGAATTAAGAATTTAAGATTTCAGTAGAATAAGGGTTGACATTTGATTACTCATTCAACACAGCAATTAGAGAAAGGGAGCATTTAAAAACACAACTTCAGTCCTATTTTGTAGTCTGCAAACCATTGATTTTGATGTCAATTAATCAAGTAATATGATGATCTGAATATAATATTCAGATACATTACTACAGTGAGAAAAAACATTATTTAATTCAATGTTTACCGTGCCAAGAGCCATCAAATCACATTTATTTGGGTTATTAGATGTTCTGCTCACTGCCAGCATCAAAACATGTGGGCTGGTATGTGCCCATCAAATCAGTGTTTTGTACTCGCTTTTAAAGTACAAAATTTTAGGCAGAAAAAAATTTTGCTTTTAGAACTCAGTCGATCAGGTAGAAAAAAATAAAAATAATCCAAACCTTTCTCTTAGATCTGTTGTTTGCAGACACTGGTATCGGAAACAAAAATTTAGTAAGAAAATAAGCACAAACATCTCCTAATTTATAGAGGATCCTTATGACATTCCACTTCAGCTCATTCCAGCCCAATCCAATACAACCATCACTGGAATTCCAGAGTGGCAAACCCTTCACCAAGGCACTCATTCTACATGAACCTCAAAGCCTCTGTTTCTTATACTGCGTTTTTAACATAAATATGATTTTTACAAGGCACAGATTCTTGAAGAAATGCATCTGTTTAGTTTGTTAAATTAACAGAGGGAAAGCAATTCTTGCTCTCCTGAAGTGCCCCTCCCAGTCACTACTAGGATAACTCCAGGATATTACTGCTGTATGCAAAATCTAGTAGGTCTTTAACTCAAAACACAGTTTGTTTTTGCTGCCACAAAAACACAAAGCCAAAGGCTGCAGTACTTTGGGACAGTTGCCCACGGGTATGAAACAGCTTTTCTGAGGGTGCCACTGATGTGATGAGCACAACTTGGAACAAACAGTGGCTGACAAGTCACACAAACTGAAACGTATCTACAGGATCACCACCACAGGTCCTGAAAAACCCTACAACTCTGCTTTTGAGGGCACTGGTTTATATAAACATTCCTTGGTCGGATGCAACCAGTGAAACAAAGCCACACAGGGATGCCCTGGCTATGACACAAACACCGGTCCTTGTCATCACCCAGCCCACCATCAACCACTCATCACACCACAGGCTGAAGACACCCCAGAAACAGCTCCTGGGCCTTCTAAAGGGAATCCCTGTATCCTTAAGAACTCCAGGAATGCTCCTCCTGCCTTGTACACTGAGGGGGACTGGAGAAGGAGGTTTGGGAATCAATCCAAATGTCTCACAACATTGTCCCAAGTTCCACAGAAGTTGGTGAAGTGGCAGCAGGGTGACTTGTGTTCAAACACCCCCGAGTTTACCCCAGACTTTAGACCAGACCAATTAATTCCTGACGCAATATGAAAAACCAGAGTATTGCCATCAACACATTTGGTAGCAGCAGGTTATTAGTTTGTTTGGAGATAATACAAAATTTAAATATAATACAGTTAGGAAGGCAACCATTTATGAGACCCAAATCCACTGAAAATTAGAGGGCTTAGGGACATGGCTAGGTTGGTAAATAAGACACATGGCTGGTTTTCTGCCTTGAGAATTGCAGGATATTCACTGCAAATGGTATAAACCGGATTCTCCCAGCACATGCCTAGGAAAGAGGAGAGGTAAATTCCTGTAAGTAAGAAACTGCACTAAGAAGAAGATGAATCAGATCAAAGATAGTAAGAGGCTTAGGAGCTGAAGCATCAGTCAGATATTACAGCAATGCTGTGAGGAAGGTAATTCATCAAACCTTCTGCTCTGCTTATGGATTTTAATGTTGCATCAAGAACATTTTAAGTCATCTCATCTTTCCAGAACCTCCTGTGCTCACTCACATTCCTAAATGCCTCAAGACCCTGATGAAAAAAAACAAAACAAAACAAAAAACCATTGGAACACAAAGACTGCTGAATACAAAGAAAAAAAAAAAACAATTTTGGGCTGGCAATGTGCAGGTAATTTTTTTCTCAATCTACTTCTATTTCAAGCTCAATTCCTTTAAAATGATTCCTCCCATCTTTAATCAGGAAGAGATGATATCTGTTAATATGATGCAAACTCTTAACACTTCAAGTTGCCACTGTACACGTGGATTATGAAAACAACACTGCTATGGTCTATTAAAAGATCAGAAAGCACATGATCCTCCTCAGCACATCGTTCCCTACAGAATGAGTCAAGGAGTGAGGAGCAGAGCAAGTTTGCAAGTGAGAAAGTAAGTAACTGCCACCTCTTCTGTAAGCCCATCATCACGACTTACTACTTTGCCTACGTTTTTTCCAAGGAAATTCTTGTCTTTCCCAAAAACCCCTCCATTTTGGTAATAAGTTTTTGGCTGTCCACACTGAATTCTGATGATGATAAAGCACTTCAACCACCTCAGTAAGCACATTTAGTCACAATAAAATGATGAATTTGGAATAGTAAGAGCATTAAGTTTAAGTTATTTGGGATCTAAAGCTTAAATGAGACTTTGAAAAGGGAAGACTATCGCCTGTCAGCCTCAAAATCCCAAAGCATTTAAAGACACAAAGGCTTCTCCCAAATACAACTACAACTGAAGCAGCTGAAACAAAGATGCTGCTTTTTATAGCATGGATTTAATTTTGATAGACTTGGGTGAAACTGTAACTGTTTCACACTCAGGGAAAACATCAAGTCAGCAGTCCCTTTTTAGCTCCCCATGTTCTGAGCCTTTTAAATTAGCACCATGACTGCTGTGGGGCTGGCACAGAACAAAGTACAAGCACAAATTCAGAACTTAGATAAATATTGCTGTGATTGAGTGGATGCTGCTGCCAAGGAGAGCGGCAGAATGAGAGCGTCAAATAAGCTAATTCTATAAAATACTGAGTTCCTCTGCTTGCCTTGCAATTTCCTCTCATAATAAGCTAAAAATATAGACATTAAGATTATAAAGATCAGAGGAAATTAATAGCTTTTAATGGGGTTTCTTCTGGAAACAGTAGAGTCTTAGAAATGAAAGGAATGTATTCTATTCACCCAGGAGTCTTCTGTCTGAGTTTGTACAAACAATTGATGAGACACTCCAGGTGGAAAAACTCCAGTGGGTGCTAAAGTAGAAACTTGTACAGCCTGTTCTGAGATCCATCTTCTAAACCCTTCGCAGCCTGGAGCCAGATCCCAGATTTCAGGGGGTTTCTGAGGGTCAGGCACACGAGTGCAACATCGCTGCAAAAATAAATGTGTGTGGATGACACGCACCTGGACAAGCACTGACATGGCAGGAGGTGTTTGAATCATCAGGGAGCTGCTGCCAGAGTTCTGCTGGTCCAGAATGAAATGGTTGCTCCAGCAGAAACCAGAGCTGAGATTACAGCTAATGCAGTATATAATTGCCTTTCATTAAATAACAAAACACCAGCCAGCTGAGGCATTTCCAAACATGCTGCTCCAATAAGGATTCCAGTGAGTTACTTTTCAAACGTGCCAGCAGAGCCAGTAGTCCCCAAGGAATGCCAAAGGATTCAACAAGAGCTGCATTCATTCATGGTCATCATGTTCAAACATTAGAAAACTTGCATTCAACATACAGAGTTAACATCTGACCCCAGTGTTTTAGAAAAGCAGTTCTGAAAAATCATATTGGCAAGGCAGATCACTCCTTTTTAAGGAGGACCTGTTTTGAAATAGTCCCTCCCAAGAAAAACTTTACCAACGCTAAAAGGATAAAGAGAGGAACACTAAAGGAATTATACAAACTGCCCAAGCTGAGTAAATAAAGGCAATTATTTATCCTGGATATTCACATTCAGAAGATGGTAAAAAGCTACAACTGCAACTCAGGAAATCTCCAGGAGCTCTAGGAAGTCATAGCAATCAGCACAGAGAGCTCTCCTCCTTCCTACAGCATAATCACATGAGGAAAGAGGTTGCTATTCCCTACAGGATACATCTGGGATAAGGATACAAGGCAGCTGGTTTTCTGCCCTCACTAGAAAGCAGAGATCTTCTCTTTAAGAGAAACCATAAAAATTACATAAAACTATTTTTTCCGCCAAATAAAATCTCCCTCTTGATCCCTAAAGATATGGACATTTGAGGTCACATCTCCAAGCTTTTCTGCTCCAGCCAACTCATCCCACTCCCTTCAATACACATAAAGCTTTAGCGCACTCCAGCACAGAGAGAAAATCTTCCAGCACATACGTAAGGACTAGGCAGGAAGAAAACCCTGAAATCTCATCATTTTACACGAAGAACTAATAATCCTCAGCATGTAAATGAAGAAGTTTTGTATCAGAGCAGTTCCACATTCCTTAGATTATGACATGTTGCTGCTAGGTGGAGGGGAGGTATTTGCTTTGCTCTCTCCCTACAAGTTGCAGCAGGTGCACACAGACACACATTAGAAAAAACTCTCTGTCGTTGCTGGTTTCAGAATTACATATTCTGCTCTTTCCTTGCAAAGCAGCCACTAAAAAGGCATTTCCTCTCTTCCACCTTCTTCCTACATGTTAACACAGGTGTCACATGTTTTAAAATCCTTCTGCTCAAAGATCTCAAAGCAACCCGTGAACTTTGATAAAAGCCTGCCCATGCAGCACACTGGGTGAGTGAAGGGATGGAGAGGGACAAGTCACGTCATAGCCATATTTTCAAACATACACAACCCCAGACTGAATTTTCCTCCCCATGCCCTGCTTTGGAAGAGATTTCCTCGGTGTGGCTTCTGTTTGTTTGTATTTTTAATAATTATTTGTAGCACAGGATCAGAACAAAGGTGTTGTGATGAAAGGGAAAACTAACTCCTGATTTTCATGCAGCAGGAGCCACATTACCCTTGTGAGTAAGGGCAGCAATTACCTTGTGCCCCACGAGAGCCATGGCACAGCAAAGGGAGCACTGCATGGCCTGAGGAAGCAGCTATAGCGGGAAGCGGGAGGGGCCTGGAGTAGCGCCTGTTCCTGGGAATCCCACAGCTCTAACCCTGGCTAGAACATGGCAGCGAACTTTCCCGAGCCACCTGCAGGGATACAGGGGCAGCTCACCTGCAAACCACGAGCCTTGGGAACGACACGAGGATGGGGAGCGGGCATCAAACAAAAAAAAAATATATAAAGGCCAAGGTAAATTACAGGGCAAACCATTCACCTGTAAAATACCAGGATGGAAATGCAGGACGCCGGGAATTGCAGGTCAGCGTTTACCGAGGAATATTCACACCTCTTCACCCCAGCACACCCGCTCAGGCCCCCGACAAGCAGCCCCAGCGCCGCAGACCCCAAGGGCGAGCCCCAAGCGGAGCGCTCGGCCCCTGCGGCCCCACCTGCCCCTCTCAGCACCCGCAGGGCAGCGGGGGGCGAGGCCGAGGAGGCTCCAGCCCCCCGGGGACGCCGCTCCGGCACCTTCCCGGGGCCCGGCCCCGCCGGGGGTGGGTCGGGCTGAGCCTCGGACCCGGCGGGGCGGCCCCGGCAGCACAGCACGTGTGGCGGCCGCTCCGCAGCCCTCGGGCCTGGCCGCCGCTGTCCGCGACCCCCGGAGCCCCTCGGGTCCCTCATGGCCCCTCAGAGACCATCAGGGTCCCCCAGACCCCTTAGAGCCCCCCACGGTCCGTCCGAGCCCCTCATGGCCCCTCAGAATACCCCAGACTCCCTCACGGCCCCATCAGAACCCCTCCGAACCGCCCCCCNGCCCCCCAGAGCCTCTCACGGCCCCTCAGAGCCCCCCAGACCTTCTCATGGCCCCTCAGACCCCGTCACAGTCCCTCACGGCCCCTCAGAGCACCCCAGACCGTCTCACGACCCCTCAGCGCCGAGCCCCGTCCCCTCAGACCCGCCCGGGCTCCGGCACGGGAAGTGCGGAGGCCCCAGGGCGGACGGACGGGCTGGCGGGAGGCAGCGGCGGCCCCCCCCGCCCCCAACG
>VWZG01012117.1:1006275-1024278 GCA_013396735.1 Grallaria varia
GCCCTCACACCGCCGACACCGCCACCCTCCCGGCGCGGGCCCTGCCGGCGGCCCCGCCACCGTCACCGCCTCACCTCAGCCCGCCAGCGCCGGGCACCGCTCCCCGCACAGCCGCTTCCTCGCCCCGGTGCCCCGCCGCCCGTGCCCGGCGCCCCCGCTGCAGCACCAGCAGCAGCAGCGGCGCCGCCCCGGCTCGCAGGGGGCGGAGCGGAGCGGGGCGGGCACAACGTCTGCGCCCGCCGGGGCGGGGACTGCAGCACCAGCAGCCCAGCCGCCAGCGCCGGTGGCGGTACCCCCGCTGTCGCCCCGCCGCCTTTGTCCGCCCCCCGCTTTGTTCGCCCCCGGGGGAAGCGCTGGCGGGGCTGGGCTGGGCTGGGCTGGGGGAGGCTCGGGGGTCTCTCGGGGGGCGCTGCGGCACCGCAGGGCTGCGAGGGAAGGAGGGAGGGGAGAGGGTGGGCACAGACAGCGAGGTGTGAAGCGCTGAGCTCTCTGCTAGGGGAACAACTTCGCCGTCTGCCGCTTCTCTCCATCTTCCTTTTGTCCTTCTGACGCCCGCGGGTTTGTCATCCGGAAAAATGTGTCGTACCTTCCCTCCCTTCCGTGTTTCCGTGGCGTTTGCGAGGCGACACGCTGGGTGAAGTCCAGGGCGCTGGGGCGGCAGTGGCTGTGCCATCGGCAGCGGTGTCATGCCGGGTCTCGGACAGCCCCGCTCTCCCAGCTCCTGCACACAGGCGGCTGTGACATCGGCAGCGATTTCAGGCCGGGTCTCGGACAGCCCCGCTCTCCCAGCTCCTGCACACAGGCGGCTGTGACATCGGCAGCGATTTCAGGCCGGGTCTCGGACAGCCCCGCTCTCCCAGCTCCTGCACCGCGGCAGCAGAGCCCAGCCCGGTCCCCACAGGGTTTCTCATGATGCCCCCCGAACAAAGGGGCGATGCGGGGGCAGGTCCGCGCCTGGGCACCCTCTGCCCTTCGTGTCTCGTCCCGGCCTCGCTCTCTGGCGCTGACCCAGCTGCGGAAAGCACAGAGTGGTGTGACGCAGACCCCCAGATAATGGGTTTCAACTGCATCAGCGTTTAGCGATGTTAGAATTTCAACTCTTAAATGTGAAACAGAATCTCTTGCCGTGGCCATCAGATGGTGAAACAGATACTGGAATCCACGCCGCTTTCTCCCTGCGAAATTTGATAAAGGTTTCGCTGAGCAAGGACTCTAGGATTTAAATATTGGGTTGTGTTTAGAAGCCAGCAAAGAATTGCATTCAAAAATGACCCCACAGCCCCTGGCTATGGAAATAACCCCTAACACAGAAATTGCCATTAGGATAAAAACTGGACAGTCCGACTAACTTTACAGAAAACTTGCCCAAAACATCTGCTGGTTTGAGAGCTCCAGGGATGAACCTTTGTGCTTGTGCCTGGTGGTGTAGATTTGGGCTTCTGTATTGATTTGGTGCAAACGTAGCCAGAGTTTTGTCTAAATGTATCTACTATTTGCCATCGTTAATTTGATTTTTTTGCCTCTCAGTTAATTTGTCACCATGTAAGTCCATTTCAAGTTCAGTGCACAACCTTAAAATTTCATAAGCACTATCAGAGAAGTGGAAGCAGCAACAGTGGTGACGTAATAGGCAAAACATGGCTCAAATGTGTAAGTAACCTTCTTTACTCCCTTGCAAGGCTGTGGTAAAAATGTCCTAAAGCAAGAATTGAGAATGATGTCACTCAGATCAAGTGAATGTACTACTGGTTTTTAAGGTAATTTCCTACTGATCAGACTCAGCTTCAAGATCAAAGTAGTCCAGTAGGAAACAAGAGAGTTCATTATCCATCCGTAAACCAGAATCAGCTTCGTACCATGAAAAAGCAGCTTTAGAGCGACTGTAACTTAGTTCATCCCAATTAGGGCTGGTTGGCAGCCTCTGTGGACCAGTCTGCACCAGTAGGTCACAGCCAATTTGGAGGAGTCATTATAAAAAAGATGCTGGTACTAAAAACCACGCTCCTATAAAGGATTAAGTATGATTGAAAGCCAGAATATCTTTGATTCCACTCCTAGTGGCTCTTATTTTCTGTTCTGCATGATCAGATCAGCCAACACATAATATATAGGCATTTGCCTAACTCTAGAAACGGGAACTGCTGGATGCTCCAGGGAAATTCAGGATGCTGACATAACTACTGGCATCCTGGCCACGAGTACAAGGCTCGCTTTAGAATTAAAATCGTTCTCTTCAGTAATGTGGGAACACCAGTTACAATTGTTTCTGTCCTCCCTCAGATTTCTGAAGGGTCCAAAATTGTTGAGGCTTCTTGAATCACTAAAATGTTGTTCTTTAAGAGCTGCATTTAAGAATCTCTTGACTTGAGAAACCCATTTTTCTTTTCAATGGGATGTATCCACCCAAGTATGAAGATTTTGAGCGCAGGATTTTTATTTCATCTGAATGATCACTTTAGTATGCACATCTGGCAGATCCTGCACAGAACTGATGGTCACATCTGCTACAGAAAAAGCAGCTAATTGCTTTTTTTTTTTTTTCTTTTTTTNCTCAGCAAAAAAAAAAAAATTTGTTTTTTTTTTTTTTTTTTTTTTTTTTTTTTTTAAATCACAGAAGTGCTGCTTCAAAAATCCCAGCACAGGAACTTGCTCTGCTATTTTCTGGAGTTTCTTTTCTGTAAAAGCTGCAAGTCTTCCCATTCCTGATGTGCTGTATTGGGTTTGTGTGGACAGGTTTGGGTAGCAGGGGGGATTACAGGAGGTCCAGGATGGGTAAAACATTAGAAAACAGTATTTAAACTAACCAAAAAAAAGAAAAAAAAAGGATCCTTTCTGCATGGTGGTTTAAATAAGATGCTTAAATTAACAATATTGTTCATCTCGATGTGTTTCTTTTCACAGATAACTGAGAATCCAGTCTATTAATAAAGAGGGACTATGCAAATCATTCTACCACTTATGTAAATACCAACAAAAGCTGAATTCTCACCCATAGAGAAGAAAAGCAGAATTTTGTTCCTATCAAGCGATGAATTCTAAAGAAAGGGTAAATAAATGTTTATTTGGTCACCTAAATATCCACTGTAAAAAAGCTTATGTAACATCTTTGCTGCCTGTAGTTAACTCAAGCTTAGGAAGTGTTCAATTGTCACTCAGTAATTACCACGTTATTAAATCCATCCTGTTTTTAAGCCACTGCAGGGATCGCAACCAGTTCCTACCTCTGACTCAGCCCCAGCCACCCCCAGAATGGGACTGTGCCTCTCCCCTGGATTCTTGGGAACAGCATCAACCTCCACTGGCATTTTCACTTCCCAGGGGCAACACAGCCCTGCTGCAGACTGGAGGTACTATAGACTTCCATGGCAACTACCAAGGCATTTGGAACACTTTAATTATACTGGAGTTTCTGTGCTGCTTAGAGTTTGCAGTCAAATAGTTATTTTTAGCAGCTACCACCTCTTTCAGATATCTTTTAGAATCCCAGCTGGTTCTCTTTTCATGACGTTTTAAGGTTGTAAAAATGCGAGTTAAAAATTCAAACCTTTTGAAAAGAAAACTTCCCACCTGATACCCAGAGTATTTTGCAGATTTTTAGATGCGCAGGAGCATTTCTAAATACTTTTGCTGCTCCAAATGCTGTAAATAAATGCAAGGGCTATGCCAACAGGGATCTGTGGGAAAATGTGAGTGATGCCTGCTCAAACTATACCTACCTCATTACAGATTTTATTACTCATTCATTTTAAGCTCTAATCTAGGTTATTATGCCACACCCATCACCACGGGAATGGGACTTAAAAGTACCAGAAATACTTTGCTATTCAGCTTTTGCTCAGAACTTCCAGTGTGATCTGATTGCAGTTTCAATATCCAAAGCCCCTTTGAGCAGTTACAGCTGACAGATTAAAAACCTCAGTAATTACCATCATATTCAGTGCCACAATATGGAGCCCTTGACAGAACAGTGAATTATAGATAAATGGGAAGGGATCAAGATGAATGCATTCCTAATCATGAGAGAAACAGCAAGGATAACGCCCCATCCCTAATTAACTGTCTTACAGCAGAGGTAAATACAGGAGGAGGTTTACTTGCTGGTTCTGCTGTTTGACTGCTGCCTCCACATAAAGGACCATTTAAAAAATCAAGTTAAGATACCTCTGAGTGCCCAGAATGTTGTATGATTACCCTTATTTCATATTAATTCTAAAATGAAACCCGGAAATTACAGTCCCTGCCACAGGCTGCCTGTGGTCAACATGTGCATCAGAAAAACCTGATTTTAATAAAAAATAAGTAATGCAGGAACTTTTATAAAAGCATTCTTTACAATTTGAAAACCAATCTAGTCACAGCTGTTTTGCTTCTGTATTCTGATCAATAATTAGGTGACTGAGGATGAATTTGTTGTGAACATAGAGAGCACACAGAGGTGATTTTCATCTTGTGGTTTCTGTGAGCGAGGCAGAAGCACAGGACTATTGTCCTGCTAAAGCAGCAGCATTTCATAAGGGCCATTAAAAACCAATCTGCTGAGGTGTGGAGGGAGCACTGGATGTTTAGAATATGAGCAGCTCCACACACCCAGAGGTGTGTGCACTGGGAATTACCTCATGCCCTGCATCCCATTGTCATCCACGTGGGAGTGATGCAGCTCAGGAGGGTTTGTGTAAACTGGCATTACTGGATTTAACCCAAGGAGGAGGAGGAGGCTTGGAAAGATTTCAAGTTCATGGGAAGAGGAGGAGGAGGCCTGGAGGCAGTGCCAGATCTCCACATGCTTCCCAAGAGAGGGTCCTTGTAGGTGTGCAGAAGCTTGGAGCAACTTACTGTCACCCTCTCCTGTTACAGAAACACCATTTCTCCTATAAAATATGAAGAAAAAAGCCTTTCCTTTTAGCACATAAAATGAACATTTACCTCAACTTGCTTTCCAAGTGCAGCCAGATAAACTGGGCTGGTGAATGCTGCAAAAGGGTTTTTCAGCCTCTCAGAAGACAAGCTGCTCATATAGAAAGGCACTTTGGGCTTCCCTGCCTGTTTAGAAGTGAAAAAAAAGAAATAAAGGCTTTAACTGTGGAAAAACCTGGGGTTCCCTCAAGCATTCAAGAGCTGAGTGTACTAACATCATGCATTTTTAGGAGCTTTGGGCAATGTGCACTAAGTGCAAAGCTGAGAATTTTAAAGAATTAAGTTCAGTCTCTTATTTTATAAAAACCACCTTTGGACACCCCCCCCCTTCACCAGTTTGCTCTTAGCTACTGGGAGATGCTTTGGTTTACTGTGGTGTACTTTGTTTTATGATGCATCTTACTTGGCTGGGAAGACTTTTCCTGCCTCTATGGAGGGACAAATGCTTTACCAGCTCCAGGAACAGTTACATGGATCTGGTGCTCCCTCTCTTGGCAAAGTGAGTCACGAACAGTCACTTCACCCACAACTCCCTCTGAAGACAATGAAGACGGGGAAAAAAGTGTTAATCAGCAGAATTGTATCACTTCTAAGGTTCAGAAGAGGGCAGCTCTTCAGATTATAAAAACTCAATGTTATGGCAAGGTTCTGTTTAATTAGCTATCAGCTTCTTGATTATAAAAATCTGAACCCAACATTCGTGGCCCTTCCAAAAATATTTAACTTTATTCATCCTCCTTTTGATCAGCTTGTTTTTCTAATTATCTTCAGCAGCTAATTTTCAAAAATCAGCATTTTGCTGGTTTAGGACTCCAACTAAAAGCTCTTTAGCTAAAAGCTCATTTATTAAACCTCTGTACACAACCATGAACATGTATGTACAGCAAGTTTACATGAAGGATGATGGTACAAAAGCTACAGTGGTAATTAAAACAGACCCACATAAATAATTTATAAAAATACTTGAACTGGTGAAAATAGCACTGTAATCCCCAATTATTTTCATCCAATTGCCTGGACTTTGATGTGGGAAATCTTAACATTAGACCCTTTTAAAAACATTCTGAATATATTAAACTTATCTACAGGATAATTAGCAAAATGTATAAAGTGTAGATTATTGTACAAAGGACAGATATTAAAAAAAATCACCAATCCACCTGAAACTCAAGGACGATAGAAATCTTAGCCAAAGTAATGGACACCAAACCACAAACTCTTGTTTTTAGAGTCCTGAGTATTGGCAAGTAAAATGCTCTTAACAAATCAACAGTCCTGTTCTCCCTTAGTGGAATTTGGAACAATTCTCCGTTTCCTGGCTGCAAGGGTGGTCCTGGTCAATGTGGAAGCTCTGCACTGACTCCAATTCCAAAGAAGAAAGGGGCAGACCTGTATTTGTCAAGATTTTCTCTTTCCCACAAGAGGATGAGGAAGGATATCTGAGTTTGTAAAACTGGCAGAGGAAACAGAAGGAAGCTGGGATTTGGACATAAGAAAAAAAAAGGAAGACCGGGTAAGATTTAAGTCTTTTTCTTTTGCTGGTTTCTTGGGGAATTTTTCAACACGCTTCTTATCCGTAGATAAACCCCTGTTGACTCTGCCATGTTTTCAAATTCAAATGGTGTTATGCCTTCAGCAAACTTGCTCATGTCAGGAACAAGACTGGATTTTTTTGCAGATGATTCTGTGCTTGTGACCACTTTATTCCCACCTGTGTTTTCCCCATCATCCACCTCAAGGCTGGGAGCAGGAATGGTGTTATCCAGCACGCCTTCAGACACTGCGTTTTCAGGATTTTCCTTTAGGTCAAGCGAAATGTCTCCTGGGTTAGGACTAGTTATAGAATGTTCATTTTCTGGTATCTGGTCACTCATGTCAGAAAACCCAGTCTCCATTGGGATCACCTTCTCGGGTGACCTGACTTCTGCAATAAGATCCACCTCGTTCCTGGATGGTGAGGATGTAAGGGAATTCCCAGTTAAAGGGGTGTCCACAGGAATGTCAGAGTCACTGTTGGTGCTCTCCGCCTGCTCCAGAGCTGCCCAGATCAACCTCTGCTGTTCCTCCAGCTCCTCCAAGGTCAGGGTGTCCTCATCCATGACAGAGTCCACGATTTTTGGCTGAGGGATATCACTGGAAGCGTTCAGTGGAGGAGCAGTCCTGGGAAGGGGGGAGCGGGTGGGTGTTGAGGGCTGAGGTGGGGTGAGGGGAGGTGTCCCCTGGGGTATGGGAGGAGGGGTGGACATGGTTGGAGAGCCAGGCGGCAGAGGAGGTTGGAACTGGAAACTGTTGGGAGTTTGGGATCTTTGGGCCGCTTCCAGATCTAGAGGGAGATTAAAAGACACCTGTTTGAATCTGAAATCTGGCCAGGACAAGGTTCAAAGTGCCAGCGTTCTCATTAACCAGCAGATTTGTGTCCCTGTTCTGTTTAACTACCACATTTATGTCTTCTCATCCTTGGTTTTCAGCTGAGGCAGAACAAACTCTGTGAAGGTTTTAATAGCCACCAAAACTGTGGTTTTTTGGATATTAACTCCACTAGCCATTCAAGGAAAAAGAACTGCTCTTGAATGTATTGAGAACAAATTTATTCCACACTGAAGAATTCCTTACAGGAGATCTGGAAGGAAAGCTGGAAGTTTCTCCAGCTCTTTGACCATTTAAACAACGCTAAGACCTCCTTTGAGGCTGACTCATTTTTAAGAAGCTGTGAGCTTGTAACTTCTATGTTATTTCATCCAAATATTTAAAGATTTAGAGGCCTTCTGTCAAAAAGGTTTTTTAGGATATACCTCAAGTAATGAGACCGGGATTTGGGACCTACCATTGCAATTGCTCTGAGCACACCCGAAACCTCCTGCTTGGGATGGATGATTTAAACATCACAATGACAATCACAGCAACACAAAATGCCCAAATCCACAGCAGTGGCACACTGCTGGCACATGGCACCCCTAATTATCAACACACTGGTTTCTCCTTTTAATTCTTACATTTCAATTCAGAACAAGTTGTTTTGAAAATAAAAACTGAAACTAGGAGAAAAAACATGCAGAGTGACTGTACCAGAGTCCACGTCCATGTCAGCTGCTGCCACCTCCAGATTGTCTTCTCGTGATCGTTTTGAGTGATGAGACTTGGACTGAGGTGCAGCCCTTTTATTGTTGGATTTTTGACTTGGCTGAAGAGAAATTATCCAAGAAAACAGAAAGAATTAGTATTGAACTGTTAAGGGTAATATTTCCAGCTACAGGAACCTGACCATTTTTAAGCTGGAAAAATTTATAACAAACTTTTTTCACAACTGTTTATAAATCAGTGCACAATTGGGATCTGCTTATATTAACTGAAAGAATGGAATTCATTTTCAACATGAAGCAATTTTGGAAAAACAGAGAAAGCACGTGAGCATTTCACACCCCTTTGGTGTCAATAAGAAACTCTGTCCCCTTGTGCAAAGAAAAGAAGATACAAACAAGAGATCAGGAACTACACTAACTACAGGACATGGTTTTTTTGTTTATAATAAGAAGGAGATATATATTCACCACGTGAAAATTAGAAAGGTAGTGAGCAAAAACATCCTTCTGCTGAGATGGCTGCATGGGGATGGACCCAAATATCTGCCACTCCTGCAGTGAAGAGAGAAAAAAAAGAGAAATAATGTTGTATGTGCTTGGTTAGCAACACAACAGTAAAAATCAGAAGAAACACTGAGAGTTTAACAAGCAAAGATGAATTTAAGTTCTCATCAAAAGCCTCATTAATCAGAGTAATAAACAAGTATCATCACCCTCACAAGGTGGCTTGTTAACCATTTCACAACAGCTGCTCTTCTTTGCAACACAACTACAAGCTTCCCCTTGAAATGACTGTCCAGACAAAAAAAGGCTTACTTTAAAAAACTTTATTTTACTAAAAACGGAAAAAAACCTTGAGGACTGAACTTTGGTTAAGAATATTGAATGCAAAAACACATTTGTAAGCCACTCAATGGGCAAATGTAAAGCTGTAAATGCACAAGTGCTTCTTTTTAATGCACAGGCATTAGCATCAGTGATCAAATCCACTAAGAGCAGCTTTAAAGGCTCTTGAAAATCCAAGTGCAGCACCCACAGATTTCCTGTGTGCTCTGTGCTCAGCAGGGCACCCACTGTGTGGGTCTTTCAATAAGCCTTGTTTTACCAAGCTTTGCAGAGGTTCTGCACTGACCCTCTAATGTAGTTTTCTGTGGTTGAAATTGTAACACTCACTGTAATTTTCATATTCCACATTGGAAAAAAAAAATAGATATCTGGAATAAACAGCCATTCACGTGTGATGTTTTGTGTTTAAAAAATACTGAATCATTACTGCATTATCCTTCTAGGCTGCTGTTGGTTTTCTAATGGAATTAATCCCCACAGAAGCCCTGTCAGAACTCCCCACAGGACTCCTGGCAGGTATCACATGGATGTGACATGGATGTCACACTAATTCCAGACCCCAGCCCCAAATCAGGGGCTTAGAAATAAAAGACTGTTGAAAGACAATTGTCAGATGAGAAATACAAAACTTTAAAACTTGGCTAAAAGCATTTCCTGTCACTCAGCAGGTTGTTTAGGAGGCAGAGAACAGCTACTTACATCTGGGATGCCACTGGGAGTGGATATATTAAAGCCTGGATAATTTACCAACTTGGAGACATCATAAGTGATACGTTTGTGTTGGGGAGACTCTTCACCTTCTGCTTCACCATCACCTGTAACAAAATGTGATTATTAGTGATGTTAATTAGGAATGTTACTGAAGAAATTGCACAGGATTTAAGAAAAGGGATTTGGAATGTAAGTATTGATTGACAGAAGGTGTTGTAATCCACAAAGGCAGTAAGAGTGACCAAATCCATCAGATACCTGCATGAAGCTCCCCCAGAATCCCAACTGGGTATTCCTAAACCTACTGCTCTTCATGTACCACTAATACCTTCAGAATTTGGCATCAGGACAGTTCTGAGATGCAAAATAAATGTCGGTCAGAGCAAGAAGCTGATAAATTACTTTGTAAGGTGAGTTTCAAGAAATGTGTTGTTTGCTTGCTGGTCTTCCCACATACACTGAGTAATTGAACTGTAGAAAGTGTTACAGTTTCTTTCATAAAAAGGAAGAGGAAATGGTGCCAATAACACCAAGGTTACAGGTTTGATCTCCATATGGGCCATTTGCTTAAGAGCTCTACTTGATCCCTAGGGGTCCCTTCCAGCTCAGATTATTCTGTGAGCCTGTGATTGGGCACAGGAACTCCACGTTCTAATAGTGAAATCACACTGACCACCTTCATCCAATGCAGTCCAATCATTCCAGACCTTGTCTCACTGTTACATCATAGACTGATAAAAAAAAAGTATTTTTACATGACTGAAAAAAACTTGATTTATAACGTTTTCCCTCTTCTATGAGGAAGGTGAAGGTTTACAAGCCAGTTACTTTATTGTCTCCTGAGGGTGCAGCTTGTGAAGGGCCTGCATAGTGCATTCCAGCCCCCCATTCCTCACCTTTCCCATACTAAAAAAGCGCATTCCAGTCCCCCATTCCTCATGTTTCCCATCCTAGAAGTGCATTCCAGCCCCCATTCCTCACCTTTCCCATNATAGAGAGCCAGCCCCGAGTGCTCCATCTCGGCCTCCTTGAGCCATCCTGGGGGGTAGCCCAGCTGGCGCATGCGGTAGATGAAGGGAGGAAGACTCTTGTCGGTGACCCCAAGTGCGTCCTGAAGGACCCCACTGAGTCAAGAGAACAAACACAAAACAACGAGAAAACCAAATTACAGCAAATTCTGGAATTGGTGACCAAGGTGGTTACGAACATTTTGTTGCATTTTCACCTGTGAAGTTCAAATAATTCACTTTTAGATCAAACTGTGCTGCCTTTCAACCTCGGTTGTAACAATTTTAGATCCAAACCAGCTCTGATGTTCAATATAACTTTTTGCATTTCTCACATGCTTAAACAGAATTAATTCTACACAAGAAGAACTTATTTAACTTGCTATTCCGATTCATGTAGCTCGAACAACAGGCAGGGTGAAACTTCAAGCTCAATTTACTAGTTATTTTTTGAGACTGACATATAATACTATGAATTTTTCCAAACATTTTGAACAGAGAGGAAGAAACACCTAAAGCTCCAAATTTTCAGAATTTTGCATGCTTTTATAGTTTATTTGTACCATAATAAATTTGCAATTTGATAAATCAGAGTGGAACATTTATCTCCCTAAATTAAGGACAGGACCATATGAAAAGGGAGGACCATCAAGCTGGCAAAGAGTTTTCATTTAACATCATCTTCACAATGTATTAAACAAAATTCTACTTAGCAAATTCAAACACAATAAATCCATACTCTGAACTTTTCCAGAGGTAGAAAAGGTATTCCAATGGGAAGGAAAAAAGATACCTAATTACTCCTGGCTTAAATTTCCCAAACCTCTCTTCTACTTCTTCCACATGGTAACGCTGCTGGAAGTTCTGATTGCTCGTGTCCCCACAGGCCTCCAGAAACTCCTTTCTCTTCTCACTGATCCGAGCTGCATTTCGTGGCTTAGAGACAAGACAGTTGGGAAGCTCAGAGTTAAATGCACAGTTTAACACTCCTGGCCCCCAATTAACCTGGCACTGCCCGCCCT
Source organism: Grallaria varia (assembly GCA_013396735.1). Taxonomy (NCBI): domain Eukaryota; kingdom Metazoa; phylum Chordata; class Aves; order Passeriformes; family Formicariidae; genus Grallaria; species Grallaria varia. The sequence goes on from VWZG01012117.1 coordinate 1,017,856, forward strand.
TCTCCTGCCCAGTTGTTGCTCACATAGCCCAGAGACACCGCCAGGTGTAATGGGAAAACCCCGGAGTGTTTGTCTTGGATCGGGAGAGCAACAGAACAGGAGCTGGAAAAGTTAAAACCTTTTGGGTTTTACTTGTATTTCTTGTCCATCTAGGGAGAGAATCTGGCTGAAAACTTGCTGGTATCTTTAGATTTCAGTAGGGAACTGCTACTGGATGAAGCAAAGTTCCCTCCACAAATTAAAAGAGGCAAATCATGATGCTACAACATGAATTTACCTTCTGATTTAGTATATTTTACAATACGAGAAGTATAATCAACAGATGAATAAAAGCCTTGTCCATTCTGAGCCCAGTGCCTCTAATGTTTCTGGGGTGTTTTTGGAATGGTGCAGTTACACTAAAACATTCCTTGGAGAGCAGCAACCTTTGGAATACTGGTGTAACTTTACCTTTGGACAGTCTTTCATTTGATGGTCTTCAGAACCACAATTGAAACAATGAGGTTTGGGCCTGCTTAAAAAATGCACAACAAATTAAGCCTGAAAACAACTCTGCAATGTTAAATAAATGCACTTAATTATCTTGACAGATTTTATGGTTTAGGCTTCTTGAGAAAGTGAACAAAGGAAGCATTGAGTGCTGGTGTCATTTGCTGTCTGCTGCTTCTCTTGCACTGCTCATGCCAATCCTTAAGCCGAGTAACAGAGTGTTATTGCTCATTTCCCAGTGCTAGGGGAGCATGAGGAACAAGAAAAGGATGGCCCACAATTTTCACAACATTTCATCTTGTGAAACTGTGCACTGAAAACCTGGAATGGAACTGCAGCTGGCTGGCTTCAACTTCCCTTTTCCTTCTAAAGTCATACCATGGCAGCAAACATTTGCAATATTACTGCAGGGAAAACCAAGATTTTAGAGGAAGATTTATTTTCTGAACATTCATTTTTACCCAGTTAGGATGGAAACCAGAAGTGGGGATGAAAGGATGGCACAAGAGTAAGTGTCCAGGGTCACCCCACACATACTCCAACCTCTTGAAGCCTCTAATTATATAACGTGAAGTGTGTTTGGTGCCACAGCTTTACTCAAACAGGAACCTTCTGTGGTGATCCAAGTATTTTATCACCATCCATGTGTCATGAGCACAACCCTTCCATCTGATGTCCATTCAGTAATATTTCTAATCAAACCAGTTTAACTCAGCATTCCCCCTCCACCTTTGCAATTCCCCCTGACAGCTTTCCTGGTCTTCACTGCATCTGAAATCAGAGAGACTGAGATGCTGTGAAGCCCAAAGCAGTTGTCAGCTGAAAACTGAACTCACTTCACTTTTCACCTCCCACAAAAACTACACAATCATCTCTAAGATCAGTTACAATTCTGTCAAGTAAGTCAGACAGGAATTAATCCACAAAACAACAGGAACTATGACAATACATCAGTGTAAGGATGACAGACAACCACTAAAAGCCATGGAATACAAGAACTGAGCATAAAATCCAGGAAGTTTTCACACATTTATTTTAGGTCCTTCCTAAAGAAAGTCAATAAACAGAAAGACTGACAGACCACAAAGCTCAGCTCTGGTTTACTTAAACTCAAGTGTGTCCAAGGGTTTATTAACTGGGGAATAATCACGGAGTACATCTGAACTTTTCAGCTCAAAACTTGATATTTAAGAGTAATACAAACCTTTTGGGTTTTACTTGTATTTCTTGTCCATCTAGGGAGAGAATCTGGCTGAAAACTTGCTGATATCTTTAGATTTCAATAAGGAACTGCTACTGAATGAAGCAAAATTTCAATTTTGTTTAAAATATCAGTGAAAACTTCACAGTGCTTTGAATGCTGACTTTTCTGCATTGAGTTACAGATGGGTCCTTGATACGAAGTCCAGAGTATAAACCATAAAATGGTATCTACTAAAAATTATTTGCTAAGATGCATTTATGCTGTTTCCTTCAAACCAGTTTCTACCCAATAACCAATTTTGTTCTTTATTAGCACTTGCTAAAAGCAAACTCCTCCTGTTTATAGGCAGAAATTTCAAGCTAATAATTATGAAATGCTTCAAAGCAATCTTATCAATAACACGCTTAGAGCTTCAAAATGACATGTGGAGTGCAGGACATTGGGCATTCAGAAGCTGGTACCTGATGCACCATTTCACTCCAAAACCTGCTGTTTTAGGCTTAATATCATCTCTGGGAGCTCTAAAAGAGATGCAGTAAGTACATTTAAAGAACAGACTCAAAGCTAAGCTGGCACACATGAAAGTTCAGCCACACTTAACTTGGCATTTTAGGAGAAATTCCCTGTTAGGAATCTATTCCCTTCATCCAGAGGTTGGTGGATTTTAGATTTGCAGGTTTTGTTCAGGTGTAAGTAATTTTTTAACACTAGGAAATGACCTTTATTACAAGCTTGAGGACTAGACATTGCAGAAATGAACTGTGAAACTGGTTCTTGTCCTGGACAGAGGCAAAACTGGAAAACCAGGGAGATGATGCTACTTGGGAAATTCTTGTCCAGTTTCTTTTTGCCATAGAAGACTATAATATTAGAAAATATTTCAACATTTTCCAACTTTTATCAACACTTCCCTCAACTCCACCTTCCAAACACTGGATTTAATAAGCAGTAAAGAACCAGCTTTGGAATGGATGCATGTTAAGAGCATTCCATAATTGGATTTTAATAAAACCCCATTTTACAGCATATTTGAATTTGCCAAACCCTTTTCTTCCCCAAAGAGCAGATTTTAGAGAGGCAGAACATTTATTCAAGCTGGTTGTCATTCCAAACCTAACTAGGGACTGGCCCAGGAAATTCTTAAATTAACAAGATGTTTATGGGGATAAGGTATTCATTCTTCCCAAGGACAAGCCTAAAAATCAGCGAGTCGATCACATCAAAATACTTCTTTGAGTAAGAGTCATTAAAAACTCATTAAAACCTTCCATCTATAATGACTGATATGGTTTTGATAGAAACATAATGAACTGTAGAGAATTTGAATTCAATTTACCAACTGGAATTCTTGGGATTTGACAAACAGAAAGAATAAAGATGTTTTAGCAAACAGGATACTTTGGGATTTCCCATCCTTCTGTCAGCTGTGGATTCTCATTTAATATGGGCTGTCCCAGTTTATCGAGACAAAAATTGGTAAAATACACAACACTTCCTACAACCTGCAGAGAAAAAGTCAGAGAATTGTCAGAAATGTGGCAGCATTTAGGTGTGATCCATAGCATTTCTAAAAATTTACACTGCTTGAAATAATTCCAGATTTTTTCCCCCTTTCTGTAAGCACTTACAAATAATACATGCCCAAATATACACAATAGACTCTTTTCAATGATGTAGCCAAAACATGCTGAATTTAAATGTGATTTATCAGTGTAAGAGCAGTTAACAGATCTTGTTTTAATGGCATTAATACTGAATATGGAGAATGAAGAGTCAGACCTACCGTGAGAGAGCACAGTCAAAAACTTACACTAAAAGCTTCTTTCAGTTTTTTAGCAGAAGATGAGCTGGCTGTTTTACAGTCCTCTTCCAAAACAACACTGGAAGGCTGACAGGAAAAGCAAAAGTAAAAAGAATTAATTGAAAATAACTACGCATAGAAAAGCTCCTGAATTAGTGAAGTTTGTAAAAGGCACAGAACGTGGAGTTCAGCTTCTGTCCTTGGGAGATGCCACATTACTCAAAATTCTTTCCACAGCCCAAAGCATGACACAGCTCATCCCTAAAGTTCTCTTTGATGAGAAATATGCTGCATAATAACATCTTTTTTCTCATCAAAAAGGGAAAGATGGAGAGAAATAACGCTATTCCACCTTTTTATTCAAAGTCAACGCTCAGTAAAACTCAAAACTAAGGGAAGAAAGTGTAATTTCTCAGATTTTGTGGTCCATTTGTTCTCTTACATACACTCAAAGCTGGGCCAGATATTGTCAGAAGAGGATGGATTAAGTTTATACTTCATGGTCTTTTCTTGATTATGCAAACCAATGTATCAACTTGCTTTTACTGAAATTTCACTGGGAACAATTTCAATTTTTTGGCACAAATGCTTCTACAGCATTTGTTTGTTACTTGAATTTTGCTGCTATTTAACAGTGCAGCGTTTCAATGTTCCCACTCCAAAGATGTGAGAGAAGGAGCATCTCGGCACTATTTGAATTTTATACCTGTGGTTTAGGATTCAAGTGTGATTTTTCTTGTTCACATTTCTTCTGCTCTTCATATTTCTGAACTAAGTTAAAAACAAAATCTTCAATTTCTTGGTGGTACCGCCTGTAACAGAAGAAGAAGCACAGAGACATCAGACAAGAGCAAGGCTGGACCAAAGGCCAGATGGCTTTTTTTAAAGCATTTACCATTGACTAAAGAACTCAAAAATAGCAAATTCTTTTCTGTCCCACTCACAACCCCCATCAACACAAATGCAATCTGTTATTTGAGAGCAACCTGAGTGTGGCAAAAAATCAACTCAGAGGAAGGGAAAATTTAATTTCCTGTATTTACCCACAACACTCCTGAAATTCAAACTGCCCTTCAGACTCACCCCAAGGTCCTCAAAGTCACACTTCATTTCATGACAGTTTCAGATATTCAGATAATTTCAGACATTACTAATGAAAGCAACAGAATTCGTTACATTACCCATTATTCTTTCTCCCTTTCAAGTTTAACAAGTTTATGTTATTGCATAAAATGTACATCCATCTTTTGGGCACACTAATACCCCCAAAGAAACAAAAAATTTCCCATTTCCTGTCAGGATACATTTTTTTCCTGGAAACACTTACTTAGAAATGACATTGTTCATAAATAAAATCTGCAAGAGAGGCCCATCAACTTTGGAGTTTTCCACTGAGATCCCACTAGGACAGAACAGACACAGACAATGGTTGCAGTGAATATTCCCCACCTGGTTTGCTCCACACAGGGAGGAAGGTTTGGCCAATACAAGTTTTATCTTTTTAAGAAGTTCCTATCCACTCAATTATCCTCTTTTCAAGCAGGTTGGATGGTGTGAGGTGGGCAGAAAACAAACCAGAACATCTTGCTACAGAAATACTATTACTTTGTATGAACAGAACTCTATTCATGCTGGAAACTGCAAGAAACTTTAAAAAATCTTATAAATTAAATCTCTTATTTATTCAAGCATTTGAATGCAGTTTTTCTCATTGCTATACTTGACACTGTATCCCTAAAGGCCACTCAAGTTTCATAAAGAGATACACACAAATAAATGAACCTACAGTGGCAGCAACTAAGCCCTTGATGTTCCACTCCAAAAGATTTGACAAGAACTGAAATGGCAATTTAGAAGCCCAGCAAGTGAATAGGAATTGGGATTTGGAAACAAGGTGTAAAAAGATGTGGGATATTGTTATCTCAGTCAAATTCTATATATTGATACATATATATATATATATACGCACACACATATTCTCTCTCTATAGGTCCTACAGAGTGTTTTAAGGCAGCATTAACATACCTGGGACGAGTCAGAATATTCAGCTTCCTTTTAAGTTCCAGATGTTAAACTGTGGTTAAGGAATATGGTTTTCATTGGAAGACATCCCCCCACACCGCAATTACCAAACCAAAGGAGAAAACACTGCAGGAAAATGTCACAGAATAACAAACAGGATTTCAGACCTTTCTTTTCACCACCCAGGAGATTATTTCCAAATCCACCCATTGCTAAGAAAACACAATAAAATGAAAAAAAATTTGAAAAAGTGGACTAGGTGGGAGGGACAGTCCAACAGTGCAATTCATTACATGCACTATAGTTGTATTTACGTACTTGTACCATTTTACTTTAAAAACATCCATGATCATCACAAAAGGCAAGAACAAGACAACCATCCTTGCAAATGGGAAACAAACTATAAAACCCTCTTCAGATCCCAGCCTGTTGCAGTGGCAAACCAAAAAACACTCTAAGGAACTGTCACAATTTAACAATTTAAATTTATCTGTAGCTACGTTAAAAACGGATGGTCAAAGCGAATGCGCGGCTGTTTCCGTTCTCTGGAAGGGCAGAACGCCGGAGCAGCTGCTCAACAGCCAGGGCAGAACTCCAGCCCTGAGCCTGCTCCGGTAGCACCGGGTACGGGAGTTCGGAGAGAAAACTGCCCCTAAGGACGGCTGGGAGAACCAGGCACGGCGGAGAGGAGCCCTCAGCGCCCTGCAGGCCGAGGGGACCTTCCCCACAGCGCCCCGGGGGCACAGCCGGGCCCGCCGTGAGGGCAGAGAAGGGCCCGCCGTGAGGGCAGAGAAGGCCCCTCCGTGAGGGAACAGCCGTGAGGGCAGAGAAGGCCCCTCCATGAGGGCACAGCCGGGCCCGCCGTGAGGGAACAGCCGTGAGGGCAAAGAAGGCCCCTCCATGAGGG
>VWZG01012117.1:1024372-1034673 GCA_013396735.1 Grallaria varia
TGCCTGTCCCGCCAGGATATTCTCCGCCCGCAGCCGCTGCACCGTCTCGTCGCGGTCCCGCAGGCGCTGGTAGAGCTGCAGCAGAGCCTCAGGCACGCCGAGCGCGGGCGGCGAGGGCGGCCCGTCCTCGCCCTCCAGCTGCCCGAAGAGCTCCCGGTCGCCGAAGTCCACCTCCGCCGCCATCTTGGGCCGCCGCAGGAAGGGCGGGGCGGGGCGCGGCGGGAAGCGCGGGCCGGCCGGCGGGGACTACAACTCCCGGCATGCCCCGAGGCCCGCGGGGTCGGGGCGCGCGAGGCCCGCTGGGAGTTGTAGGCGGGTGGCGGGCAGCGCCCCCTCCGTCCCCACAATGAATGGCGGACTCGCTCCTGCCTCCATCGTTCCCCTTTGCTGCGGTTTTTCCTTCGCGCTTGACGGCGGAGAAAGAAGGGGCAGGTGCAGCAGGCAAGGAATGAGTATTCTCAAGTAGGTAAATCTTATTTCACCCAAACCCCACTTCAAAATAACCAAAGCAAAATTGACTTTTAAAAGCAGCTTTCCAGAACTCTTAATCGGCTTCCTTGGAGTCTGGGAGGAAAGACAAATTAATGTAATGTAAAGCCTTAGAGAAAAAAAATGTCTTTATTATTAACCAGTTTTTCTGCACTGGATTATGTGCCTATTGGCCCAGACTGCTAAATAACATCTACACAATGTTTCTTTTCATGTTTCAAGAATTGAAAATAACTGTACAAGGTTAAAGTACAAAAGTACACAAGACAGTGGACACGAAATATCCATGTATGAGTTTATCCCATCTGCTGCTTGTTTGAAAAGTAGAACTTTAACTAAAAAATACTGTCCTCCTCTAGTTCTGTCAAGTTTAATGGAAGTGGGTATAACCTGAATACAACACTAACACCAGTATCACTAATCTGATATTTACAAAAAAATTGTATTTTTCAATAAATTAAAGTCAATGCAACACCCATGCTAGCTTTTTGGTGAACAAGGACCCAACATGTGAACAAGAACCTTCCACAGTCCCAGACTTCAAAACGGCTTTTTTTTTGTGTGTGTGTGTGTTCCTTCCTCAAACGGCATCCATTCCTCGCATGGAAGATGTGAAGCCCAGCCCCATCCCTCGCTGGGTGTGAGTCTGTGATCTGGCCATTTCATACTGTGCATCCAGGTTTCTGAACACCTCCTCCTGCTGCTTCAGGGTTTTGTAACTCTCCTCGTCCACGGAGCTGCACCCGGCTTCATCCTCGCTCTGGAGAACAGGGAGAACACAGACATCAGCTCTGGCCTTCAGGGACTGGGTCCCAAACATCACTGCTCTTCAAACAGGGAGCATTTCAGTGGTAAATAAAAATTAAATAAATTCAAATACATTTGTAACAAAAATCAGATAGTAAGAATTCAAGCATTAGGGTTTATTGCTGCAACATTCTATTCTCTGTGAACAGAGGCCTCTTTCTAACTCAAATTTCTCCAACTAACTCATCTGTACAAAGAAATGCTGTTTATCAGATTATGAATGTTGGGTACAGCTACCACTGCTGTTCCAGATCACAACAGTTGCCTTGTTAGCCAGAAACACAATGAAATTCTACAATTAGATTCAGATGCTGCTTCTGAATTTAATAAATACTTAAAGTTCACAACTACATGAGGCAGTATCAGGTTACCTTAGCACCTCTACTGGTTAAGGTACACTTCAAAATAAATAAAGAAATCACTATTCTACAATTAATAACCTTAATTACATTCAGAATGTAATTTTACCTTTATGCCCATCAGTTTTCTGAACTTGACATTTTGGTCCTTGTTTCCAAAATTTAGTTTTTCCCAGATTTCTGCAGACTGTGATTTATCCTGTACAGGTTAAAAAAAAAAAAAGTATTACCTTTTTACATCAGTTTCCATCAATATCACAATATAGTAGCAAGCAAAGAAAGTGTTAAAAAAAAGACACAAGTATTTTCCCAATTTTTCCACAGTATCAGCAGGTAAAACCTGTACTCAGATCCAGAAACTTTCTGAAAAAGCAACTGGCACAGGAGCCTTTTTTAACTTCACTAATTGCAAGGGCATTTGACACAGCACAAAAGCCTGAAGGCTTATTTGGATTTATAACTTTTATGAGGGTTAGTAATGACTCTGCTCCTGAAAAGTTACTAGCAAGGTCTACAGACTTGGTTTTGAAATCTGAACTGGGGAGGTCACAACAATTAAAGGAGGAATCTCTACAGTCCCAGAAAGGGATGGTCAGTTACAGCTTCCATAACTCAGCCACCACTTCTCAGTGAAGAGAGACCATCTGTAATTTACGTTTAGTTAAAAGTTGTAGCCAAACTGTCACAAATAACAATAAGAACTAATTATACTTCTGAAGTTTTATGGCATTAGGGGTTTCCTTGAGGTTTGTGCAACAACTACTTGTCACTGAAGGTCTAATTACCTCAGTCCTTCCACTTCTAAGTCACAGAATACTCAGAGTTGGAAGAGACCCACAAGGATCAGAGTCCAACTCCTGGTTTTACTGAAGTTTTACCTCAGGCAGCTGTTAACAGGGAAACTTCCTGTATGAAAGTAACTTTACTGGAAATAACATTAATAAGCACCTTTAACCTGAGTGTAAGATGTTTCCAGACCAGTTTATGAAGGTAAAAAAACCCCCAACATTACCCCTTCCTTTTTGCCTTGCCAAAGCATCTTCCGCTTTTTCTCCTGCTCAGCAAATTTCATGGGGTTCACTGCAGCTGGGTTGTAATAGCTGGGAACAGCTATGCCAGTCTCTGCCAGGGCCTTGGCCTGCAGTGCTGCCATCTGAGCTGCCATTGCAATTTGAGGAGTCACTTGCGTGCCCGAGGCCAGGAGAGCAGCCACGTTAATGACAGAGCCTCCGGTGGCTGCGGCCGCTGCAGAGAAGGGAACGTGCTGTCAGTAAGTCTGGATTTTGGGGAAAAAACCTAAACACACACAAACCCCAACCACCAAACCCACCCCGAACAAAAAAAAAGCCAAAGACCCCCAACACTTCCCTTGAACATGCACAAATAACAAGTGCATGATCAAACAAGTGTTGTTTACAAATTAAGAAACTCGTGTCCCATATTTTTAGCAAACCAGAACAAGAACTGAAACTAATATACCCCCGAGTAGGCAACAGGCTTCAAACACTGATGCACAAAGGGTCCAAGGATCATCACAAAATCATGTACCAGCTTAACCACGCAACATTTCTGTTGTATACTCAGTAAACGATAAGAAATCCTGATCATTTTTCTTGGGCTTTTATGTTTGTTATTTCTGGTTTGGTTTTATTTTTTCAAACATTTCCTTGTTCTGTATATGGACTAAGTTAAGATTACACAATGACAATCCACACATGCACTGGGCAGGACTGTAACACTCAGCTAAGATATTCTTAATAAGCCTACTCTTATTACCTTTCCCTCACATTCCTGGTTATGAATAATTTAATACACACAAACTACCTGCAGCCATTTCCTGTTGCTTCTGTTTTTCGACCATTTCCTTCTCTCTCTGTTCTTGCAGTTTTTTTGCTCTTTCCAGTCTACAAGTACATGAAAATAAAATTATTTAGACATACAAAATCAACGTCAGGAGCCTATTTATGTCACATATCACTAAAATCCCCCAAATACCGGACCTTCTGGCTAATGCCTCCTGTGCATCCATAGCTGTATTCCGTCCCCGGAAGGGCGGTGGGCTCGGACTCCGGCTGTGGCTCCTGCTGAACCTTCGGGGCTTCTCAATTCTCTTCTTTCGCTCCCTGTAACCAAATTTAACAGCTGCTAAAACAATCAAGGGACATGTGTAGCTCAACATTTCATAAAGTATTTGATCACAACCCTGAAAATTTGCTGGATTATTAATTTGGAGAGCTCTCCAGAGCTTTACAGGGATCATACTAGAAGAGTGTCACAGTCAAACTTGCCTGGAGCAACACAGAGCCAAAAATGAAGATTTCCAACTGTAAAATGTAACAGAATGTCTAATTCTGGCTATTCATTTACCTCTTACACTTAGTGTTTAGAAAATACAGATCTGATCTAGAGATTCTAAAACCTGTCAAGGAATAAAATCTAATTTCTGGTAAAGTCAAATGCAAGAGAACTGTAAAAAGAATCAAGTTAGGACAATACTTTAATTTCATTAGAGACTTCAAAGCGTGTTACTAATGAGCATTTTGAGGAGGCCCAATTTAAGAACTGGAATAGTACTCAGAGAAATTACTATCCCTCTCCTCTCTGTATACCCTTCCCCAAATGTGCTCTGCACAAGTGTTTGATGGAGGCTGCCAAGCTGAATGTGAGACCGGGTTTAAATGTATGATTTGCCTCAGGTTTGCTCTTGAGAAGAGCAGATTGTGAAGATGACTATGAACAGGAGTTACATGGACCTGACCACCTGAAAAGAATCCAGTAAAAATGTATTTTTAAGCAAAATAGTAAAATATTCAGTTCAATTCTCCTCAAACAGCCTTCTCCCGAGCAGCAGTCATTCTTAGGGCATATACATCTAATCCCATCTATACAAGAGCCACTCAAAATATACACATAAAGTACTTTTTGCAACAGTTCTCTGTGCCAGGATCATCAATATCTACATTACAAGAGCTAAGGGTTTATTCCTGTTTAAGGCTCTGACATTGATGTTTCAAACAAAGAAATCACAGGTACTGGAAGTGTTCAACAAAGCTTAAATTCCAGAAGATACCACTCACATTTTTCCCAGATTTGCCACAAACAGCAAGTTGAGATGCACAAAGATGTTTCTGCAAGTTTATACTTAAATGATATTAGCACCCATTTAACAGCTAACTGGAGGTCATGGCCAATGCCAACAGCCACTTCACATGGCAATCAGATACTCCCTTGCTTCTGTTTGCAATTTGGGCAGAATCTACAAACATCATGAAATGCAGAGTGAAGTTACAAAAAGATCCTTGTTTACATGACAGATCTGGTAGAATACAAAGGAGGTGAGACTTATCTTTTCAGAGAAGATGACAAGATGCAGAATCAGGCACTGGGAAGTGACAGATCTGCATTCCTGAGATAAGATGTAATGCATGTTTCAAAGATACCTCCATTTTTTCCATGTTCACTATTGTAGTTTGGTCTTGTCTTTGGTCTGATGCTTTATTGCACTGGTAAACATCAAGGAGATAAATATCTGAGCTTTTAAGTATTTCCATGTGAAACAAGCAGATGGTGTCATGGTTTCCACCTAGCATTTAGTCAGAGCCACAGCATGAAAGAACTGCCAGGAGAGTCTATATGCTCATGAAAACAAAGGATTAGTTTAAATGCCAGTGAAGACAGATCACCTGAAAACCTGAGCTTGAGATTATGAGAAGTCTCAAGAGAAGGTCAAGCTCTTTTATTTCCAAATGCTACTGTCACAGCCTGCTAACTAACACAACAAATACTGCATTTGAGGACTGAGGGAATTTGAGTTTAACAGGGCAGGCTTCCACATCCTGTGGCTTGGGGAGAGTTTTCCTTGAGGTTTGCCCATAATTCTCTTTCCAAAAGCCTCACCTGAGCCCAAAACTTGGCAAAGTGTTCTACCTACTGCCTAAAAAAACCCCAAAAAAACCAAACCACAGCTCTTATGCCTCATTTACTTTCATTCTCCAGAATTTGCAAGACAAAAATAGTAGTTCAAAGGATTCTTGCATTAGGTCCGTGACTATCCAACATGGCCTGTTTCCAGCTGAAGAAATTCCTAAGATGTGACTACCCCTTATTTTCTCTTCCCACATTTGATGTTCTGTTTCAGGTAATTTGAATTCCACTGCAGCAGCAAAAATCTATTCTGGGCCATGAAGTTTTCATGGAGCCGTCAAACACGTTCAAAATGACTTTTAAAAGCAGTAAGTGCACAATACCTCTAATAACTGGAAAGAACAGGGAGCTGAAGCCTTGCACAACGTGCTGAAGGGGGCTTAAATCACTAAATGCAGGTAACATGCACCAACTGCAGACCCAGCCCTACTCACCCCAGCTGGAGGTTTGGTAGAAGGTGCATGCCAAAGTAAAATATGACACAAACCACATGATTCAACTACTTCTTCAGAAAGTAAGTCTTCCCAACAGTTTCCCAAGGGATGTTGTAGCACCACACGAGTGTGTGAGACTGTTAGGTCTCCAATGATCCACCGTAATGCTGAGTAGTCACAAATTGAGTTTTACACCCTTTAAATACGCAATTTAAAATACTCCACTGAAAACACTACTACATGAACTGGAACACTGTCAGCACTTCCTCAGGAGCTCTGGAGGGTCACTGATTTGCATTCAAACCACTTGCAATGAGTAGGAGGGAAAAACGAGATCTGCAGTAGTCATTAAGTCACATTTCAGCTTAGTCATTCAGAAAATCCTCTAGAGCATTAAGAATGCAAAGGTGATACAAACAAACAGACCCAGAACTCTACACCAAAATACTGATTTATCAGCACTGGAAAACATTTACATCTCTACGGTGATGAAAACCTCAACTATCATATTCCAGGTGAGGTACAGAATGTCAACTCTGTCCAACAGACCCAGGATGAGCCAGCATGTGTCTACAGAGTGTTTCAATCTGTGCTTCTACAATTTCAGTTTAAGGATAAAATGGAAACATCCAAGATAGGGAGAAAAATTAACATGGCAAATATTCTAAAGTTGAACTTGACAAAGAGGAGTTGGTAATCATTAACATGGAAGAGTATATTCACATCAGAAATAGTCCATCTGACTCAAATTCACCTTAGCACCACACTAACTGTGTCACTTCACAGAAAGGATATTTAAATGCCAAGAGCAGTGACCTAAGAAACCAAGAAGAGACTGAGCTGTGGCAAGTATTACTACTCAAAATATTATTTGCTTTTCTTCTACTTTATGAGACAAAAGTTCTAAACTGGTGCTTTACAAAATACCCCCAAAATAGCTAGTTAAGCATTTTTAATTGCTAACAAGAAATCATGCTATGAAAAGCTCATCTGAGACAAAGTATCCAAGACGAAATGTTTCTGTAAGAGTATGCAAACCACCCAGCCCTTCACCTGCTGTATTAGCACAGCTGAGAAAGAGCCAAACACACCTGGCTGCACCAGACAGACGTGGACTGGCAAACCCATCACTCCACTACAGAGAGCGTTCAACCAAACACCACCACCGAGCACAGATGGAAGGTGACACTTACCTGCTTCTACTTCTAGTCCTGCTTTTACTTCTGCTCCTATGTCTGTGTCTAGATCTTGATCTAGATCGAGATCTGATCCGTCTTTTCCTCTCTCTGCTGCGGGATCGGGATTTTTTCCTATCGCGGCTTCTACTACGGTGACGTCTGAAACACACGTCCCGAATTCTTATGGATATTCTCACGTTTAAACGCAATTCCTACTTAAGGACTTACACACAGGTTTGTGCCCACAGGGCAAAATGCATCAGGCAGGGTGGGGAGACTGTAAACTACCCATGGAAGAGCAGGTTAAGTCCTAAGTCTAAGGGATGAAATGGAGGAGCCAAATGCTACACCAACCACAAGAGGGGAGTTACAGGGTTTATGTAAACAACCATATTCCAATATGTTATTTTTAATAGTTCACTAAAGTGTACATCTCAAAACAAATGGCAAAGCCAAACAAATCTGATGCAGGACTCTTTCATTCAAGGCAACATAACCATCCTCCTCCCCATGGTATTCCAAGACCTCTAGGAAGAGATGCCCAAATTTCAGTTTGTGAGTCACATCATCAGCCCATCATTAGCTTAAGCTTGCTCCTTGCCATCATATTTGCTGCAGATCCCTCAGCCACGAGCAGAGCTGGCCAGAAATTCTGCTGGCAGCAACCTGTTTGTCCCAGGGAATTCTCCTGCCCTTGGGAGTGTGCTTGGTGGGCTACTAGGCCAGGAAGACTGGCCAGCACTGCCTCTGAAAAGCTTGTGATTTAGGAGGTAAAGAGCCACATCACTGCTAAGGTGTATTTGCTCTGCTGTCACTGACAACAGGGTATGTTTAATAGGCTCTGTTTAATATTTTCTATGCCAATCATAAACATGGGACACATCCCCTATATAAAGCCTTGGAGATATTTTGTACTTCTACTCAGAACCAATCTGGCAAAAAAAAAACCAGCAGCACTACCCAGCGAGAGCTGAGACATGCAATCTAAACTGATGCTTTAAACTAGGTCAGTAACATAACTGAGCTGTACTTCAGAAGTCTTCACTAATTCCAGACACCGCTTTTGGAAAGGCACTTACAGAATAATCCCATGTAAGAGCTCACCTTTCCCGAGACCTGGATCTGGAATGACTCCTCCCTCTGGACGACTTCCTCTCTTTGCGTTTATGTCTATCCTCACCATTTTCAGATGAATTTAGGCTCTCTCTGCCCTTGTCAGAAGAATGTTCTTTGTCATTGTGGTCTTCAGATTTGTGCTTCTTGGAGGACTTCTCTTTGGATTCATGTCTTCTTGCCTGTTTTAAGAAGAAGTTGGTTCTTTCAGGAAAATAGTGCAACAAAGAGAGTTAGTATGGGTATCAGAAGATAAAAATGATAAGTTGTGATGCAACATTAGTAACCTTAGGAGTGTGACTCAATCATGAGTGATGGCTGCTTTACCTTATGCCACCAACTACCCACAGTTGTAAATGCACCCTACAATTTTTCCCCCTTTTCCCTCCTCCCCACTGTCTATAAAGGATTTCTAGGGCATCCATCAAGGTATCTTTACAGTATTTCCATATAAGAATTCAGAGCATTGGAACGCAAACAGCTGTCATTTTCAGTTACTGTCTCAATTCCAAGCACACAGTAAGTTCCTATCTTTAAGTACCTAACAATTTATGAATATGCATATATATTTAAACACTTACATTTGCAGTGAATATTTAATATTTACCTAATCCTTCCATGTAGAAAGTTACTACAATCCATACATAGTTGAAGACATATTATTTTGCTTTTAGAACTAAAAAAATGTTCTATCTATCATTAGGTAATTAATTTTAAGAGTAAAGCTCTCTTCAGTCAGTAACTTCCAAGAGTGTTTAAAAAGCAAAGTATTAAGTTACATGGCTGACATCCCATTTTTAGTATTTAGAGCTAACATGCATCACTCAAGACTCCCCACAGCAGTTTTAAATTACAGATATGCTGCTCCACTACACCGCAATTTCTTCCTGCAGTGCCTCTTAAAAAAAAATAAAATTCCTTTTTATAGCTGCAATGCCAAAAATATTTAGCAAGGTCAGGCCAGATTTTTGCCAGTGCCTTCCTTAGAGACTAAGTCATGACATCAACACACTTTCTTAATATATCCAGTTTATTTTGAAATCTTCCTAGCAAAAAAAGCATAGCCCACTTAAATCTTATGTTTAAATAATATTCTGTTTAAGTCACAAATTAAGCATGATATACTCATTTTAGACAAACCCAAATTATTGAAAGTTTTGCTATTTTCTTTGCTTATCTAAATCTGTTAATTACTCATAAAACTGTTCCTACAATTAGAACCCTCTCTGAAAAGAAGTCTGGAGAAGATGCTATAATTAGCTAATACCCACCTGCCCAAACCTTTCTGACTCCTTATTAATACAGACCCATTTCTAAATACATTTGATTACAGTTCTTCAAGTAAACAAGAGCATTAAGTATTTTTTCCTGCCTTTACAGTATTTCATTTTTAACTCCTTAATATTACCTAAAAACACATCTGCAGGTTACCTGCACACTAACTTTAAGTCTATATTTACGTAAGTAGTTGTTCTGATACAGCTATCAAGAAGAATTATTGATATTTGGGATTTATTCTACAGACAGAGCTTAATCTTGCAAATGAATGACAACAGTACACCTACAGTGGGACATCATTTCTCATCTGTTTGCTCTGTGAAACTTTGAAGCTGCTCAATAAACTGTGTAAGATCAGATCCAACAACATGGCAAAACACTGGACAGGATTTAAGTGCTTTTTAATCATTAAAGAGATGCTTAGAAAATAATTTTTTTTAAATCCCATCTTTCAGACACACACTTAGTAATAAACCACCATTTTATCCCATAACGGATTTAAGGTATTTTTAAGGGAAATATGAGTTTGAATGACTAATAGTTACCTTATCATGAAGTAGGCTTATAATTTTGCTATCTGAGTCTGCAGCGTCTTCAGTTCAGTCTCTTCGCGCATTAGCACGCTGAGTATGATTTATTATAGAAATGTTATCATGTGAGCTAGACAAGAGATTATTCAATTTCACAAAAACTCGCCTAGATTTTGCTTTTCTTTCCTC
>VWZG01012118.1:0-14515 GCA_013396735.1 Grallaria varia
CCAGGGAAGGGAGTGGACAGATGTAAAAGGGGGCATTGTACAGAGAAAAGCTGATTGGACAAATAAGCTCATTCATCACGGGTGCCACAGCAGGTTTGGAGCCATTTCCAGGCTCCAGTGTTCAGAAATGTGAGACAGTGAATCTTCAAACCTCTGTGCTGTGCTCTCAAAAACTGCTGGCCACGACTGTAAGCATCACACACAGAGCTGGTGAAGGTTCGTCGTGAAGAAAAAAAAAACAACAACAAAAAACCCCCACATCTGGTTCAATGTTATCAAATCAAGGAAAAATTAAAGAATTCTAAAATTACACCTTTTCAGCTTCTAAAAAGAAAAAAATCTTTGCATGCTTTTCAGCTGTTGCAGGGACATTCACAGCCCAAAATTTCTTATTTGAAACAGATGGCAGTGGAGTTGACTGGAGGTTCTTTCCCCCAAAAATCCACGAAGAAAAAGCTGCTTTCACGAAGTGTCCTTTTAATCATCCACAGTAAAGAGCCTTGCACCAAAATAAACCTCCTTACAACGTTCCAGCTGACCATATTAAAAATGAACTGGTTTTAACTTGTCTAAAATCAGCACTCCTTGAGGCTGTCTTTAAAGAACATAAAAGGCTTTGGTGACTAATTACATTTGAAATCACTTGATTCAACTGATAAGTGAAATACTAATTGGCTCTAACCGATGTGAACTTCAGATACCTCAGGCATTGTGCTAAAGGTCATCCTGTCCTTCACTTGGAAGGACTGGAGAATTCCAAGTTCCTTTCAGCCCAGAAGCTGGCTTCAGCCTGTGACGTTGATGCAGTGACTTCAACAAGCATCAATATTCATCTAGAAAATATCTTCTTTAGGTCTCCCACTTCAGAGAAACTGTGTGATTCGAGTGAAAATATAATGGCTTACTTTTGCACAAGTTGTGGCAGGGGAGAGGAACTCATTCTTCCTTCCTACAGTTAATTATGTGATTAAACAAAGATATAGACAGAGTAAAACCTTCCTAAAGGCATCCAGGACTCTCAGCTCCAAGCCTTTTGCTCCTGAACGCACATTAGAAACCTGTTTCCTGGCCAGGACAAAGGAAAAACACTCAAGCAGAGTGAAGCAGGAGGAAGCGGGCAAGAGAGGAGAGGTACAGTAGGAGGGTAAGTGACATGGACAGCTCTGGTTCTGGGGGACATGCAATAGAAAGCAAGAAGGGGTGGACTGCAGTCCATATATAGCCTATATATACACATATAGTAATGTGTACAGAGACAGGGATGGATGGCCAACACTCCTACACATAGTGGGAGTTGACCACTGTCACCTACATTTGAGAAGCTCCAACCAGGTCTTCTGATATCCATCAAGGTCTCATCCCCAAACAACCCTCAGTGCAAATGAACCACATAAAACCAAATGGAAAAATTGAACTTTTCGGTTATCACCGGGGGCAGGAGGTGTCCAAGCCACGTGTTCAAAGAAAATGTCCATGTGTACACCTGCTGCACTGGATTCACTCCTGGGATCACAGAGCTACGGGCAGAGATGGGACCTGCATCCTTGGTAAAATACAGATGACATCCCTACCAAATTTTGTTTTCCTTTTCTTCCTGAATATTAACTTCAGGCAATATTTACCACACTCCATCCTTCCTGGTGTTGGCACTTGTTACTTGCCCTGAAAATGGAACCCAGCAGTATTTTACTGAATGTTTTTTTTCTCTCCATGTGGTGGTTCCAAGCAGGAATAGAACAACATCTATAATGGAAAGCAGGCTGCAGACCCCACCAAGGTACGTGACAACCCATTTAACCTATCATCTCTTTGAGGCATTATTTCAGGTAAGTGATCCTGATGCACTGCCACGTTTTATGCCATTAGCCTTGGGGCCTCAATCACAGTGCTTTAGTTAAATACCATGTTAAGTCCCCTGGGTTCAGTTTATCACAGGAGTTAATAAATACAGGCCTGGAGTAAATGCTCTCACACATGTGCCACATGTGATAAAGTGCATGGCAAGATCTGCACCTGTCCTTGCACTCCTGGGTAACTCCATCCTCTGCCCTGCCCTGGTTGTTTAAAGCTTGCCCTGGCACACAGGTACAGCCACTGCAGAAATAATAAATAATCACAAATAATCAGCAAATAGTACAGCTATTCTGAGCATTCCTTTCCAAGTGCCTCAGTTGCTCCTGCAGATAACTGAGAAGAGCAGGTGCCTTTGAAGTTCTCTCTGCTCTGCTCGTTGGGGTCCTCAGCCCTGGAAAATTGGATCTCATATTGTCAACTCACAAGCAAATTTCTGTTTGAAAGCTACACAGAACTGCAACCACCGCCAGAATTAGTGTCTTTTAGTTCGTCTCCTGTCTCCACCTATTTACAAATGTCCAACAAATACCCAGTTTGATTCTCTACTGCTCCCTCAGAATGGCTTTTTCCTTTAAGGCGCCTCGAAGCGCAGGAGGTTCGTTCTGGCCGTGTGGTGCACACACTGCTGTGACACTGCAGTAATTGTGGTGCTGTGTCTGTAATCAGAGCTGCCACCCAGGCCAGGCAGAGAGGGACAGAAAAAGCACAGCTAAAAACTAACAGCTACCGAGATCTTTAAATAGCAAGACCTTTTTTTAAATAACCACTGGGTAAGACCCGGGCAGAAAACAGCTCAGTGCTCCGCTCCTTTACCAGCACAGAGCTGCAGTGGCCAATCCCTACTCCCCACAGTCCAGCTCTGACAGGTAGAGAGGACTTTTTTCCTGAAAATGAATGTCTAAGATAAGCAAAACAGGACATTGTCTGCAGTGGTCAGTGAGACAAGAACACACAGATGGAACCAAAGTTGGGCTGCACTGCTGCTTTTGTGGTTTGTTACTCAAATACATTTTGTCACAAAGAACTTCTGAATCACAGTTTGATCATAAAAGTTGACTCATTTCTCCCCAAGGATAGAAACACAGTATCTCACACATCCAGCAACAGGCTGAACTTTTTACCCTCCGTTTGTGACATGAGTGCCTGGAACATTAGTTTAGTCAATAGCCACAAATGTTGAGAGAAAGAACATGTTAGAGAATGTAATCTGTACATACCTGACACCAAATGGCCAAGGAATTCTGATTTAATGGAGAAACAAAAATTTTAAACTACATTTTGTACACAATATTCCCATTGTATTTTGAAATAAGCTGCCTTTCCTCTTTTGCTTTCTAGAAAAACACATATAAAGCCAATATTAATAGACCAGTCTCCATAAAAGGAACTGCATTGTAGTAACTGTAAATAAACCTCTACTTCTTTGAAATAACCCCTGCAACTCAAGTGTCTTACTGGACAATTATCAGTCATCTCCTTCATTTGCTCCTACCAGAACTACCTCCTGTATTTTCCTCCGTTCAAACTGGAAACAGGATAAATAAACACAAGCTGCAGGAACCAGAGGGCCATTTGTCTGATCTTACTGCCAGAAGTTTGATCCAAGGAAAATGATCAGCTCACCTACAGAAGATGCTGCTGTTGGGCAGGCGTGTCGCTGAGTGGGTAATGCCCTGCCCTGCCACTGCAATTGCTGCCCTGCAGAGCAGCTCAGGAGAAAGGGAAGGGAGAGGGGCATCCCAAAATCTAGGAACAGACACAAATACCTGCAATCGTTCTACCTCAGAGAGGAAAAACCTCCCTTTTCCAGCCTTTCAAGCAGGTAGTCGTGTAGAGCAGTTCAGCACAGTAAATACTGGAAGCTGCTAATGTACTGTACACAAGGCACTTGTAATAATTTCCATCTAGAGCACCTCACTGACTGCACAGTGTAACTTCAGAGGGCTGGTTCTTCATGCTCTCACATGATCTCCAGGCCATGCTTTGTGTCAGGGACTTTATTTTCCTGTCGTTCCTGTCAGCATCGCTATGGAATCCCACACTCAGGTAAGCAGCAAGTCCACTGCTGATGCACCTTCATCTACATCATTTAGTTTGTCCTGCTGACACCTCAGATAAATCTGATCCATCACTGCCACTCATTACTGCTGCGGTGCTTTTGAAGCAGATTTCCAAACCTCTGCCAAACCTCAGGAACATCCCCCATCCCAAAGAGCCCAGCAGTTGGATGCAGGTTCGTAAGTAAGTTCATCCGTCACTGAGTAAAATTACTGAGGGTGGTTAGATCAGGGAATTAAGAAAATCATATGAGTATATCGTATCAAAATATCCTGGAGTGTTCTGCACCGTTTTAGAGGTCACAGACACTCCAAGTTGTTCATACGCCAGCTCGGACAGTGAGCACTAAGTTGTATTTTTCAGGTAATTACATCTGCTCAGTTCTTCCCCCCCCAGTTTCACTCCGGTGACAGTCTCCTGACTGTAACAACCAGGAAGATTCTGCCTCAACCACCAGCAAGTAGCACTCTGAGCCACAGGAAAAAAACCCTGATATTTAAGGTCAGGTTGCAGGTCTACTTACCTGAAATGTTCAAGGCAAACTTGAAAGAAAAAAAAAGAAGCACATCACAGCTGAGGCTACTGAGATTTGAGCAGGAAAAGTAAAACAGATTAGAAAAACAGCACCAGTAAGTTTTAGACATTAACTGTTACAGAGAAGAAGAAGCATCTTAAGTGTCAATTCAAAGTTTATATGTCATAAAAACCCAAAGTTTTCCAAGGCTAGATTTTGCCTATCCTACATATCACAATGTATTCCCTAAGCAGTGAACAACTGAACCCCCTATAAACTCCCTGGGAACTTTAACTAAGATTTTCCTACATGTCTCTGCCCCTCACTGACCAGCAGTCCAGGAACTACTGGTTTGTACTGGTGGACATTATCAGCCAACCTCTACTCCCTTAGTCTGGCCATTCAGCCAGCACAGACTTCCTTACATTGTCTGTGACACCCAGGCTCTGGTTCACTCTGGCTGAGATCCTTCCTCTTCCTGCCCATCCAAAACACCCCCAAACAGTGACTGAAGCAAACAACAGGATTTGTGCCAAAAATCCTCCCCAGATCCCATATTAAATGCAATAAATGTTTCACCACCCCTGGTACACCCCAGTGTGCTGGATATAGCAGGCAGACAAGTCATATGAAAACCAGGTGAATCTTTCTTCACCACCCAATACTTATCTTTTTATTTCAGATTTTTTATGATATAGAGAGTTTCAAAATACCCTGCAGATCACAACACTCCTTCCAACTTTTAACTCTCCTGGGCTGCTTATTTCCAGTTTAAAACCCAGCCTCGAAACATATTTCTTGATTTAGGCTGTTCCCTCCGAGAGACTGCACAGTATTACACCAAAAGATCAATTCTTTCTCCCTTTTTCTCACCAAATGCATTCTGAGGCAGGAATAAATGCTAGAAATTCCAATATGCTGCACAGTGTGCTGTTCACCCCGAGAGCTGTAATGATGGGTGATGGCATTTCCACAGTAAAGCATCCAAGAGCCTTGGAGAAACTGGGGAAGATTGAAACTGCTACACAATATATCTGCAAAAAAAAAAAAGGCAAAGGGTGGGAGAGACAGCACCAAACAAACCTGACCCTCATTTATTCCATTTGTTTTATTTCCCACCATGGTCAGAATCCCAGCTCACCTGGTTGCTGATGACACACTGGCTGCCAGTGCTCACAAATACCTTCTGTATTTTATTCCAATTCGGTTAAAGGACAAACACAGAGAGAAACAGAAGTAATTCTGAATCACTTTTGCTGCAATCCAACTACAAATCTGGCCAATTTCCCTCCCAGGAGAACTGCTGACCTCCACAGCACACGCGGTGGAGCTGAGCACAAAGGTGACAGGGATGGAGCTCACAGCTGTCACAGCAAGAGGGCACAGACAATATCACTCCATTTATCCTTTTGCTCACATTTTTGCTGGCCAGTCCAATGTTGATAAAACAGCCCACAATTCCCAAGGCACTCCGGGACAGACCCAAAGGTCTGGGACACGAGTTGTGCAGGAGTCCCCATATTCCCTCAAAATACGCCAAAATCTAACATGCCAGGGAGCACATTTTGATGCTAGTGAACAAGTTCAGCCTTCACAGTATGCAGGCAGGGTCAGAAATTTGGTGCAAGAGTGCACACCAAAGTGCTGCATGTCCCAGTTAGGAAAGCTTTTCTATGACACAGAAAAACCCTTTGCTGGGGAGCCCAAGGCATTTATTTTTTTCATTTTGTGACATTAAGAGGCTGCTTGATTGAAAAAAAAAGGAAAAAGTTAAGTTTTTTTTTCTGAAGTGAAAGCAAACAACTCCCATCAAGTCTCCACAAGCCTCTCCTTGAGCCCTCCAGGCCACTTTGTCATTAATATGGGTATTATTTGTTACTGTCTTGGGGCAGAAGTTCTCCATGCAGGCAATGCCCATCTCCTGTCACGTGGAACAAGTGCTTTTCCTTGTCTCTGCTGAATAGGTTTGTGTTAGAATTGGAGCAAAAATGTTAATAAAAATCCATGTGCTTAGAAGTTCCCCCACTCCATAGCAAGAAAGAAGACACCCCTTGCAAGCAAAAGTATTCGCTGTGGAAACAAGAATGTTTCACAAATATAAATGACAACCCAGGCTGAGATATTTTTCCCAGGACTGACAGTAGTTCATCAACAGAACAAGGTACAAAAGTTAACCAAACAAAGCCAAGGTCATGGTCAATCCAAGTTCACATTCAAGATCTGGCTGTTAGATGCAAAGTGGGAAATACCTGACTGGCATAATGTACACAATTATCTACACAATGCAGTGTAGATAATTAAGTATTTAAAGACCTTACTTAAGGCTGGTGAGGTTTTCTATAATTCAAAAACTTTCAGTCATGAGCAATCTGCTTTGAAAACTGCTTTATTCATCCTGTATTGCTCACGATGCAAGAATGACTTGTAAATTCTATGGCTTGCATACTGCAAAAGGTCAAATTAGATTAAACAATTTTTTTCTCTCTGTCATGATAGCTATAAGTGGGATGAGATATATGAAAAACAATAAAACTTCCTTATGAGTGTAAAACTGCTACACCTGGGACTGAGGAGAAAATTCACATCCTATGTTGTGAGTAAATCTTGGAAGAGAGAATAGTCTAGTCCTTATTGAAACTATCACAGTTTTAATGAAGACAATTAAAATTTCCTTTTTTGCTCAGGAAATGCCAATAATCCCACTCTAAAGACTACAACAGTACTCTGATTCCACGACGATGACATAAAAAGACCTGATGGTGAACTTGAGGATAATTCTATAACAGAATGATCAGAATGATCCTCCTTAGTCTCCTGGACCAAATGCAGTGTTAACTAATGCTGAATTATATCCCATTGGCTGAGCTTTGGAGAGAACTGTGCATATGGTGAAAAAGGTTGCACTTTGGACACAAAGAATGCATTATTCCTAATTCCTGGCAGTGTGCAATTCAATTTGAGATGTCAGAGTTAAGCCTTGTCTGCCTTCAGTATGTGCCACCTGATCCACGCAGCTTTTCAAGCAGTTCTGTCATACAATCCCACAATAGTTTGGGTTGGAAGGGACCTTAAAAGTCATCTTGTTCCACTCTCTGCCATGGGCAGGGACACCTTCCACCAGCCCAGGCTGCTCCAAGCCCCGTCCAACCTGGCCTTGGACACTTCCAGGGATCCAGGGGCAGCCACACCTTCTCTGGGCACCCTCCGCTTTCATAGCAGGCAGTTGAAAACAAACAGAACTCAGTGGTCAGAAGCCATTTACACAATCAAGGCTCAGAGCTTTGAGTGCATCATTTAATATCAGCACCAAGTGAACAGCCCCATTTTATATCCCGAAAGAGAAACGAATGAAACAGCATTACCCCTACGGACTCCTGATGGTTATATGAATAATTTTATACAAAATGCTTGTTTACAACAGCATTTCAGCTCTCAAGAGCCCTTGGGTTTGTGACTCCAATAATAATCATGAAACTTTCCACAAGCTGAGCTATTGCTGGAGGCTCTGAATGGCCTCTCCAAAAGGCAACCAAACCAATGTTCCCAAATTCTTGGCCATCCCTGAAGTACCATAATTTTGACATGAGGCAAACTAGTAAAGGATCCACAAGGCTCACCAAGCACAGCAAAAGTATGAAGCACACGTAAGGTTAAATAGAAAGGAAGTGGTAGAAAACAAAGTCAGAATAAGCACAACAAATATTTGTATTTAGAGTTTCCACCTCAAAATCATGGAAAATACTGACAAATCCCTATTTGATGAGCAATCTGGGTCAGAAGACTGACTAATATCAAACTGCAGTGGGATATGGTCAGCACTGTTCATAAGGGTCAGTCAAAAAGTCACAGGAAGCAGCAGCCACAAAAGAAGGATTTACTGTAATAGGAAGGAAAGAAAAGTGAAGATTACAGAAGCAAGCAAACCAAACCTCCTCCATTTTCATTTGTGGCTGTACCCTGCTGAGGGAACAAACGGTTTGTGAGTCGTAGTCTGTCATATAAGTCAGTATTAGCTGCAGGGTAATAAATAGGACAGTAAAACACATACAAAGTCTGATTTATAGGATCCAAAGAGAGAGAGACCAAGTCTTGCAGCTATTTGCATCTTCCTCACAAGCAAACAAGCACTGGTGGAAAGTTTCCTGTTGAGAAGGGAAGAGAGGCAAGAGATGCACGCGAGAGAAACTTGGTGAAGAAAAAGAAGAGAACTGGAATAACTTCTTTAGAGAGAGGGTTTTACATACCTGGGCACAATCACAGAAACACAGAGTGGTTTGGGTTGGAAGGGACCTTAAAGCCTATCTCATCCCACCCCCATCCTATGGGCAGGGACACCTCCCATTAGCCCAGGTTTCTCCAAGCCCTGTCCAACCTGGCCTTGGACACTTGCAGGGATGGGGCAGTCACAGCTTCTCTGGGCACCCTCTGCCAGGGCCTCCCCACCCTCCCAGGGAAGGATTTCTTCCCAACATTTAATCTAAACCTCTCCTCTTCTAATTTAGAGCCATTTCTGTTCACTCTGAAGGTCCAGCAGGCAGTGTGGACTGTAGGGAGCTAGCAAACATCATATTATGGTTTTTTTCTTCTACACTTCCGAGGCCAATTATTAAAATAGCTGCAGGGCTCACCATCATCACCACCCTGTTTAACTGTAGCTCAGCAGGTTTTTGGTCTTAGATCTAAAGCACCTTTAAAAGTCCCAGCTGGACAGTGGTAACAGGGAGGATGTGACCTGAACCAGTGTCCCAGCACCAGTAAAAGTGGGGAGCAGAAGATTAACACATCAGAGCAGGGATAAAAAGCAGCACAACAGGTTTCAGGGTGGCGATTGTATGAGAAGAGAATTTCATCATCGCACATCTAGAATGGATGCTGGGAAATTATTTGCTTCGGAAAATGAAGCATTCTTCAATTGAGTAGGGATGGCAAAGGAGGAATTGCAAAATCTCCACTCAAAACCGCAATTTTGGCTCTTTTCTTGCCTCAAACAATCTCAGCAGTGAATGGTGAACTAATTTCAAAGTGACCATTCTTTCCTTAACATAGAAACAGGCTCTTTAATCCCTCCACTCAGATATTCAGGACAAATGCAAACATAATCAACATCACCTTCTCCCTGGAGTTCAGCTACGCTGGCTCTGAAAACAAAGCAGTTCAGCTCCACCATTCAGAGCTCAGTGCTATGCAAACTTTCAACACCCCATTCACCTATATTCCTAAGAACTTTCTGAATGCTCTCCATCCAGCACCACTAAGGACTTCAAAAGGCCTCTGCCATCTCCCAGCTTGGAAGCTAAGAAGATTCTGGAGCTGCCAAAATAATCCTTCGCGCTGAACTCCATCAGTCACGTGTTTACAGAGCTCCATCTTGTTTTTCCTCCTCAACTCACAACCTTCTTTGCTTTAGGATTTGAGCCTGTGAATGCCAAGATCCAGACCCAGCAGAGGAGTTCAACAAGGCCTAGAATAGGGTTGCAGTGTTTGCAGTGATGTGCTAAAAGGAGGTAGGAAGGTGAGTGTGACACACAGACCTGGGAGCCTCTGAAGGTTGAGTACCCACAAGGGATTGTTTAAGAACGAGTTAGACCTCAACACGATCCAAGGTGGTTCAAGATGTACAAAGCTAAGTTAAATAATCAGGGTAAGGTAAGGAATCAAATAGTTTTTAACTGTTCTAGATCTTGCTTTGCCCTTTTTTTAAACAATAAAAGTAAATTCACACACCTCACACAAAACAGGTTCACCACGTGCTGCCAGCAAAGAGGAAAGCTCAAATCAAGGGAAAGACGGCTAGGGAATTCATCAGCACCTTGCTCAGGGTAGAAATTTCCCTTCCACAGGGGTTTTTTAACCTCTCAGTTCAATGTCCTACAACAAACACAAGACCTCTGCAGGAAGCCTGTCAGCTGCAGTAAGTTCTGCATTTCTGAGAGAGCTCAGGAACTGGGATTCTTTAGTGCTGGTGCTGCAAAATTACTAGATGTTTCAATAATCTCATTTCCTTGATGCATTTGCATCTAGAGAAGCAGCTTTCTCCTTTATTTGGAAATTAATTTGTTTCTCCTACACAGATGGGGTCTGGAGGTCTCACTGCATTGCAAATACACCTGTTTTTTGCCAGTTGATTGTTAAAGACTCTCATACAGAGGATCATCCTTTGATACTAAGAAATCTGGTGCACCTTAACCTGCATTTCACATCAAGTAAAAAAGTACTTCTTTAGTGGGGCTTTTTTCTGCCGCAAAAGAATAACTCTTTTGATGTGAAAAGGATGTATCTCCGCCTGGTGAGACAACAGCTCATACTCAACTATATCTCACAAGCGTCCAACTCTGCCCAAAACGTACCAGAACCTTCACCAACATCCAAGGATGGCGACTGATGACACTTCAAGGGATTTTTCTTGAATGAAAAACAATTAACAGCATTTAAACCACAGAGTGGATAAATGAAGAACAGCTTTAAATCTTGTTTTCAAGGAGAAACCCATTAATAACTTCCCTACAATTAAGCGGGCAGAAGAACGATGAGTGGAAGAGGGTTAACAATGAATGTGACAACTTTTCTGCTTACAATTTCAAGTTCAGGCATAAGCAAAAAAAACCCAAACAACTGTAACTTTGAATTGTAATGTCACCTGAGCACCATTAGCAATCAACCTGCATGAAAACCTGTATGTTAAAAAGGAACAAAGAAGAATGAGAAGCTGCCAGCCTTGTTTTAAAATGGCACACATCTGATGGTCACCCACTGCAAGAACATTTCCAGTTAGCAAAATGTTCGGAGCATTTGATGTTCTCCTCTGAGCATCAACAGTCCTGACTTAATTGCTGTACAGTTGCCTTAAACTTCCTTAATAAATCTAACTAGAAACTGAAAAGGCTTACATATGTATCATATCAAGACCTTTATACATGAGCAGAACATCTTACTTAGACATCTATATGTTAAAAACAGGTCCAAGCAAATTCATCCCATGCCACCCTCCACAAGCCTCAAGTGAAATTCAGAACAAAACTAGGACTCTTGGATGTACCTTTGCATCTGGAAGAAAAACAAAGAAAAAAACTAAAGAAACAAACCCCCATAAATGATGAACCATTAATCTTTGAAGAAATTCCTAAAACTCCTCTCAGTGGTGTGAGTGGAAAGCCATTATCATTTCCCAGGTGGCTGCAAACAAGGCAAAGTTTGAAAGAGTACTCACTGCTGATCACACACAGGAACCAAAAGGCTACTGAAAAGAGATATAAAGAAGTTGGGAAATATAAAGATGGAATTGTGAATACATCATTAGTTAATGAGCTTCCCTTGTATCCCAGCTGTGGCTTTATATTCTTCCTGGATATTTTTATTCACACCCTGTTGACTAATAGAAACATGGGAACCAAAGAAAGAACATGCTGGACCATTTCTGCAAGCCTGAGTGGCACTGGATGCAACCCTGAGAACTGGATTCCCCAGATAAACTACACATTCATCAGTTCTCCAGTAAATGGCTTCATTCCCTAGTTCTATTTTGGAAATTAAACAGAAGGAGAGGGAGATGTTTTGTTTTGAGAGAACTCTTATGTTTCATCCTACTGCCGATGGTTACGACACATCCCCCTCATTTGCTTCAGAGATAATAAGTTGGATGGGAACAGGAGAAAGTGGAGTTAAAGCTCTTGATGGGAGAAGGTGAGTGGTTTTAACCTCTTTGCCTCCCCTTCCCTCACCACACAGCCTCCTAATGATTAAAGCTGAGTTAAAGCCACTGGACTGAACTAGACAAGTCAACGGAGCAGCAACAAAAGAGCCAACACCACCATGCCCTGCACCACTGTGGCTGCAGAGGAATAAAGGACTAGGTGGCTTCTTCAGACACTCTACAGTCCCAAAGCCACTCTCCCTCACCCAGAAATTCCAAAGGCAGCGTAACTCCCATAAACAGTCGGAATTCACATACACCCTGCTCTGTGCTGGGGTGGAGCTCAAAGGAGCAACATCACTCTGAGTTTTATCAAATCTGTCCTTAACTTCTCACGGCACAGCACATGGGAGGTTCTGAACACGGAATGTGCTCATGTGCACGGGGAAAAAGCAGAGCAAGAGAGAGCAGGCAGCTGGAGGGAACCCTCACTGGCCCAGCAGGGTTGGGAGCACCAGGAAGGGACTGACCCTGCTCACGAGGTGGCAACTCCAGGACCTCAGTTTATGTCCAGATGAATTCAAACATACACAGATCTAGACAAGTCTGACAAATTCAAACAGGAACTTTCATGTCTTCCAGCTACTTATTAATGCATCCTGAAAAAACCCCTTTTGAACAGTCAAATCTAAAACGCATCTATGGCAGAGCTGAGCTCACCTCCTCAGTGGTTCCAAGGGAGGGAAGGGACACACATGGTTTTCCAGTCACCCTGATGGCACCACAGGGCAGTGGCAGTACAGCCCCTACTTTTCATATCAACACCTCCAATCTCTCAGTGAAATATGGAAGAATATTGGGCCACAGACATCTTTGGCCTCGAGAGGATGCGACTGTAGCCCTGGGAAAGCTGCAGAAAACACCACCTATGTCCTTGGGCCAGGCCTGGGAAAGCAGAAGGAGCTGAAGAAAACAACCAAGAATAGCAAGAGTGGGTTTTGAGATTTGCCAGCATGAGGAGAAGTGATGTCCACCTACCAGAAGATGGACTAAGACCGATGGACAAGAACACCTGGTCAATGATGGGTAGCAGAGACACATATGGACAGTAGAATAGTATAAAATCTTAGCTGTGTGTGAATAAAGGGGCTTTTGCTTTTGCCTTTTACTTTTCCTGAAAAAATCTTAAGCCTGCCTGTGTGTTTATTTGACCCTCACAACAATGAAATATTGGGGCTTGAGCACCACCAAGGGAACAGTAGTTTTATAACCCCATGATGGCAGGGATGTGATGCCAATTTTAATGATCACATTTGGCATGAATTTCCCAGGGCAAAGAACTATGTGTGCATCAGGCATGAAGATTAGTGGGCTTTTTAAAAATAAAGAGATCAACAAACAAAAACTTGGGGGAATTTTTTCCGTATCTATCACCCCTCTTTGTAATGGCTTTATGTGAAGTGAAAAACTTTGAAGTTGGTGAGCATCCTAAATAATCACATTGAAGACNCCAGTAATAAATACTGAGACAGACAAAATACCTGCAGAGCTTTTCCTTGAGGAGTCTTCCTTCAAACTGTAAAGCTGGAATTTTCACGGTGTAATTAATAACGGAGAAGCTTAAACAGAAAGATTTATGTAAATATCTAATTATTTACCATGTTTTCCACACCTGAGTATCTCAACTCCAATAACATGACAGGGGGTTTTTGTTTAGGTTTACTGTCTAGGAGTTGTGTAGATGTTGTTTTCTGCTGTTTTGTGGTTTGTGTTTTAATTGTTAATTCCAGTGTCTGTTTTTAGGCACAGACTCGGCTTTCACTGCGCCTGAGTTAATAAACAGGTGCTGCACTGGGGCACTGCCATAAAAGGCAAACTCCTCCCCAGTTCTTCCTTATATAGGTCATACCTCCCCTTTTTCTCCTTATAAGGTTTTGTCCCACCCTTGGACCGCCCATGGACCACCCCTTTTCCAGCATGTTCCACCCTGGGTCTATATAAGTCTGGTGCTCCCCTGAATAGAGCGTTTTGCCTCCCTCCTGCCTGCTGGGAGTTTGTCCTTCCTTCCCTTCAGGGTTGTCTCTTATCGGAGTGAGCCTTCCTCCGATATGTAACCTCCAAAAATCCCTCACAGCCAAAGCCAGAATGATACAGCCCATGGGAACAGCATTTGTAGTACATTGTATTTTACTCTGAATTGATGCATCTGAACATTCATGACTCTGTGTCTTGACTATAATTTATTTTTAAATAATAGTGTAAGGATATCTTCAACAGCTGAGCGTTAGCCACATCTTCATTCCAAACCAGCTGAGCATTAACTACATCTGCTTTGCAGTCTCCCCTCTCTCCCTATGACAATAGAGTCATTTTTTACATGTCTTTGTTGTTACATGGCAAACCCCTCAGTGCAGATTTGATGCAGTTCCTATTTCCGTCTGCACTGTGGTAAGAATGTC
>VWZG01012124.1:0-10328 GCA_013396735.1 Grallaria varia
TGATCCCCCCACAAATCAACCGTTGTATCCATGTACAAGAGATGTTTCACACACTAAATCATCTCCATGGTCGTTCTGTGGACGTGGTCCAGTATGTGCATGACTCCTTTGCAGCAGAGACCTCAGACCTGGACCCAGCACTCAATATGCATCTCACCAGTACCAATCACCTTCTTGTTCTTGGCATATTTGAAAATGGTTTTCAGAACCGTTTGCTCCACTGCTTTCCTGGGGACTGAAGTAACACTGCTGGTCCTGTAGTTCCAGTAGTTTTTTTGCTGGTTTTATCTTATGCATCCTCTTATATCTTAGAAGAAGCTAAAACAATTTGAGATACACACCGTTTTTTAGAGCTAAAGCATAAGTATAGCTATAGAATTTGTAAAAATCACATTCTCTGTTAAAATTTCTGTTAGTCAGTTACAGCTTGTACCTTACATCATGCCTGCAATCCTTTAGAAATACAAACAAATTTACTGCTTTCTTCTTCTACTTAAGCCAAATGAAATTATAATATTCTTATTAATTAGTACATTCATATTTTGATATGTGGGTTCTTTGAACTTACAATAAGATATCCCTTTCTAAAATTACTTTTGTGCCTTGGACATTTTTAAACAGTATGAAATCTTTGAGAGTTTTCTTCCATCTCATACAAATTATCAGTAATTCACATGAGATATTTCTCAAAATCTTTTAATATCTGCATTACTGAGGTACATACATGAAGTTTTAATGAGGTAGTAGCCCACACATTGCTAAATATACAAGTTCAGAGTTCTAGAGTTCATGCTCTCTTCATTTGACTTACACCTTTTCTTTTTTGAAATATATCTTTTTTTTTTTTGATAGTCACCTTTCTCTGATAATTAACTTTTGATACTTTTCCCCAGATCCACTCTATTGGTTCTTTTTTTTGTTTATCTCTTGCAAATTACTTTTTTATTAATGTAAAAAAGCCATGTTAAAAGGAATAAATATTTAATTTTTTTCTGAAAATTTTAAAAGATATCCTTGAAAAACCTTCATGCCACATGCAAATTCTTACTCTTTTAGCCCCTTTTGTTCACATTTTACTTAAAATATTGGCACCATTCTTCTGTAGCTTTTCCTATTTACTTATACTACACTGTTGAGGGTTTCACATCTACTGTTTTTCTCCTATGAGAATTTTACAACTGAATGAGTAAACAGTGGTATTTCTATTGCCACTATTACACATTTTTTTCCTCTTTTTTAAATGGCATTGTATCTTAGTCCTGTACACAGATAGGAAAAAATTTTCTCTTCTTATGATACTCTGATTAATTTTCCAAGAAGCAGTTGATTGATGACATTTAATTTATTGTTTGTATCTTGCATGAACATTTACCCACATTGCCTGAAGTAATTGAAATTTCCTTTACAACTTCTCATCTCCATTAGGCACAGATGGATAATGCCGTTTCAGGTGCCCTAAGGCAATGGAAGCTTTCACACAGAGTTGAGAGGTGTGACACAGGTCTTTAGGGCGACATCTGATCTTCTACAGCAGCAAGTGGGTTGCACAGAGAGCACCCCGAGGAAATGTCACTAAACACCTTTATGCCAACAACTGAACCATGCCCTCTGTTTCTTTATCTATAAAAAAGATTCTCCTTCTGAAGCTAGGTAAGTCTGATAGAAAACATATTTTAAGTTCCTGCATTAGAACAACAAATCATACATGTCTTGTACACTTCCAAAGTGAATATTCAGTTGTAAAGTGTTACTCAAAATCTGCTTTCACTAGGACAGCATTACATATGAGATTCAATCATTAAATTTTTTTAAATAACTTATTGCTTGAAGCAAATCCAAAAATATCTTATAATTCACAGTTCTATTAAAATCTATATGAAGTCCATGGCAGTGTTGACCCACATTTGCAGCAATTAAGGAAATAATACAATTAACATCAATTTCAATTAATTTCACCCTGGTTTCCTACATATAATACAAGTCCAATTATTTTAGGATTCTTTGAAGTAGAAGAAAGCACATTATGCGAGGGGGAAAAATGCACAACACAGTTGCCATATGCAGAAGCAGTCAGTTAGCATGGTTATATAGCAAAGCTTATGGCAAAAGCTAAGATATTAAAAACACTTTCATTATATTTCTAAATTCACTTTTATCTTTTAAGGTCTGCTTTCTTCTCTTGGGATACTTGAAGGGAAATAAAAAGGCAGCTACTGTACATCAAAATTATGCTTAGTTGTAAACTACCTTGTAATTGTATTTATGAAAACTAAAAACAACTAAATATTCTTCACATCTTTAAAACAATATTGAAATTGTGTTCTGTAAGGTAAATTCAAGTCAGAGAAGAAATTAAGTCAAAGGTAGCAATATTAATAGAAAATAGACTCTAGATAAGATATAGCGGTAACCTAACTGTGGAAGTATATAACAACCGGGTTGACAAGATCCAGCACAAAGGCTGCAAAGTGTACTAAAATGTGGTTTTGAATACACTCATGGAAAGAATGCATGGCAGTTTTTGGAGAGGGAATTATAAACATGAAAACATACAGCTGATCATCCTACACTGCTAATCATAAATAAAATTGCTCACTGACTATTCATAAGAGAAGAGAGGGGAGGCGAGGGAGAAGCGAGGGAGAGGGGAGGGAGAGGAGAGGGAGTTCAGCTGTATTGATTCAAGAGAAAAAGACTACCTAGACTCTACTCTCCAAGATTATGCAGCACAGGAATAATAGCTGTCCCTGCCCTGTTCTTGCTACATTGCGAGCGAGTTGTGCCCTTTTAAAAAAAGGCAGTTCTATGCCTGGTTCCTTCTTCCTCTTTGAGCTGGGCAGTCATGAAGATCATCACCACCATTTCCCCTGCAGCATCGCAATCGCAATACCAGTCTTACCATTGCTGCTGAACCCGCCACTGCTGCTAGTGCAGAGACCAGAGCTTATGCATTCACTCCCAGTTATCCCTTCTGCTTATTAGATAAGAAAGATTTATAGATATGTGTTCCCTCCTCACAGCTATGGGTTTGTCTTACTTCTCTGTCTCCTTATTTGTTGTTTTGGGCATAAAGATTACAGTGAAAGGATGTTTGAAACCACCAGCCCTTGTCCGTGCTTGCAGCTGTAGCCCTGTTTAACCCTTCTCTTCTGGCACCAGCTTGGGCATGAATCTGTAAGCTCGTCAAATGCTGCAGTCTCCTGTCAAAACTACCACAGAATTGTAAAATTACCTAAGTTGGAAGGGACGTTAAAGATTATCTAGTTCCAACCTCCCAGCCATGCCAAGGGACACTTTCCACTAGACCAGGTTCCTCAGACCCACATCCAGCCTGGCCCTGAACACCTCCAAGGATGGGGAATCCACAACTTCTCTGGACAGCCTGTTCCAGGGCTTTACCCCGCCCTGAGTAAAGAATTTCTTCCTAACATCTAATCTAAATCTTTCCTTTTTCTGTTTAAAACCATTCCGCCTTGTCCTATCACTATTTGCCTATGTAAAAGGTTTTTCTCCACTGTTACAAGTCATTTTAAGTGCTGAAAGGCCTCAGTGAGTTCCCCCTTGAACCTTCTCTTCTCCAGGCTGAACAACTTCAACTCTCAGGCTCTGTTCATAGGAGAGGTGTTTTTTTCCAGGAGCCCAGAGGAATGGGACGTGCTCTGAGTGCATCCTGTCTGGGCTCCCAGCTCCCATGTGTGGAAGTTCCAACCCAGACTCAGCACTCTACAATCCAGGAACACGGGTTCCTGTCTTACACAAAGGGGGCTTCTGCTTTCACTATTTATTCCTTTCTGCATTTTTAGCATAAATAACCAGTAACCTCACTAGGAATATAGCCCCAGACTGGTTCCAACAGATCCATGTTCTTCCTGAAACTGTCGTGATGCTAAAAGTCACTGACTCTAAGCTGTGTAATCAGAACCATATGGGTAATGAGTCTTCATTATGCATTCACCACTGGCCTCTGGAGTCCTGGGAAACCTTGAGAGTCAGGCATCCAGTGAAAGCTTCCTGCTTCCACAAGTTTGGAGGCAAAAGAAACTGCAAAAAACAACATCCCAAACTTTTTAGATCTGGATGGGTCATGTGTGCAAATGTATATATGCATATACACATACATTGTCTTCATAAAAGAAGAGAAAGTACTATGGAATACCTTGCCACAAGCTGTTTTGGGGTGGGTGGCCACAAGAAGAAAATCATATCATTCACTGACACATACTGTAAAATCCATTTACTAAATGGAATTATTCTAGGCGGGTGTATAGCAATTGCATCTACTCCAACATCTAGTCTAAGGTCTTTCTCTACAAACTTCAGACCTACACCAGTCTTGCCCCTCTGGTCCAATTTTACCAGGAGCCCAGAGGAATGGGACGTGCTCTGAGTGCATCCTGTCTGGGCTCCCAGCTCCCATGTGTGGAAGTTCCAACCCAGACTCAGCACTCTACAATGTCAGATGTCCAGAAACACGGGTTCCTGTCTTACACAAAGGGGGCTTCTGCTTTCACTATTTATTCCTTTCTGCATTTTTAGCATAAATAACCAGTAACCTCACTAGGAATATAGCCCCAGACCAGGTATCCTTGACTTTTGCTGCACTATAGACTAATTAGCATTCATCACCAGGGTCACCTGGTCTCCAAACTCAAATCTGTTACAAAATTTTGCAGCTAGCAATACTTATATAGCAGGATTCATGTCTGTTTCCTTGTTTTCCTAGCTCATTCAACTAGCATTAGTCTAGTTTGCTAGAGCTGGAGAAATACTGTTGATATCTCACTCATCTTTGCTTTCAGACTGGCTTTAGCCTATGAAATGATTTAATAAATTATTAAAGGTCTCTTGAAGTGAAAATCAAAAGTTGCCAGTTTCTATTGTCCATTTCTGGCATATGAGTATTCCCTTGTGGGTCATCATGTATTGCTGATTTATTGTTCATGACCAGAAACAATGTCTGTGTCTGCAGTTGAATATAGATTTCTGAGTTAATATGGAACAAACAAACAGCATATAAAACTGTGTTTCTGTTTTAAAATTTTACCCACATATCATATAAAATGCAGGATTATTGGTACTAATGAATAATCCTTACAGAGAAAATAGTAGTCACAGAGAAAAGCAAAGAAGACTGTAAATATTCAATAACATGTTTCTGCCTGTTTAGAAAACTCAATCCAAGCAACTCAGCTGTTTTCTAAGAATAAAATGGGGGTATTAGGTCATCAAGAATATTCATATCTTCCATCACAGAACCTACTATTTTGATAATAAGAAGCCAAACTAGTCCTTTATAAAGATATTGCATTTCTAAAGCAATAGCTGTTCTTACACTATGGTACATTAGATGCACAGTAAGATTTAGCAGTACTAGAGAAACAGTACTCAAAACCATCAGACTTTCAACAGTACTCTCTTATAGTGCATTGAGTCATATCTCTGGAATTTGGCAAAAGTTTAAATGCATGTTACGGCTATCTATAATGTTCCAGGAACTGCTTGGAAATAACAGACAACATATTGGGGACAACAACAATAAATAAACTAGCATAAGCTCATTATACTGGTGCCTGTGTGATGACATTTTAAACAAAAAACAGGAGTTTATTTTCCTGTTTATTTGTTTTACTGAGATAAACTTGTTTACACATAGCCTTTCCAAATACCAAACAATCACTAAATAATGAAAATTAAAATTATTGAGATTGTTCATAAAACATTGTTGTTAGCTTCCTCTACATGGTATTTTCATTTGAGTTCTAGCGTACCTTTGGTACAAAAAGTGTTTAACATATTGTTCTGCTAGGGGGGGAAAACAAACAAACAAACTAAGCCCCCAAAAAACACTCCCAAAGAGAGAACATTATATGTTGCCTTAATCAGTGTTAAACTCATTTTCTGATTCTTTATAGTCAGTTTATTCCTAAGCTGATACCTTCAAATACAGCTATGAAAAATACAAAGATTGGTAAAACAATTTTTGGCAGTTTCTTTTTCCTTAGTTGCTGCTCTGTAAACATTTAAATAATGATGATATACTTGTGAATTAAAATAAGTATCTATCTCATTCTTTTTCTTTTTTTGTCTATCATCTGTTTTTGTTCATCCTGTTTCTTTTTACACTTCAAGTATAGCACTGAATGCATAGTCCTCTTAAGAAAATCGCCCCTCTTAACAATTTATTTTCATATTGAAAATTTCTTCTTTGCTAAGGTATGCATTCAGGCATATTTTTACATACTCATTCCAAAATGAGATAGTTTTCCAGAAGGAATAAAGGACTCAGGGCTATATCAGCTACAGGTGGAAAAAGTCAAGGGTACAGTGGTACAGACAGATAAAATTATTTTTCTTCCATTGGTCAGTGGGAGATAGCTTAAGATCAGGTCTAACAGCCCAGCCTAGCCCAAGTGAAAACTCTTTATCTTACTGAATTTGATTTGGTCTGAATTCCAATGTTAGAACCATAATCCATGAAATAGTCTTCACAATACTCTGCCTGTATTATTGCATACACTTATGTACAGAAACTTTTGACCCATGTCTACTTTTGAGCTGGTCTCTGTTTTCATATTGCTATTTTTATAAATAACGGAGAGAAATATGGTTAGTCTGAGCAGGTAGAGGCATCTACTCAGAAGAGATGAGTCATAGGCTAGATGCGCCAGTTTGTGACCATTACCTAAAAAGAGGAGCAGGGTGACTAGCTTAGATATAAGTGTTGGGGTAAAAGGATTTTCACAGAGTACATCTTTATCTTGAAGGAAATATGGGAAATTTTAGGAATAGTTTTATGTGCCTGAAAATAACAGCTATTTATAACAAGCAGAAACAAAATAAGGAACTATTACTCAAACTTCATAGCCATAATCACGGCTTAAGGAAAAACTAAGGACAGATTAAGAGAAGACACATCTCACCTTATTAAAAATTAAAAAAAAAATTACAATAGTAGAGGCTACAACTCTAGCTTTCCCTACACTTCTTTTCTTTTTCTTTTTCTGCAGCTTCTGTTAGAGAGCTTCTCTGAGCACAAGGAAGGAAGATGTGAGAGATATTTTCTATTATAAAGAGCCTGCAACACAAATCAATACCATGTTAATGGTGGTGGATAAAAAGACTGCAGATATCTCACATGTTCCTCCGACAGTCTCATTTTACAATAGTTCATGGTTTGCACTAGGCACTTCCAGCACTTTAGCAGTATCTTCATGAATACCTAGGGTGGGAAGCCATGTTTCAGGCTCACTGGCTTCAAAGTTGGTTGCAAGTATAAAAATAGCATCATAAAATAGAGTTGCAATGCCTATCTAAACAGAGAAACTCCAAGGCTTTTATGTTTATCTCATCATTCACTACCTACCTACTCAAAATGCTCCTTGAACCATTAACAGTATAAACAAACCTAGTGAAAAATGGATTGACTGCAATTCTAGGGGGAAAGGCAGAAGTTCTCTGGAAGGAAGCCCCTGAACATCTCACAGATTAAGGTGAAACAGAAACATTCTCTTAGGGATATACTTTTATACCGTACTCTGTGGTGTTATAAAAGCTGCAAAAAAAGCTTCTGTCTCAAAAAAACTATTCCTTACATATTATTTCATTACTAAATAATATTTTTAGAATGCCTTAAGTGCTCCAAGTACTTTTGAAACATGTTTTTCTGAAAAATGCTTCTGCATGGAACAAAATGTTACTGAAACCTATGGAACCTACCAGGAAAATGACATTTTATGTCAATTCTGAGCCCTACTTGTTTTCTACACATCCAAACTCCATAAAAATTGGAAAAATTAGTTTTATAATTATCATAAAAGAAATATCTATTTTTCTTAAACTAATAGTAGTTTGCTTCTATTCACAGTTTTAAAATTAATTTTCCTTGAAAGTTACGAAGGTTGATTTATGGAGGGATCACGTCCCGATAGCGGGAGGCTTTTTCTCCTTTACATTGCCGGGAGCCTTCCTCCCCCCGCTAGTTTCCCCCTCACCAAGGGCAGGTCCCAGGGTGCCCCACAGAGAGACACAGAGAGACCACCAGAGAGGGAGCAGAGAGAGAGTTTATTACATGGGTAAAGGTATTNAACAAAACTAAAAAAAATATTCAGTTTATTTTTTATATTTAAAATATTATTAGATTTTGAAAATTTGCATGGTTTCCTTTTTCACTCTGACATGAATTCACTAAAGAAAACATTTAGAATCCTCAGAAACAGTAAGAAAGAATCTTAGTTTTTATTCACCACTGAAAATGAGTTCTTTTGGCCTGCTAAGTGGAAATATACATTCAGAAGTGTGACATAGTCTTAAGGTCTGATTAGTGAGAGATGCCTCTGCCTGAATTAAGGTGCAAATAGACCATATGCCAAAGTCAATAATATAGATTTTATTTAACAATAAAATGTGAGGTAGAGAGATAAAAAGAAATAGAAGAGGTAGGAGAGAAATAGTGAGAGAGAAAGAGATCAAACAGAAGATAGTCAGCACCAATGGATCCAATGGCATCCTGTTGGTCCTTCTTCACCTTGGGCTTCTTGGTGTTGGGTAGTTCAAAACTTTTCACTATTTATACATTTTAGCAAGCAATGGATATTAATGCTGATTGGAATCAAAGTTCTCTTACTCTATTGGTTAAATGATTCCCTTTCTTCTAATGCTAATTAGTGCACATACTTAGTGCTTGTTTTCTTTTGAGTCAGTGGGTTTCTTTGATTGGTGGGCCCTGAGTCAGTGGGTTGTGATCTCATCCTGCCATAATTGCTTTTACCCAGTCAGAGCTGATTTCAGCACAGTTGCTGAGTCGGCTTTCCTTCTGACCCAGAAATTCTGCATTCTTTGTGTCCATTATCAGAGGTACATTCTTCTCCTCCAGCTTTGTGAACCTAACCCTAGGTTTGAGATAACACTTGGACAATAATAGCACCTTTCTCTTGTCTCAAGTCCCTGCTCTGTTGGCTAATCTGACAGTCCAAGTTGCAGGCGTCCACTGAGGCATATTTAAGGTGGACCTCAGTGGTCCTTGGTGGTCGCAAATGCCATCTGTTCCATGATGTAGTGTGCTGGTTTAAAAGTAAACAGTCAGGAGAAATGAACCCAACTCAAAAGAGTTTAGAAGTCAGAACTACAATTTAATAAAAATATTACAATGGATACACTGATACAAAGGAAAATTGGTTCCAGCCCTCAAAATCCAGTTGTACAACCCAGCCCCCTGGGGCACAAACAGAATGGTGCTCACCAGCCCCTGTGCTGAGCACCACGTGGTCCCCCTGAGTCCAAAGCAAAAAGAAAAGGAAAACCTGTTTTCCTTCCAAAACGTTGGTGGTCGCAGAATGGTTGAGAGTGGTAGTTGCAGTCCTGTTGAGGTTCTGGTCCTCCTCTCAATCTGACGACTGAGTGAGTGCCCCAAAACCCCAAGCTGGGTTCAGATGGGAACACCCAGTACCTCCCCCAGGGTGAGGGGTTTCACAATGGGCAATTTACTCAGTGAGTCACAGGATATTTTGGTCTACTTGATGGCCCATTAGCAGACATGACCCCTCAGGTTGGGTGTGAAGGTGTTAATGATTCCCAGAGGGGAGTTATCACACCTGAATCATTGGTGTGAAGACAGGGAACCCTCTTATCTCTGTTTTCTCATACACCCAGTTCATAGCCTGAGGTGTCAGGTGTGTCCTGGGCAGCTGCTGCAAACAATGCATCGTTAACAGTTCATGATAAATGGCAGAGAGGGTATGGAATATGCAGTTCCAGTTACATTCCCACAGTGATAAACTGGTCCCAGCCACTGTAACTAGGACACTTGGGGTGATCTTTGTTTGACTGGTAAGATGCATATGAGCAGTTACTTCTTTACGCAGTTTGAATTTACAATTTCTTTACATAGTGGGCATTTTTGTCCAGATGCGTTAACCCAGATGATCTAACCAGATCTTGCCACTGCCAGGTCTGGAGTTAGTGCCATCATGTCACTCTCTTCTGTGGTCATCTCATAGCAAAATCTGTCTGTGACCTTAATGGTATTTGAGACAGGTAACTGTGCCCTTTAAGTCCTTGCACATAGTCAAACAATAAATAATAATAGAAATGGGTGTCAATTTTGAACCTTTAAAATTTACAAAAGTTGTACAAATAATAGTTTAGTCTCACATGAAAACAACCCTTAGCTGGTAATAAAACGTATTAGAAATATCCTTTCCATGGACTGAAAATAAACAAAAATGTGAAACGCTGCTTAAATTGTTGTTGTTGTTGCTATTGTAAATCTTATTTGTTTTCTTCTCTTCCTGGAAGGAAAGGAGGTGGAAAGATAAAAGAAAAAAAAAAAA